>CM076576.1:219553090-220005667 GCA_034641835.2 Pinus albicaulis
CTACTTTCACTATGTTAATTAGGAAACCCCAAAAGGAATAATTAATTAAACCATAATTTAATTATTATTCCCAGTCATGTTTAACCCAAAAACAAAGAAATTAATGAGATAAACCCATAGTTATATTATTATTTTCTAGGAATAATTATTTAAATAATATTCCTTGTTAAATATGACCAAATCAACCACCATTAATCAACTAAATCATTATTTATTTGATTATATCCCAGCCACTTCCTTAAAAAGATAAATAAATCATTTATTTATTTATTTTTCACTAATCAAGGGATTTGACCCAAGTCAAACACCCTTTCCCTCCAACAAATAATAATAAAATATTCCATAGAGGTGGATCTAGATTTGGTTAACATTATTTTAATCATACACCAAGATCTAGAATGACCCAATATTTTGTTATAAATAGGAGGGTTTTCCCCATCATTCTTCACCTTTTGTTGCCTATTAGATCACTCTGGATCTATACACTTGGTCTCATTTTCTACCATTTTGCTCCCATTGAGCTCTACTTTCTGCATTGGTTTTTCTACATCTACAAGAGAGAGAAAGCTTAGATCTGAAGTGCTGAGGACTACAAAGAACCCATCCCATTGAGGAGATCTGGATACACCTTCTTGTTTCCTCCCAAGTGCCCTGTAATATAAAAATTCATTCAAAAATCGTGTTCTTGTCTTGTCTGTTGGATGCATGGAGCAAACTCTTTACTTTACTGCTTAATATCTTTCCATTTATAGATCTGTTTGTTGCAGCACTTTAACTACTAATTGCGGATCTGAAGATGTTTTGCAGCCATTATTGTTGTTAGGGCTATTAGTTATGCGTAGCTAAAGTGGTTCTTTTTCGTACGCTTCGACAAAGAATTCATACTAAAAAATGGCGACTCCACACGGGTTTTAAATTACGACCGCTGTCGTTTTTCATATTCCTGCATATCCAGCTACTTCAGGCCCTAGGGCTTCTTTTCAGCTGCTTAGTTTTTCTCTTTTCATGTCATTTTTCTCACAAAAAACCCTAAAAACTTAAAATTTCTAACTACAGTGTGTTTGGCCCTGTGCGCGGTAGCAGGCACGGCCCTTCCCGAAGAGGCAGCAACTTTTACGCAAATGTCACGTGAGAGTTTCAAGCAGGGAATTAAGCACTTTTGGCCCTAAACTGCGACTGGACCTCCGAATGCCGCACCATTTTGCACTACACGACACACTGGTCAATTGACCACGACTACCTTTTTCAGCATTTTTTACGCACTTTTGGGGTTTCTTCTGCGACTCCCGCCGAGTCTTCCGACCTCTTGTCTCGGCCCTTGACCAAGATCTGATCTATTTTTACTCATCTAAGTGGGAACCCAGCCCCTTAGGGCTTTAGTACCCTCCACTTTTTGTGGAAGAGTTTTTAGCTGTTTCAGCCGTCGGTTTCAGAGCTTCAGCCCCCTCTTTTCCAGATCTGTTACCTCACTTTTAGATCCATTGAAATCGGCCTCTTTTCCTTTCAAATCACCTCTTGTCGTTTTGTTTGGACCTCCTCTGAAGGCCTCCGCCTTGCCCCCCCCGGTTTTTGCTGATTTCCCTTTTCCAGCCACCTTGCCTCTGTCTCTTGGCTGTGATCTGCACCCCTTGTCTGCAGCTTTCTCCTCTAGATCTCTGTCCCCTTTGACCCTAGATCTGTCGAGCTTCTTTTGTGTGTGTTTCCATAGTTTTCCCTTTCTTTTCAGCATAGTTGTGAGAGACCCACCTTCTTGGGTTAGATAGATGCATACGTAGCTGTTATTTCTCTGTTATTTTAGCATTTTATTCTGTTCTCTGTAGGTTTATTTTCAGCTACGCAGCACACTTTTTCTTACTCTCAACAACGGAAAGGGTTTAAAAATTAAAATTAACGCACGCCACACACTGACCCTAAGTGAAGAAGCGCCTGGTTAACACCGCCCGGCAAAGACTCTAAAATCAATTGTCACGGCACCTTTTCTGCCCTTGACCGTAATTGATTCTGTCCCCTTATTGCCCCTGTCGGTTTCCTTCTTCCTATCATCATTGCGCCCCCAAGGCGCCTTTCCCGGAGACTTCTTGGCATTCACCCTCAGTTTCCGGTTGATCGACCTGCTCCGCACCGCCGTCGTCGAGCCAGTCCACCTTCGAGTCCGCACTCCGACTCCTCCCCTGATTCCTCGGGTCCTCCTTCCCCTCCCGGTTCTCCTGCCCCCTTCACCATGTCTGGTCCAGGGCCTAACGCTAGCGGTTCTCCCAGCCCCAATGCCGGCCCTACTTCTAGCGGAACCGTCACAACCACTACCCCGGCCACCCCCGTGCTGCCGTATATTGCAGGCCTCAGCCTCCCCGATTTCCATCAGCTGATTAATGATCCCATTCACCACAATGCTACCTGGCCCACTATGCCCACCAAGCTGCCCTCTGATATCCCTAAGTTCGAGGGCCTTAATGGCGAAGACCCAACCAATCACGTCCGGTCTTTCCACATGTGGTGTTCCTCCAACTCCATTACCGATGACTCCATCCGTCTTCGGTTGTTCCAACGCATGCTTACTGGCGAAGCTTCTAAATGGTATGTCGAGCAGGCCACTTCCTCCCATACCACGTTCGAGACTCTTGCCCAAGCCTTCTTGTCGTACTTCCAGCTCCCTCTCCGATACGACACTGGTACGGAGCTCTTGACTTCATTTAAGCAATCCTCTTCCACACACCTTTCTGCCCATGTTCAGGAATGGCGACGAAGACGGAGCTTATGTCGAGCCCCTCCTTTTGAAGATCGGGTTTACATGGACTGGTTCCTTCGCACCCTCCCGTCTCCCATCGGCAAAGATGTCGCCTCTCACTTTCCTCAATCTGAAGAAGCCGCCCTCCAAATAGCTTTAAAATATGACCTGATCTACGCTCAATCTGGTTATGTTTATCCCGTTCTTCCTGACATCCCCAGGCCCGGTGGCGCTAACGCCCCGGGGGCATCTCATTCCGCCGACGGTATTGTTGGATCTCTTTCCCACCCATCTGCTCACCCCCCTATGAGCCATGGTCTCCCTCAGGGAGGGGCCAGCACCTCAAGCACTCTTCCCCCTCCCGGAAACATGTATCCAGGATACGGCATGCCTCCTCCTTTTGCCCAACCTCCTGCTTACCTCAATGTCGCCCAACCCAACCCTTACTTTTATCCACAGCCTGGTGCGCCAGCTCCTCCAGCATATGCGCTTCCGCCTCCCTTGCCTCCTCACAACCCGCAACAGCACTTACAACCCCCTCCAGGGCAAGTATTTGCACAGCAGGGTGCGATTAATCCCCCTTCTTCTCAAAGAAGGCGGAGAGGCAACCAGAACCCATCTGCCCCCGGTAACCGAGGACCCAATTCTAGTATGGACCCTAACACTAGCAACCAGCCTCAGGGCATTCCGCCCAGGCCGGACAGGCCGCTTCGCACAAACAAGCCCTGTTCGTGTTGCGGTGTTCACGGTCACTACACTCACGATTGCCCTCTCTTACCCCAGATGCGACAGATGTGGGAGTCTCAAGCCACATTGCGCGGACAACACGCCTCCCCTCACGCTCCTCCTAATGTGGCCACTACCCCGCCAGCTGTGTTCACTGATCCTTTCCCTCAACAGGGATTCGTGGCTACCCAAACCCCCGACAGCCATGCAGCCACACCCTCGTCCATTTCTGGTTCCTCTGACTACCAGATCCTTATGATGCGCTCCGATTCGTCCCCTTCCGTCGACCTTCACCTTCAAACTCGATCTCTCCAGTACCCCAAGCCTCCTGCTCAGTCTGCTCCCGAGCCTCCATCTTCAGGTTCTACAGAGCCTCTTTCGACATCCAGTGGCCCCTTACACATCCCTCAACCCAAAGTTGAGGTTCACCCAAAGATTCCAAAGGGTCCATTACGCCGAAATGCTGCTTCCGGTCGAGCCGCTCAATCGTACAATATAGTAGATGATTTGGCACAATCCCCTGCTGCCATTTCCACACTGGAACTCCTCCAGTCGTGCCCTTCTCAAAGGAAGGCTCTACTATCTGCCGTGGGCACTGTTGATCCTGCTGATGACCAAATGATTGTTTTCGACGCCACTCACTCGGACCACCCTCCTCTTCCTCCTTCCGTTGCTTTCCAAATCCCGGTCAAAATCCGGAACGCCACTGTATCCCGGTGTATAATTGATGAGGGGGCATCCACCTGTGTGATGTCCGCTTCGGTTTGGAAGCAACTCGGATCCCCTGAGCTGGCCCCTTCCACGATCACCCTTCGAGCGTGGGACGGTCATGCCTCCCAGCCTATTGGCCTGTTTCGTAATTGTCCCATCACCCTCGCCGGTAAGACTGTTTGCGTTGACGTCGAAGTCATTGACGCCCCTCTAGACTACAACATTCTATTGGGGCGAAGCTACACCTATGCCATGTCTGCTGTCCCATTCGCGGTTTTCCGCAAGATGTCTTTACCACATAATGGGAAGATAGTCACCATCGACTAGCTATCTTATCATGAGCCGCCGTCCCAGACCTCCTCCGAGACGACCATCTCTTCTGTAGCCAATAAGAAAACCGTCGATTCTTTGACTAGTTTCTCCCCCGGCGTCTATAAAGATTCCACCCTGCTTGGTACTTTTCCTCATCTTCCCCCCTCCACATTCTTGATCCCGACGTCGACTTATTGCATGTCTGATAGGTCTCATTCTCATTAAGCGACACACTTCTCGGCTAGTCAGCCACCTCCTCCCCGCCCTCTGCAACCCGCTCCTAGCCATTCATCTCAGCCAGCCGGACCTCCTCCTTCTGGCCCTCCCCCTACAGCTGGTATCCTCGAACCCCTTTACCCTCCAGGCTCGGTTCCCCTTGGCCTTAACCATCTCGGAGCCGTACCTCCTGGTCATTTCCCTGCTGGACAGATCCCCTTCTTGGCTCCCCCTCCCGGAGTATATTCTGTCCCCGTCATGGCCACCCTCTCTCTCCCTAATTTGACCTTGGGCATTCCGGTTTGGTACCTTGACCCCCCAGCCGCCACCCCCCCTGGTCACCCCAAACCTTACATGGCTTTGACACCGGTTCAACCGGTCCCCCTCGCTTCCTCCATAGCCACTGTGCCCCCAGCACCTCCACAGGACCCTTCTCCTGTTATGACGGCTCCCGGGAAAAAAGGCAAAGCCCGCAAGGGGGCAACCAAAGACCAAACCACCACTACCACCCCGGCTCCTTCTCCGCCCGCGAAGCCTTATGCCTTATGTGATATCATTGGTCATGCCACCCATGCTTGTCCCGAGTTACCTCGTATCCGACCCATGGTAAAAGTCGCGTTCCCCGACACTACGGTCCCTGAAGATCCCACTCCTTCTTCGACCGTCTCCAAGAACCCCAAGACTCTCCGCACCAATAAGCCTTGTGCTTTGTGCGGTCTCCATGGCCACTACTCCCATTGTTGTCCTCACCTGACGCATTACCGTGCCTCCCTTGAGGTGATCCGCGAGTATGAGGTTGAACAAAATCAATCCGCCTCTCCCATTCTCGCGCAGTATGCTTCAGGCCAGCCTGAGGATCCCTCCGCTCCCATCCACATTCCCCCCCCTGATGTTCAGATGACGGAGTCTACAGTCACCATTATTTACCTATCCTCCTCTGCACGACACTCGGAGCCTAGCCCGTCCGCAGCCTCCCCCGTTGTGTCCCTTGATACTCGAGATCACTCCACTTGTGTCTCTGTTGACCTCCGCAGCCCGAGTCCTCGCCATGTTTCCGATAGCTCTCATACATCACCTTGTTTGAGTCTTGATCATCCTGCCCCTTCCCCCTGCCATTACTGCTCGATGACTTCTGTACCCTCACGCTGCCGTCATTTCCTTTCATCCCCTCATTTATTGTCTTGTCACACCATTTTGCAGGACCCCCCGTCCACACCCTTTATCGATTACGCCGATGGTGCAAGTCGCTACTCCAGGAATCTTGCCTCGGCAGGGTGGGCCATCTTCACCCCCTTGCATGACCTCGTTCTGTCTAATGGGGTATGCATTGGTTCTGCCACCAACAATCAGGCCGAATATGATGCGGTGCGTGGCCTATTAGTTGATGCCCTGTTGCATCGCATCCGCCATCTGCACGTTCGTTTGGATTCCCTGCTTCTTGTAATGCAACTAAATGGTGTTTATCGTGTGCATAACCCTGTGCTGTTTAGACGCTATTTACGAGTAAAAGTCTTAATACGTGCGTTTGAAACCATAACTTTCAACCATGTACCCAGAGACCAGAATCACTACGTAGAAAGTATTGCAAACCATGTTCTAGATTGGCATTTATCACACTCAATTCATACAAGACAATAACATTAAATCAACCATCAAAAGACGATGCATATCCATAATATGTGTCGCAAACCATATATTGATGAGTCCATCGACTCTGATACACATGACATGCCCATAGCATGTTCCAAAAACTGGGGGCACCATACGCCCCCCCATACATATACATACGACATGCCCATAGCATGTTACAAACAAAAAACTGGGGGCACCATACGCCCCCCCATACATATACATACGACATGCCCATAGCATGTTACAAACAAAAACTGGGGGCACCATATGCCCCTCCATACATTCTAGGGGGCACCACTTGCCCCTACATACATCAGAAGGGGCACCATACGCCCCTAATCACTATCTGGAGGCTCCCGGGCCAATGGCTCTGCCCCTGCAGCATGTAGATCACGCATAGCTTGACCGGCCATCGCCATGCGCCGCATGATACCTCGCCACTCCGAGGGGATACCAACACATGGCTCTATGTACTGGTCATCTAAATCCTGCCACCCGTGCTCTGATACTCCGATCAACAGCTGCTCACATCTACGGCGGATGTCCTCCAGTAGGGCGGCTGCACCCTCATTTTGCGCTGCTCTCGATCCACTCGGACCCGTAGCTCCAGACGCTGCCGGTCGTCCCATATATCCGGCCAGTTTTACCGGTGCTATATCTGCATACCAAAAGTCCCTGAATCAGTATCATTATTTACTATTCAAAAAACTTTAACATGCCCATATAAGAATAGCAATGTGTCACTTACCATCGGGCCCCCAGACTCGACCAGACGGAAGTGGCAGATCCGGATCCCCACAGTAGCTCATCCCACTATACGGGTAGTCGTCTATGTACAATGGCATCTGATCCCAATGGGCAAAGAACTCCGGTCGAAACACTCGCCCGACCGCCCCTCCTCCTCCTCTGCAGAGTAGTCGTCCCCAACGACGCATCCTGGGCTCTCTCGGGCCCCCATCTGGAAGCTACACACGAGGCCTCAAGGTCGGGATCTTCTCAAAGAAGAAGGCGCACAATAAAGTCCCATATGAGCAATCATGATTCACCTGCCGCCTGCATAGCGACAACTGTCGCTTTAGCGCCACCAACATCATTTGGACCCACCCAAAGTAGGTCCCACCCAACGCACTCTCACGCCCCATCATCATCGCCCACCGGTGATGTGATGAACGCCCATTGCCAGGATTGGCAACCACGAGCTGCGGCTCACTGAGTTTCTGCCTCTCTAGATCTGAGCCGATGACTGAGTCCCCTTGAGGGGAGGGCCGGGTCGACAATGGGGTGCGACAAACTCCATGATATGCGCCCCCGGCTGTGCTTGTATGTGTCTCCACACTATCCCAGTGGTGGGAGGCAGTGAGAAATACTTCGCCGGAAGGATTCGATCCACCATTGCCCCTGCACTACAAAGATCTCCTGATCTGGATCCCAGTAACTGATAATCCGGGCCAGTAATGATTCCCCTGCTCTCATCAACGGGTTCTCCACAAACTTGAGAACCCCAAATCTGGCCAATACACGACGGACGCCCTGATCCGCCTGGATCTCTGCCCGAAGTGTTCCCAGATCCCTCTCTCTCCAGTTGACTCGTATCTCTGCCATACCTGCACAAACACATTCTTTTTGTCAGGGCACAGATCGGGCAACCCATAACCACACACAAAAACCCAACTCCCAGCCATCAAACAGCATCAAGCTCCCCTCCCCTCCCAGGTCGCAGCTTTCTGCCCATTTCTGGACCAGGTCGCACCTTTTGCCCCAAAACCTGCATCCTAGGTCGCACCTTTTGCCCCAAAAGGTGCGACCCGGCCGTAGAGAGGAGGGAGAGGCTGTTTCTGGGATGTTGGGCCCTAAACTGCAAATCTAATCCATCAAAATGCAAGAGCAAGGTTAGGCCTCTTACCTCCAACTGACAGATCTCGAATCCAACGGTCGGTTTGTCCGCTACGTTCGCCGCAAGATTTAGGGCCTTCTCTCCTCTCCACATTCACCACAGCAACAATAGCAAATGAATGATTTCGGAGGGAAAACCGCCTCATTAAAAGAGAACCCCTGTTTCTTCTTTCGACTGTTGCGACCACACCGTAGCCCCGTTCGCCGAACCGTCAGCACCACTGGATAGATCTCACCGAGCTCTCAAATGGGTTTACTTAGTTTTTGGTGATTTGATACTTCACCCGGACACATTTTTTCCACGAAGGGTCACTTCACCGCTCCTCAAAATCGAATTTCCTCACTTACGACACTTGTACTTGGGGCACCACATCGCCCCCTTACTTGTCCATGTTCGTGTTGATTTTCGTCATGAGTGCCCACTTTGTACTCATGTTTCTATGACCCCCATTGGGGCCTTTACTGTGTGGCAGCACTCTACAGTCGCCCTTGTTTAGAGCATCCAAGTCGAGTCATCATTGCATTCATGGAGTCTATCCTGCGTCCTTTTACACCCCACTATAGCCCTCCATCCTTCTTTGCTTGGTTCCTCCCTTGTGCCGCATATCATGACCTTCAGCCCCACTGTCCCCTGTCCCTTTCGATATTGTGTCAGTCGCTGCCATGTCATTCATGCCATTTATGCTCTAACAAGGGAAGTCGTCCATTCGCCACTCCATCCTTCCCCTTTCCACTATCATCATTGGTGTCAGTCTGTCTGTGGCTCTATTGTTCTTCTCTCGTGCCTTAGTTGAGGATCTCTTATTGCCTCACCTACGGCGGACCTCCTTCTGTCGACATCAGCGCATTTATTCCAGAAGCTAGGTCTAGAGGGCGGTGTACCTTGGTTCCAGCTTCCACTCTTGTTCGGTGCCTCGGATCAGGCAGGGGGATCTCTCACTTCCCTTTGACTTGATTACTTCTCCAGCTCCTTTCAGCATGATCGAGATGAGTATACTGGACAGTCCAGTGACCCAGCAGCAGCTCTTGATGATTTCCGGGCGTGTGTGAGATGTCTCAGCCCTCATGAGGGGGTGGCCCTGCAGGTAGCCCCCCACATGCCCGGAAGACCTCTTCATTCTGTGCTGATGCCGCTCAGTTCCTGATATGTTGTGTAGCCCTTACTGGCGAAGGCTGCCTGCACCTCAGGGGTCAACTTTTCGCCCATCGCCCCTTCCCCATTTACAGGGGGCATTTAGGTTGTATTTGTATCTCATGTACTCGGATATTATTGTACAAGTCCTGGGTGTTATCCCAGGCACAGCATGTATATGGGATTCCTTTTTGTATTTTTATCTGGCTCATGATTATGTCGGCTGTACTTTATGGTTCGGTCCCTTGTTTACTGGACACACTATTCTTTTGTACTTTGTCACGCGGGCATAGGTATGCCTCCCCCGCCGCCTTCAGCACAGGTACCCTCTCATAAAAAGAGACTTGTTGCACCTGCGAGTCTCGTCTCCTCCGGGTCTAGTCCTTCAGCACACTATCTACCTCACACTTCTCTCTCTGACATCCCCTTTTGTTGTCTAGTGATTGTATTCTTACAACGTACTTCGGTCATACGATTTGCTCCTGACACTCGCACGCTGGGGGGCAATCTGTTACACCATTTTTTGGTCATCTAACTCTTCATCATTAGATGGACCCAAATACACCATGTAAGACCAGTTTTACCCCAAGTAAAACTGCTTTCACTATGTTAATTAGGAAACCCCAAAAGGAATAATTAATTAAACCATAATTTAATTATTATTCCCAGTCATATTTAACCCAAAAACAAAGAAATTAATGAGATAAACCCATAGTTATCTTATTATTTTCTAGGAATAATTATTTAAATAATATTCCTTGTTAAATATGACAAAATCAACCACCATTAATCAAATAAATCATTATTTATTTGATTATATCCCAACCACTTCCTTAAAAAGATAAATAAATCATTTATTTATTTATTTTTCACTAATCAAGGGATTTGACCCAAGTCAAACACCCTTTCCCTCCAACAAATAATAATAAAATATTCCATAGGGGTGGATCTAGATTTGGTTAACATTATTTTAATCATGCACCAAGATCTAGAATGACCCAATATTTTGTTATAAATAGGAGGGTTTTCCCCTTCATTCTTCACCTTTTGTTGCATATTAGATCACTCTGGATCTATACACTTGGTCTCATTTCTGCCATTTTGCTCCCATTGAGCTCTACCTTCTACATTGGGTTTTCTACATCTACAAGAGAGAGAAAACTTAGATCTGAAGTGCTGAGGACTACAAAGAACCCATCCCATTGAGGAGATCTGGATACACCTTCTTGTTTCCTCCCAGGTGCC
The DNA here is from genome assembly GCA_034641835.2 of Pinus albicaulis. Lineage (NCBI taxonomy): Eukaryota > Viridiplantae > Streptophyta > Pinopsida > Pinales > Pinaceae > Pinus > Pinus albicaulis. The sequence goes on from CM076576.1 coordinate 219,563,683, forward strand.
CTGTAATATAAAAATTCATTCAAAAATCGTGTTCTTGTCTTGTCTGTTGGATGCATGGAGCAAATTCTTTACTTTACTGCTTAATGTCTTTCCATTTATAGATATGTTTGTTGCAGCTAGGGGGGTTCTTAAAATTTTCCCTGATGATAACATCAAAATGTAATGTTCCTACTTAGCCTTGGCTAAGAGGAACATTCAATTTTGTTTTAATTTATGTTTCATGAATAAATGAACAAAGGAGGACATGTAAAACTCCTAAAAAGTCTCAAATAAATCAATGCCCATGTGAAAAAAGACAATTCAGGGCTATGTAAATAAACACTTGCAGGTGTGAAAGAAGTTTGAGCTAAAGACTGGGTCAACCTTGACCAAATCCACAGTGTTGTCTAGGTTTATTGCATCTCCAAAAGGGACAACGCAATTCTAGAAGGGAGCCTCTAATGTGAAAAGGGTTAAATCATCAAAGTGTTTTAGGGTTTGCAAGAGCTTTCTCATCTTATAAAAGGAAAAAGAGAGCAGCACAAGAAGGTTTTTGATAGATCATATTTATGAAGTATTTTTCTTCTTAGACAAATACCATTCTCTGATGTTGAGTGGAGGATTGTATCTGGAATTCCTATGCAGGAGTTTCACCTCTTCCTTTGATGATTCAAGGAGGAAAGTTTTCTGAATTGAACCACTATTAGGCTTGAGGCCAAGCTCCTAATTACATTGACAACACTTATCTAGTGAGGGTTTTGTTGTCTCTGCAAGCTGCAGCAAGTGGTGATCTATATCTGCAGAGATCTAGTGTATTTTGAGAGTCTATCTCCATGGAGTGGGTACTTTCTCCTCCTAGAAGAGAGTACCACTTCTTGTACTTTCAGATCTACTATTATTCAGCATTTTTCTGTGTATCTATAGCTACAGCGTTGTCCCATTGGGAAAAATGTGTTATTATGAATGAGGGTTTGCAGGTTGTCTTGCTCATTGTTTAGATCAAAGATCTCTTGTGCTGGGCTTGCCTTCCACTTGGTGATCCATGGATTGGCTTGCTGATCTATTTTCTGTTCATATCTGATCCATTTTAATGCAATTTCATATTCAGAAATTTACTGCAGCAGTTTCCAGATCTGCAACTTGTTTCTCAGATCTACTCTTACTCATGCATGCTTTTGTCAAAATTCCAAGTGGATCTTGTAGAGAAAAATATAGAGTTTCCAGATCTGATATAGATCTGATTTCTAGTCCATAGATCTGCTCTAGATCTAAGTTCTAACTCACATCTACTGAACCTTCTGAAAAGTAACGTTGTTGAAGCATTTCTGCAAATTTATATGTGCTCCTGCTCTCTTTTTCTGAAGATTTACTTCTATATTGGTTCATGCTTTCTACTGTATAATGAAAGGGCTATAATATAATGACTTTTTGCTACTTTAATACTAAAATATCAGTTCTCTTGCTGATCTCCACTGAACATTAGCTAAAACTGCGCAATTCATGAAGCAGTGCTTGCATTTTACTGCAGCTTTCCCCTTTGGGTGCCTTTTAGCTAGTCTACTTTTTGGGAGATCTTTTTAATGTGCCTAAACTGATTTTTTTATCATGAAATTCCATATATAAGTCACATATAGAATAAATGAGGGCAACCAAGCCCTGAAATGTGTTATTTTTTCACATTTTTACTTATACAATTTTTTCCTTAAACACCTTGTTAAGAGTCCTCAAAAGGGGTTATTCCAAGTTATATAGACACAGTCTACAGTTGGCCAGGTAGCCTCTGGAGCTCACCCTTTCTTTGAAGGGTGACATATCTATTAAATTCCTCTGTATTCCATCTTTGAACTAGAATCTTGAGAACCCTGAAAAATGATCATTACAGTGGTATCAGAGCTCCACTCTTGGCACAGCCTGTGCTAGCATTGGAGCACCAGTCATGTTGCATTCCGAAGATGAAGATCCTCTTTCTGAGAGGGAGAGGAGATATCAGAATATAAGTCATAGAAATTATGACTATACTATTGTTGACCTTGACAAGGGTCAAGACAAGGGGAAAGCCCTTGAATCTATGAATGATAAAGACAAGGAAGTAGAGGAGTTTGCAAAAACTCTCTTGGAAGCTATGCAAGATCTATCCAAGGAAATAAAGGAGATGAGGATAGATATAATGATGGAGTCCCTTGGGAGATTCCATCAAGGAGAAAGTTTTGATGTCTATCAATTTGGGACTGGTCAACCTGTGAGTTTGCCACAAGCTCCACAGGCCTCACAATGCTCTACAATGCCTACCTTCTTGGATGTAGAGAATGAAGGGCTACAAGAGCCAACCTATTTGGAGGGTTACTTTGTAGAATATGACTCAAAAAGTCAGATGTTCAAGGATAACTTGAGCTTTCAAGACTTCTTCCATCTCAAGGACCGGAGGAGGCCATGGCAGCAGTACAAAGATGGAGGTTTCCTTCAAGGGAGACACCACACTATGGTCAGGCTCTTCTTGCCTAAGTTTGATGGATCACCCTCTTGTTCTGCCAAAGCATGGGTGGAGAAGTTGGACTCATATTTCTAGTTGAATAAAGTGCCCAAAGCAGAAGCCATCAAGATTGTTGCGCTGCATTTTGAGGGAGAAGCCCACAACTAGTGGTTTCATGGACTATCTACATTGGGGCACATCAATGTTTCCACATATGCTGAGTTCACTAGGAGACTAGTGGAGAGATTTGATCAAAAAGATCTGGAGGCCCCTTTCATAAGCTTGGCAAAGCTTAAATAGACAGGAGATGTAGAGGCTTATATCTTTGAATTCCTTAGGTTGTCTGTAATGGTCCTTGATCTATCAATAGCAAGGAGAGTCTACATGTTCATTGATGGCCTGGAAGAACCTTTGCATGGGTTGGTTAAGTCTACCAATCCCATCACTCTGCATGATGCCATTGAGAGAACTAGAGATCTCCAAGATGCCTTGCCAAGGGCAAAGGAAACCTTCCCAAGCAAAGCCACTCACTCTTCTAAGGGGAAAGAGGGGAAAGTTGCTCCACCCAAGGAGAGCTCACTGAAGAAACCTCTTGACATTGATCTCTGGAGGGAGTTGAGGAAAAAGAAATTATGTTTCACTTGTCAAGAGACATGGGTACCAGGACATAGATGTGCTGCTAGAAGAGCACACTATATTGAAGTCTTCTCTGATTTTGAGGAGGAATAGGGAAATGATGGACCTAGGAGAGGTCACAGCATTGGTGATGATGAGGAGGAGGATCAATCACCATCCTGAGATGAAGAAGGAGCCTTTGCTCCAACTAGTGGGACTCTTGCTTCTTTGAGAGGAGTGCCCAAGTATTTGACCCTTAGAGTGCAAGGTTTAGTTATGAACCAAAGAGTGTCTATTCTCATTGACAGTGGGGCAACCCACAACTTTATTGATGCTAACATTGCGCAAAGGAGAGGGATCCCTATTGATACTTTTGATGGGTTCTTTGTTTTGGTTCCGAGAGATAGAACTATGAAGTGCATGCAGTATGTTCCATCACTTTCTGTGACTATGGGAACCTACACATTGGAGGACCATTTCTTTGTAGTGGACATACAGGACACCAACATCATCTTGGGTGTCCAGTGGTTGATTACTTTGGGAAAAGTCACCACTGATTGGAAGGCCTTACAGATGGAATGGGTGGATTTAAAGAGTGGGAAACAACAAATAATTCAAGGCATTCACACCTACCCTTCACTGGATGTTTCCACCCACACAAAAAAGATGGAATTGCACAGTGGGGGCAGCAACCTCACAGTTCCTTCTCTCATTTTTATGAGAATTCTACAAGGAACATTCCTAAATCATGGCAAGCCACTTGGGATGCCATTATATTCTATGGGGGAAGCCTCACCAAGTGCTGAAACAATGGAAGAGAGAGCTATAGCGCTGTGGGAGGAAGCAAGGGGTAGGATCAGCCTTCCCACAAACAATTTTTGCATGCATAATGCCAAAGAAACAAGCAGCAACAAAGCAAGCAACACCATATATGCATCAACAGCACTATCTTTGTTGAGATGTGTAGATCCATATTGGAGGTCTCAACTCTTTGTGGAGTACTCCAAAGATCTACACACCGGGATGATATTGGATGGCATGAAGCAAGGAGGAGGCTATTTGGTTCATGAATGGGTCATCTATCATCTTGGTAAAGTATTCTTGTCTCAAGCCTCCAAGCTTAAGCGAGATATACTACAAAGAGCACACAAAGAGTTCCTTTCCAACTATATGTAGTCAGCAAAAATCTACACCCTAATCTTGAAGAGTTTTGATTGGGAGGGTATGAAGGAAGAACTACATTAGCACTATGATTGGGAGGAACTACATCAGCACTTACAAGAGTAAAATAGTTATGAGGATATGGGGCAGCCAAGGGATTCTATGCAGGAGACATTTCAGCCATCTCTTCCTTCTCTTAAAAGAGGAGAAAAGCCCATGCCTAACTCTATGTGTGTGGGAGACTTGAATGGTAAAGAATCTAATCTTATGGAGCATGTTTATTTTTCTGATTTGACACATTCTCTTACCATATGTATGCAGGCCATGGCTCTTACAAGGAGTGATATTACATGTAGATATTATGGCATTGACGAGGCCAATAAAAATTCCAAAGCTGGCCACTCCCTTGAGGTGCAAAGGGAGATTATATATCATGATGGGTGCTTCCCAAAGGCACCTAATGAGAACTTCACTTTTAGCCATGTCAAAGTGAACAATGCAGTAAAGAGGTGGTGGGGGTACCACCTATCACACTCAGATCTACTCAAACCAAGGAGTGCACTATGTTGGTACCTTATGTGGGATTGTGACCCACCTCCGCAAGTGCAAATTTCAGTTTGCCTATATGTTATTTTGCTTCCATACATAGATGACATATGGGTATTGTTTATGGGTTTGTATGGACAAAAAGTAGGCAGTGTATATGTACCACATGGGATGGAAATTCATCCTATACTTCATGATACATGTTTTAGATGTGACATTGCTTTACCCATGTTTATTTCTGTTGATTTTTACACTCCTAAAGGGATAGAGTATGCCCCTATCATGTTAGCATTGGAGGAGCAGTTTCTGATGTATTGGATTGGTGAGCACTTAATCCATGATGGAAGCTTGATCCTTGATGGTGCCATCAATGGAGAAAGAGAAGAACTACAGCTCTTAACCTGTCAGTTGCTTGAGGACAAGAAACATTTTGGAGGGGAGGACAGTAATGTTCCTACTTAGCCTTGGCTAAGCGGAACATTCAATTTTGTTTTAATTTATGTTTTATGAATAAATGAATAAAGGAGGACATGTAAAACTCCTAAAAAGTCTCAAACAAATAAATGCCCATGTGAACAAAGATAAATTAGGGCTATGTAAATAATCACTTGCAGGTATGAAATAGGTTTGAGCTAAAGACTGGGTCAACCTTGACCAAATCCACAGCGTTTTCTAGGCTCATTCCATCTCCAAAAGGGACAGTGCAGTTCTAGAAGGGACCCTCTAATGTGAAAAGGGTTAACTAATAAAAATTGTTTAGGGTTTGCAAGAGGTTTCTCATCTTATAAAAGGAAAAGGAGAGCAGCACAAGAAGTTTGTTGATAGATCATATTTCTGAAGTATTTGTCTGCTTAGACAAATACCATTCTCTGTTGTTGAGTGGAGGATTGTATCTAGAATTCCTATGCAAGAGTTTCATCTCTTCCTTTGATGATTCAAGGAGGAAATTTTGCTGAATTGAACCACTATCAGGCTTGAGGCCAAGCTCCTACTTACATTGGCAGTGCTGATCCAGTGAGGGTTTTGCTGTCTCTGCAAGCTGCAGCAAGTGGTGATCTAGATCTGTAGAGATATAGTGTATTTTGAGAGTCTCTCTCCATGGAGTGGGTCGTTTCACCTCCTAGAAGAGAGTATCGTTTCTTGTACTTTCAGATCTGCTATTATTCAGTAGTTTTCTATGTCTCTTGAGCTACACATTGTCCCACTGGGAAAACTGCGTTATTTATGTATGCGGGTTTGTAGGTTGTCTTGCTCATTATTTAGATTAGAGATCTCTTGTGTTGGTATTGCCTTCCACTTGGTGATATATGGATTGGATTGATAATATATGTTCTATTCATATCTGATCCATTGTAATGAAATTTCATATTCAGAAATTTACTACAGCAGTTTCCATATCTGCAACTTGTTTCTCAATTATACTCTTACTCATGGATGCTTTTGTCAAATTTCCAAGTGAATCTTGTAGAGAAAACTATATAGTTTCTAGATCTGATATAGATATGATGTTTTGTCCATATTTTTGCTCTAGATCTAAGTTGTAACTCACATCTACTAAACCTCCTGAAAAAGAACTTTGTTGAATAATTTCTGCAAATTTATATGTGCTCCTTCTCTCTTTTCTGAAGATTTACTATTGTATTGGCTCATGCTTTCTACTGTATAATGAAAGGGATGTAACATAATGAATTTTTTCTGTTGTAATACTGAAATATCAGTTCTCTTTCTGATCTCCACTGAACATTAGCTAAAACTGCGCAATTCCTAAAGCAGTGCTTGCATTTTACTGTAGCCTTCCCCTTTGGGTGCCTTTTAGCTAGTCTACGTTTCGGGAGATCTGTTTAATGTGCCTAAATTGATTTTTTTTCTGATTAAATTCCATATATAAGTCACATATAGCATAAATAAGGGGAACCAAGCCCTGATCTATGTTATTTTTTCACATTTTTACTTATACAACGTTTTCCTTGAACACCTTGTTAAGAGTCCTGAAAAGGGGTTATTCCAAGTTCTATAGACAGAGTCTATAGTTGGCTAGGTAGCCTCTGGAGCTCACCCTTTATTTGAAGGGTGACATATCCAATAAATTCCTCTGTATTCCATCTCTAAAATATAATCTTGAGAACCCTAAAAAGGGATCATTACACAAAACCACTTTGGATCCTAGAATCTTGCCCACCTAGACCCTGAGAGGGATATATCTTTATGATTTAGATTTGTTTTAATGTTTTCTAATAATAGGCTAGTTAAACTGATTGGGAAGGTTGTTTTTGATTGATATTTTTGGTTGGATGAAGGGATATGTTTAAACTATTTCCATTGGGCGATGGAGTCATAACAGGCTGGGTTGTTATATCAATTTTTCCAGAGCAATTGCAAAGAAAGATAACTATAGTTACTGGATCTTTAAAACATAAAGTATTATGGAATGAAAGAAGAGTGATTTCAGTAGTGGTTAAAAATAAATTAAGAATTATTTAACCAAATTTCAGAAGAAAAACACCTATATTGTAAACACAACCAGAATTAAGGTGCTCTATGAAGCAAATCTCAATATTTAGATTTATGTTTTACAATTAGAATTAAATGATACAATGAATGAAATAACAGTTGAAAACATTAAACATGGTAAAGAAAAGACATCACTAGATAAAAATAGCTCAAGAATATTGCAAAATGGTCGTTTATTATTGATGCTCCAGCTCCAAAATTACAATGCTCTAATAGGAAAGCTTACAATCTAGGGTCCAACCCCTAATACTGAGAAAAATGCAGTATTTAACTAATTCCTAGTGATTTTCATATCTACATGGGAAATCTACTATTTATTACAATAATGACTCAAATTTGACAAATGTGACCACAAAGTGGACATGATAGAATCAATGTGACATGTGGCCCTAATGTGTAGAAGGTCATTACTGTACATTTTGACTTGTTACTGTGGTGGTATATTTAGATAATCTAATGATATGTTTTGATGATGTGTTGAAATGTAGAATCAACTGATTTTGTGAGTTGGTTGTCCTGCTGATGCGTTAAGTTGTCACCCTTCTTGGTAATCACATAATTTCTCCCACTGTTGTGCATTCGGGATCTTTATCCTGATTATCTTCTTGTAACACTCATTTGTCTCTGTGTACTTCATAAAAGTTTTCCTTAACTAAAAAATATGCTTGATTTCATGTTGTATGTATAAATCATTTTCCATAGCCTCTAGGAAGGCCCTTCTAGTCATAAAACCTTTAATTCCTATAAATTTGTGTGTATCTTTAGCAATCTCTTTTATTTTCTTGACATAATCTAGCCTATGCATGAGCTTATCATTTATCATGAAAGGTGATGGAAATCCTCTTTTGTTCAGTGGTTCGATTCTATTAAAGAATCTGTTGACACCAATTTGTAACTGATGAGACTTTTCTTCTAACTGTGTGACCAAAATCTTTTTGTTGACTACCTTCTTGACTTCTAGCATGGTTGTTGTTTTGTCCTCCACTCCTAGTGCTTCCAATTCAAAAATACTCTTGGAATTCATGAATTTGATAGTATTATTTGTTGTCTCAGGCATCCCTATCAGCTCTCTGTTTTCTTTGCCTATGGTATCATTCACTGATCTTATCGGATCTCTTTGTTCAAATATTATCTGAATATATGGTCATATTTCATTCATGGAGTCAAAAATACTTGTCCAAATAATTTCTTTGGCCTGGGTAATATTTTTTCCAATAGAAGCTTCACTCTTTGCTTTGATTTATTTCTCAACCTATTTCTGAGCTCTCTGTATCTCAATTTCATGAGCATTTTCTCACCTTTTCTTCAAATTTTCCAGGGTGTTGATTTCTTCTTCTAGATTTTTTATCTCTGTTGTTTGTATGGTCATGTTCTCCATGGCTTTGGCTAGCTTCTCTACACCACCTGATGAGCCTGTAGTTGTCGGTGTTTTTGTAGGGATGGATGCAACAGGAACAACCTCTAATGGAACAATGGCCACTTATATTGCTTTCTCTTTTTATTTCACCAGTTTTTCCATCCTTGTCTCCATTTTCTTTAGTTGTGCATACTGCTCCATGATTAATTTCATCATTTTATCTTTTTGTGCTTCATTTTTCTCAATGTCCTTTGTCAAAGGGTCTTCAATTGCTGACATTTTGAGTTGTTTCCTAAGGGCTGCTATATCAACATTCCTATTTTCCAATATTTCTTCCACAACCTCTAAATTGGTTGGGTCATACCCAATATTTACCACTAATTATTCCAGGTATTTGATTCTAGTATAATTGGCCAGAGAAGAAATATTCTCCATTTTTTACAGAGATTGAAAGTTGGCCCATGATACCTGTAGTTTAGACAAGCTCGTGGTAGTTCCAGTAAATGTGGAGGAAATAATTTCTTCAGTCTGCTTGTGTATCTACATCTGATCTATTGGATGGATGTCCTTGACATCAAATTCAAAAGTACTGTGCTTGAAATCTACAGGTGACTTAGGCTAGGAGATATGTGCTTCTAGGAAAGCCATTCTCATCTTTCCTTTCTCTGAGTCAAAGGCTGATAAAAGCCTGCTCCGTGAATTGCTTGTCTACTTCCAAAACTGATTATAGGTGTTGTTTTTTAGAATTTAATTGTTTCTTTTGATTTCAATGAATGTATCATAGATGTTATCCTCCTGTCCCCCTATAGTAGCAATAGATGTGGGAGTTTGTAATTTTTTCTATTGTAATGGAATGGTGGCTGAAGATGTTGAGAATATGCTATGGCCTCCTCCTAGAGATGAACTTCGAGAATACCTGATTGTGATGATTGTCTGTTTCTCTTTTTCACTACTTGAGTAAATTTCCATGTGGACTCTAGCTCTCTTTCTGTACTTAATCTTGAATTCTCTGCTAGATGTATCAGTCTCCATATCAGACTGGTCATCTCTTGGTCTATTCCCTGTTGTCTCTTTCTCTAGGTCTTTTCCCTTATCTTCTTTGGCTTTTGTAGTCTTCTTTTCATATGGAATAGGGGTTTGAATGCTTGAGGTGGAGATCACCTATTCTTTAGCCTCTTTCATTGTATTTTCTACCCACTTTACTTGATTCATAAACTACTCAATCTCAGGCATGTGGGTGTGGATGTATAGGGTTGTTTTGTTCTCCACCCTCTTCTTTGAGATGATGCCAAGTGGGTCATATGACCAAGTGTAGCTGTGATTTAATTTCATATCCCTTAGCATCTCATCCTCCTCCTCTCATGCTTCTCTACTATTGAAAATAAAAGGACCAATTTGGGACTTGATCCTAAATTGAGATTTCTTGTTGGCAGATACAAAGTGCACCTCATCTGCGTTGATCATCTACCTTATGTATTCTAGGGCAAAGATCCTCATGGGGAGGAAATTTGGTTGCTTGTAGGGGGCTAAATCACACCCATAAATTCTGATCTCCATATAGTTTTGGTGCAAGTAACAATCTCTAGTTCTCACTTGATTTGATAGCTACAAAATTTAATTAATTTCCTCATTAATTATTGGTTCCACTATACTGCTCGGTATGCTGATTGCTGGATGCACAAATGAATCAAAAAATCTAGTATGTATAATCCTTTTGTTCCTTCATTAACATGGTTTTCAAAAAGATGTTTGATTAAGGCTCAGAGTCATCATTAACCTTTGTCATTGTAAACTAGAATCTGTTGGCCTGAAAATAGACAAACATATAGACCAAAACTGAAGTGTATTTGAACACTTCCTCTATGTGAAACTTTAAAAATTCATCATGGATGGAATCAACTAAGAATTTGCTAATGTTGAACATGATTGAAGACTTAGAATTTGATGAAATAGTAGATAGAAAACCTATCATGTCCTCATATATCCACTCGTTTGAGTGATACCCTAGTAAATATGAGAGGACATTGACAAGGTGTTGGGTTATATCATGGAAAGTGGATGATGTATATGGAGGATTATTTTTGGGAAGTCAGGCATCAATAGCCATGGAAATCTCTATTTTTTTAGCTCTAGTGGAAAAGTCTAGCTTTTGATATAGTTCTCTAAGGGCCTCATAGGAAAATTGGATCATTTCTTCAAAAGTGGGAGCTAGCATCATTTGTAGGATTGACTGGGCATTGACAGTAAAGAGGACTTGTCCTATACAGACTACTATAGCTCTTTGGTTAATTTCATAACAAGCATGGAATTTCCTAACAAATTTGGGGCAGCTGTGGGTCTTTGGGAATATAAAATAGGGCAATTTGGTCTTCATAACCCTATATCATCTACTTCATCTATTATCTTATCCTTAAGCCAACAGTAAACATCGAACCAATCAAAATCTAACTCTATCTCATGGATTTTATAGTCTCTGTCAGCCATAGCGACATGATACAGGTCTACCTGAGGGTAAACCATAGGATTGAAGGGTTGTTGATCCTTCCTAGGAGGCATTATTGTCCACTATAAATAAAATCACTGTGTTTTTCAATGTTGCATAGAAGATTGGGATTAAAATAAGATGGGAATATAGAAAGGGAGATTTTGCATATTAGAATGGGGATGAGAAGAAGAAAGGCGATTATAGAAGCACTTTGTTTGACCTATGATGGAATTGAAAACTTTTTGCACCTATATTTTTCTGTAAAACTTTACAAATCGATCACTTACAACAATATAATTCAATAACAAAGGTAAGCCTTGAAACATGTGAGGAATTTGGTTTGATGGAGTGATTGGGCGACCGTTGACATGGTGCGGGCTTGTTGGGTAATGGCCTAAGCCATTAAATGTCAAACGGGCCTATGGCGGGAGCATAACTGATATGATGGAGGGGAAAGGAAGGTGTAATTGTGGCACAACGGTTAGAGGTGTAATGGTTTATTTGTGGTCGAAAAAATCTTTTTGCTGGGTGGCATGGTAGGTAAGTGGTATGGTGTTCCGGGGGGTGTGCAAAATAACGTGCACCCAAAACGTAGCAGGCGGGGTTATTTAGAAAACCATCCATTTCGGACCCCACTTGCCCCCCCCCCCCCCCCCCCCCCCCCCTCGACGTTAATGTTCGAAGGATGAGGGGGGCTGAAAACCATCGCAAGCCGTTGGACGAGGAGGAGGGCGTGGGGATGAGGTGAAAGGTGATGGAGGGTTAACTGATGATATGATGTGAGTGGATGGTGGCATCGAGTGAGAATTTAATGAAGAGTGGGGGAAAACATATAGTTTCAAAACTTTAGGATATGGGAGAATATGACATAAATATTTCAAAATGTAGTTAATCCCGAAACTTAGGTTAAAAAACACCTTTGATTTTTTATTTTTTCCTCTTGACCAAGGAACACACAAAATTTTTAGGATAAACCTTTGGAATAAATCCCATGCTTCCTCTACATTTTCTTCTTTTCACCCCTACCTGCCCATTGTCACTAATCTAACATTTTTTGTTCCTTTTCAAGGTGCATTTGGACTTGCAAAACCAATTCATATTTTCTTTAAAACTCTAACCTACATCTATCCTTATTTCTTCCATTGACTCAGATTAAAATGTTGAGTAAATTTTATTTCTACCTAACTACTAATATGCAAAGTTTAAATAGTTTGGAAAATATTTATTTTCTAACCTATCAACAGAAATTTAAAATTATACAATCATGCTTAAACTGTATGATTAAACAAGCTAATCTAATCAGTAGTGGCATTTTGATTTGTAGCACTTTTAGTATTATTATTTTTTGGGGTTTTTCTTTCTTTTTCTTTCTCTTTTCTTTTTTACAATATGCCCACTTTTATTTTATTTTTTCTCATATTTTTTTTTTGGAAATCACTTGAATATTGAAAATCATACTCAATATGAAATTGCAACTCATGAAATACTCAATCACCTTGAGATCCTATGATTTATAGGATACTAACTGAACTGATCAATCAACGACTTTTAATAATTATGATATTTTAAGCTATACTAAAAAATTATGAAGCTATAGAAATCTAGGATCACATTAGTTGAATTTTGAGGTCTAAAATGGGCCTCCAAAGGAAATTATAAAATGATAAGGGAAATAATAAAATAATATTAGATTACATCATCAAATTTTACAGGGAAAAAAACTACTTTTTCAACTCGTATTTTCAACTTATCTCCCTAAGTTCTTACTCAAATTTTGAGTGAGAGTACTCATTGGATGCAGAATTGGATTCCACATACAAGGAGTACCCATGTTGCATACTTTTGATGGACCCTTTGACATAAAAAAATATAAATACATGAAAAACGTGATTTCAATCACTTTTTGTCATGTATTTCTCATTTTTTTTTGTAGCAGGTTCCATCGAAAGTATGCAACATGGGTACTCATTTGACAAGGAATTAAATTTTGTATCCAACGAGTACTGCCACTCGAAATTTGAGTAAAAAATTAGGGAGATAAGTTTAAAATACAAGTTGAAAAAGTAGTTTTATTGTTTTATTTTATTTCAATATTTTTAGTTTTTTACCCCAAAAATGGTGAATCATCCCCCATGGTTGACATCATCACCTTGAATCCTATTGGTTCTTATAAATTTTATTTTGGTTGTACATTTTTCTTAGGAGGCCCATTTTAGACCTCAAAAGTTCTCTAATGAATAACACTCTCTACAAAAATGTCCCTAAGATATAGATATCGAGCAACCTTTAGGTATTTCTGCTACGGGTTATTAGTACCAGACACCGAAATACAAGAAAGTGAATAAGGGGACCTTCTAAGAATAATCTGGGGTAATTACACCCTAGGGCTACTAGCGAGGGTAACTGAAACAATTACGCTAACCTCCTCACAAAATCCTTTTCTAGTGAAAGTACCCGAGCTTCGCAAGGGAACCCTTTAGAAGTACTAATGATAGTGATGCAATGTCTGCCTCAAGTACCATGGGTATTCCTCCCCACAGTCACCTATATGATACCTAGGAATAGCAACTATGGACACTAGTTCATATCGGTAGCGGGGCAGAACAATCTTAGGTCAGGATCCAGAAAATAGGAGAGGGGTTATCTCTCTCTTCTCTACCTTCCCTAGCCCTCGTGCTTAACTCTATAGAGGTAGAGCCTTCTCAGTCCACTTAACGAGGCCGTATTTCACTCATTAATAAACATATATGTTTGAAATTTTGAGTGGCCTTGGAGAGTTAACTCTCCACTCACCTATTCCAATGCCCTGTGACCTAGACTAGTTGGTGGATATTAATGATAACTCAAAAAAATTTAGTTCATTTTATATTAAGTGCTTGATATTAATGGTTGTTCTTTTTAAGTCAAGGGTAGATGGAGAATGTAACTTATGATATTTTGACACAAAAGAGAAATCAATAGAAACCTGCTACATGAATATGAAACTTTTTCTTTGATGAAAGAGATTTCTACTTGGGTTCTATGAAACAAAAAAAAGAAAGTAGAATTTTCTTTTCAATATCACACTCAGAAACTTAAAAACTATAAAAAAGACTACAATTTTTAACGATGCAACTAATGCAAAGCCACCAATGCAAATGAAAATTCTAGGACTACTCACAAAGGGAAGCAAATGAGTTTTTCAATAAGACAGTGTGATCAATTTGACACAAAGTAGAGACAAGCCCAAACAAGAAATTCTTTGCACAAAAAATGCCAAAACAAATTGGTATAAAAGAGGCAAGCTCACTACAAAAATTTTCTCGAAATAAGCAACCAAACCAAAATGATAAACTACCAAATTCCTCCAGAAAAGATGAAAACCATAAAATGAAAACCAAAAGAAAAAGCAATGGAAAACACAAATGTTTTTTGAGCCTTTAACTTTTTAAGGAGAAAGCAAAATGTCTTTGAGAAAAGCACAAAACTACCAAAGGCTTCAATTAAACAAATTGAGCCAACAAGCAACTTCAAATTCCATAAGCTAATTATGTCATTTTCATGACGAGACTCAATAAGCAGAATGAAGTAGTTAGCTCAAGAAAATGACTTAAAACAATAGCATAAAACTCCAGCAGACGAAAACTTCAGGAAATAAAAAACGACAACTTCAAGATTCACCAGAAAAGTTGATCTTAAGAAATAAGAAAACCAAGAAATCCAAGAAGCCAAAAACCAAAAACTGAAGTAATGAACAAGCCAAACATGAGTAAACTGACATAGAATCACTGTTATGAAATGCTAGAATAACCAAGAGCCTCATAAATAAGTCTCGCTACAACAACCATAGCTGAAGCTTCACCAAGCAAGGAAAACCCTAGGTTGACTAGGTTTTCAAGCAAGAAATAGAGAAACTAATACACGGCAAGGAGAAACACTATCCAAACATACAAGAGGTTCTATAGGAGTGTCAAAAAGCAGGCAGCAAAGACTTCTAGGATCTCAAAAATCAATTTTTCAATTTTAACTAGTCATACATAGATCCATAGCATCCAACTTGCATATATACGATTCTTTGTTTAAAGAAACTCACATATACGTGGGTTCCTTTGGATGAAAACAAATGTATACGTGAATGTGTTCACGAAAATTAGCGTATAGAAAAGAAAAAAAAGAAAAACAAACAACCCAAGCCTGATCCATAAGATTAGGGCTTTTGTTTGGATGGGAGAAGAACCAAAAATACTGGGAAAGTAATCAGATCAGTTAGGGAAACCATAATCCAGAGAAAATGACCCGAACTAGGAATTACATGGATGTAATCCCCAGTGGAGTCATCAATTCTGTTGCAGAAAAAACTTCTCTAAGGTCTGGGTTGAGGGACCTAATAGAGCGTAAGGCATAAAATCACAAGAAGAAATAAAATTAAAAGTCTTAATGCTTAAACTAGTAAACTAGGGATAGGTGACCTTACCTGTATGTCCTACATTTGACATCGTTCCAGGAGGGTGGAAACCCTCTACTACTCCTCATGCTTCTAGACTTGCAACTCACTCAAGAAAAAGGACATAGAATAGTTGTATAGCATAAATATCCTAAATGTCAGTATGTTAGATCATATAAACTCATAAAATATAACATGAAATAATGATTACAAGATCATTAACATGTATATGAAACATGTAAGAACATGACATCAGGAACATGATAGAACTTATTTTATTGATGCATGTAAAAAGAAAGTCGAGATATCACCTAAAATCAGCCACATCTCTGAGTGAAATCATCCTCCAAATCCATCTAGCCCAAGCCTCACCAATCTTCTTTCATAAGAGGTGCATAAACGATGCCACATAAAGTGGGTGAACATCACAAGGAAACAAAGGTTTCCTAAACTTGGGAAGTGTAGGAGGCACAAGGATAATCATACTTGATATGGGCTATAATAGCCTCATTAGGGGAATTTTGAGATCTAAAATGGGCCTCCTAAAGAAATTATAAAATAATAGTGGAAACAATAAAATCAGATTTGATTACATCATCAAATTTTAGAGGGAAAAAAGAAAAAACTACTTTTCCAACTCGTATTTTCAACTTATCTCCCAAATTTCCTACTCAAATTTCAAGCAAGATTACTCGTTGAATGCAAAATTTAATTCATCACCCAAGGAGTACCCATGTTGCATACTTTTGATAGACCCTACTACATGAAAAATGATAAATACATGAAAAACATGATTGCAATCACATTTTTTAATGTATTTCTCATTTTTCATGTAGCAGGGTCCATCAAAAGTATGCAACATGGGTACTCCTTAGATGAGGAATTAAATTTTTCATCCAACGAGTACTCCTGCTCGAAATTTGAGTTAAAAATTTGGGAGATAAAATGAAAATACGAGTTGAAAAAGTAGTTTTATTATTTTATTATTTTTTAAGATTTTTACCCTTTTACTTAAAAAATGGTGAATCATCCCCCATGGTTGACATCATCACCTTGAATCCTATTAGTTCTTATAAAGTTTATTTTGGTTGTACATTTTTTTTAGGAGGCCCATTTTAGACCTCAAAACTCCCCTAATGATAATATCAATAGCATTCTCTCTCCTCCCTTAGGCCTTCCGAATCATTAGGGTAATTTTGAGGTCTAAACTTGGGTCTGCTAGGGAAATTATAAAATAATAATGGAAATAATAAAATAATATTTGATTATATCATCAAATTTTGGAAGGAAAAAAGAAAAAACTATTTTTTCAACTCATATTTTTCACGTATCTCCCAAATTATTTACTCAAATTTCGAGCAGTACTCATTGGATGAAAAATTTAATTCCTCATCCAATTAGTACCCATGTTGCATACTTTCGATGGATCCTACTCCATGAAAAATGAGAAATATGTTGGGAAAAATACTGAGAGTGGAGGTGAATCAGTATTTAGAGCTGACTGAAAACTTTTTACTTTTTCTTTGAGCAGATTTCCATACGCGGTTTTTATGAACTAAACTAGCATATGCACACGGAAATATAGAAGGAAACTAGCATATACTGATTTATCTTTCAGATTTAGAGAATCAGTCTTTTAAATAGATTCATCAGTTATGAATAAGGCTATATAATCAGAATTTATGAGTAGTAAACAACAGTATGAAGCATCACACACATGAACACCAAGATTTAAGGTGGAAACCCAAATCGGGAGAAAACCACCACTGCTGTCATCTCTGTATTCAATCTTTATTATATAGAAAACCTTTATAACATTGTACTGATGCAGAATTATACCATTACACAGGCTTCTACCTGCAAAAGGCTGCAACCTTCTCTCGTTTTCAGCTACAACAGGAAGGGAGCCCCAACCCCCTGATCTTGTTTACCAGCCTCTCCTGGAAGGGAGCTTCAACCCCTAGTTTCAACACCAGCTACTACTGGCTGAAAGCTTCTACTTTCATACTGAAGGCTTCAACCCTCAGATCCACTGCAGACCACGTTTCATCAATTTTCATACTGGATCAAAACAGCTTCAATACAACGCCTTAACATCAACAACCATACATTACCCAAAACTTCAATCAGAACAGTAATACCACTGTAACCAGAATATCACAAATAACCCAGACTTCGGAGTATATAATCAGATACACATTCAACCTTGAACAACCATCAATTCAAATAGAATACGCTACTTCTCTTTAATGAAGCCGCATGTATACGCGCTTCCCTGCTCACCAACCTGCGTATGCCTCTGTGCATACTGTCTTTCATAACATGAAATGCATACGCCACTTCTCTTTACCGAAGCTGCATGTATACGCACTTTTATTCATATCAACCTGCGTATACTTCTGAGAATACTGATTTTTTAGAATACAGATCTGAAGCTTAATGCAGAACCTTTAGACAGTCAGTCAGGTTTAACCATGTTTTCTCACTCATCCTTCATCATGTTTTCTCAATCAGTGATTAGATTTGTTCATTATCAAATCAGCAACATACTCCATATTCAATCAACCCTGAACTTCAAGTAGACTTCATTGACTGACAGCAGAGAGAAAACAGAAATCACAGAAGTAATATCTGTAAATAAGCTTCAGAAACCCTAACTTCCATATGCGCTTTTTATTAAGCGAACCCGCATATATACGCACTTTTACTGAGACAAACTAGCGTATAGATCTATAAAATATAAATTTGCAGAATAGACCATATCTATAAAATTACCTAGATTTCTTCAATTTCTTCATCAGACTTGCGCCAGGTCTTCATCATTTCTTTTACAGATCATCCTAGAGATTCATCATTTCTAGATCTAGAGATCTTGACCCTTCATCATATCCATAGGTGCATCATAGATTCAGATCTATCAATTAAGAATAGAGATCAACCATGTAGATATTCCTTAGAGGAATTTATTCATCAACAACCCTTACACATGCACACCTTGCACTATGAATTTCTTCTCCTTAAATAGATTTAGCTTTTACCAATACCATGAGCCAAAACCACACAACTTCCGATGGTATTCTTGGACGGAATCAAATAAACCATACAACGCTCAATACTGTGTGCCAAAACCATGGTAATGCCCCTTGGTATTATAAATTTGGAGCGCAAAAGGGCATACGTGACTTGGGACATACTTATCCGCGTGCATACGTGACTTGGCCTTTACAAACTCGCATATACATTGTGACATATTATTTTATCATTTCTCCAGCACTTACTGGAATTCTTTTCTCTGTCACATATGTAGATACATCATTCTTACATCTTTAACACATAGGTTGCTATCCAAAGACAACTTCATCAAGTAGGTTGCCATCAAGGACAACACATTGCATCATATTTCCAACAATCTCCCCCTTTGGACTTGATGGCAACCATGATGGTGTTTTATCACCAAAACAGATAGATACATTGAATATAACCATTATTCAAACACCCATTATTCAAACACCATGATACTCTCCCCCTTTGACATCAAGGGCAAAGGGAAGATCAAAACCAAAACAAGGTTTTTCTTCTCTTGTAGAAAGAAGAACTATGTAGATCTAATGTGCACTGAAGTGACCATGCTCCCCCTGAGCTCACGCTTAATCTTCAGACATATTTTTCAATGAAGTACATGACTCTATGACCTTTCCTATCACCAAGGACTCATACTTACATCAATGATCCAACCAAGTGGATTTACATATGTGACTCAAGTATCCAACCAAGTGGGTTTACAAATTTGAACAAGTCCTTACATCACTGAATATTTCAAATTTACATCGTAGGTCTCAACATGACCTTTTTCATCAATTACAGAAAATACTTATACAATCAAGATCAAATATTCTCAAACATGAGATCAGACTACAACAAATCATTATAATGCCAACAATGCATCCTTTCCACATGACCAATGCTCCCCCATAGCCTGTGCATCCTGAACACTTAAATCATCAAGGCATCTTCATCAGAATCATTAGAGAATGAAACAAAAATATGAGAGTTGGAACATCACCAGAGATACCCAAAAACACTACAGTTGTGCTGAAGAATGTTGACCTAGAAAAATTTTGTCAGCAAACACCCATACGTGGTTTTCTATCTATAAACTCGCATATATACACGACTGTCCTTCAAGAAGTCCGTGTATCCAATTTAATCTTCTGAATTTAAGCAGATCTGATGTTCTGAGAGGCAGAGACAACTCCTAGCTTTTGTCTGAGATATTCGAACGCTTCCCTGGGTAAAGGTTTGGTAAATATATCAGCAACTTGTTCTTTGGAGGGAACATACTCCAACTTCACCTTTTGTTCAAGCACTTGTTCACGTAATAAGTGATACTTGATGGGAATGTGCTTGGTCTTGGAATGCATAACAGGATTCTTTGAGATACTTATGGCACTTGTATTATCACACATAATGGAGATAGGAGGTGAACATTTTATTTGAATGTCTTGTAAGGTTTGCATCATCCAAAGAAGTTGAGTGCAACATGATGCGGCAGCCACATATTCTGCTTTTGCTATAGATAAGGCAATAGATTTTTTCTTCTTGCTTAACCAAG
The DNA here is from genome assembly GCA_034641835.2 of Pinus albicaulis. Classification (NCBI taxonomy): domain Eukaryota; kingdom Viridiplantae; phylum Streptophyta; class Pinopsida; order Pinales; family Pinaceae; genus Pinus; species Pinus albicaulis. Next base: position 219,583,842 of record CM076576.1, read on the forward strand.
ATACTAACCAGGGCCCCATATAGAATACACCACCACTAGTGCTTTTCTGATCATCAACATTTCCAGCCCAATCTGCATCAGTGTAAGCATGAAGAGTGAGATCAACATTCTTTGGATACCATAGTCCAAAGTCTTGAGTTCCTTGTAGATATTTGAATATTCTTTTGACAGCCTAAAGGTGAGACTCTTTTGGATTAGCTTGGAATCGTCCAACAATCCCAACTGCATGCATAATTTCTGGTCTAGTCCTAGTGAGATAAAGTAGACTTCCTATCATAGATCTGTATTCTGGTTGATTCACCGTGGGAGAATCATCATGAGAACTGAGATTACATCTGGTTATCATTGGTGTACTTACAGGTTTGCACTCTTCCATGCCATACTTCTTCAGAATTTGCTTAATATATTTTTCTTGTGATAAGAATATGCCATCTGTTTCTTGTTGCACTTGCAAGCCGAGAAAGAATGTTAGTTCCCCAAGTAAAGAAATTTCAAATTCTTGCTGCATAACAGAAGCAAATTTCTGACTCATAGATTCTTCATTACTTCCAAAAATGATATCATCAACATATACAACCACAATCAATAGTTTATCATTTTCAGTTTTTGTGTATAAGTTTCTATGAGCAGACCCTTTGAAAATCCTTGTTGATGAAGATATATGTCAAGATGATAATACCATGCCCTTGGAGCTTGTTTGAGACCATATAGAGCCTTTTTAAGTCTACAAACAATTTTTTCATCATTTCCCAAAATGAATCCTTCTAGTTGTTCTATATAAACTTCTTCTTCTAGATCACCATTGAGAAAAGCAGATTTAACATCCATTTGATAGACTTTGATTTTTTGGAAGCTTGAAAAAGCAAGAAACATTCTTATGGCTTCAAGTCTGGCTACAGGAGCAAAGGTTTCTTCAAAGTCTATACCTTCTTGTTGAGCATACCCCTTGCAAACAAGTCTAGCTTTATTTCTTATAACATCCCCATTCTCATTTAACTTGTTTTCGAATATCCATTTAGTTCCAATGACATTTTTGTCATGAGGTCTTGGTACTAATTCCCAAGTGTGATTCTTTTCAATTTGATCAAGCTCTTCATTCATGGCTTGAATCCAACATTCATCTTTGCTAGCTTGATTGACATCGTGTGGTTCAATAGTGGATAGAAATGCCAGATAGCTAGAAGATCCCACAAGAGTCCTTCTTGTTTGCACACTTGATCCCTTATCTCCCAAAATTTGAGATTCTGGATGATTCTTTTAAACATATCTGGATGGAGCTTTTTCAGATAAATTATCTTCAGGTTCTTCATTGGGTTCACTGTCTATATCATTTCTATTTGATGTAGAAGGATATATGTCACCATCATCTTCATATGTTGTTTGTTTTTATTCTTTTGGAATTGAAGGAGACTCATCAATAACAACATCAATACATTCAACAATCTTCCAAAGTCTTTTATTGTAACATTTATATGCTCTACTCCTAGAGGATGGGTTCAAACTTGCCAAGTTTTTCATCATTATTTTTGATAAAGCACTTGCTTCCAAAAACTCTAAAATGCTTCACCATGGGAGGATTACCATACCAGAGTTCATATGGAGTTTTATCACTATTTACACGAACATGTGCCTTGTTAAGAATATTTACCGTTGTATGTGCTGCTTCTCCCCAAAATGTGTCAGGTGTTCCAGAATCATCAAGCATAGCTCTAGCCATTTGTTGAACTGTTCTATTCATTCTTTCTGCTACGCCATTTTGTTGTGGAGTGCCAGCTACAGAAAACTATCTTTTTATGCCATGTTGTTCACAAAATTCAAGGAATTCATTTGATGTATATTATCCTCCTCAATCATATCTAAGACATTTTATTTTTAGATCTAATTCATTTTCAACTAGTGCTTTGAAGATCTGAAATTTCTCAAATGCTTCATCTTTGTGTTTAATCAACCCAATCCAACACATTCTAGAGAAATCATCAATAAATAAGATATAGTATTGTTCACCACGTGGTGACTTTTTCCTCACAGGTCCACATATGTCAGTATGAATGAGTTCAAGAGGATTACTTGATGATCCTTCCTTGGCATTAAATTGCACTCTGGTTTTCTTACCGAATTGGCAAGATTTGCATATGATACTTTCAGGTAGAGTAATATTGGGAAGATCACGAACAGCTTTAAGTCTACTTGGTTTGGTTATTTGAGAGAAGCTCAGATGCCCCAACCTTCTATGCCATAGCTAGTTTTCTGAAGATTTACTCAAGTAACATTGTTCTTTGCAGTTCTTCAATACATATAGGTTGCTTGGAGTTCTTTTTCCTTTTACAATTGTTTTACCTATATCAAGATCATGTACCACACATTCTTTTGAACTAAAGATAACTTCAATTCCTTGATCACACATTTGACTTACACTTAACAGGTTATGCCTTAATCCATCCACATACATGACATTATTATCTTTCACCTTTTCTTTTAGAAAAACAGACCCTTTTCCCTTAATGACAACATGAGTATCATTTCCAAATGTAACATTCTTTTCCTTTTCTAGAGCACTATATGCAAGAAGTTTGTTTTTGTCACCTGTCATATGTTTTGAGCATCCACTATCAATGTACCATTGATTTTCTTCACCTTTTGCAAATAAAGCTATGCCACAATTTTCAACCTGTAATTCCTTCTTTTTCCACACTTTGGAGCTTGAAGGAAACTGCTCTTTTGGCTGGAATTTTCTCGTGCATTCAGATTCTTCATGGCCAAAGTTATTGCAATAAGTACATTCAACTTCATTTTGAAGAGGAGAAAAGTTGTTATAGGTATTCTTCTTTGTTCCAATATCAATCCTTTTCTTTCTTGCTTCTCTTGTCATGATGGTTTTATATGCAACACATTGAATATTTTTATGACCAAAATTGTGACATGAGAAACATTGTCCATTGAAGAAGAAATTTCTGCGATCATGAAATCTTCTACTTGAATTTACCTGTTGATTGGTGTTTCTTTGAAATGTATTCCTGTTAGTGTTCTTTTAATTGAGATGGTCATGCTTTACCTGTAAAGATTCTTTATTCCCTTGCTGAGTGACAGAATGTTGTATACTAGCTGTAGATGCTTTTAGATAATTTGGTGCTGAAGCCTGAGAAGATTCTCTGATATATCGAAGACCTGTCTTTATAAGAGGAGACCATTATACCTTGATAATCTCATCTAAGGTTTTAGATCCTTTAGCAAATCTGATATTCAAAGTCTTCACTTTCTCAATTTCTTTTCTTAGACTTACTATTTCACATTCTAATTTCTCATTGTGTTTCTCCTTTTCTTAAAGCTGATTTTTCAGAGTTTCTATGGATATTTTACTTTCTTCTATGCATATTTTACTTTCTTCTAAGCATTTTTTGAGTTGATTGAATTCATCAAGAAAATAATTTTCCTCTAAAGCATCCATAAAAGTATCTTTTTCTTCTCTGGATTCTTTTTCAAATGCCATGAGAAGTCTAAGATCTTGTTCACATTCTTCCTCACTATCAGATAACCTATCACTGTCTTCATGAGTATAGTAACTTTTTCTAGTGCTAAACCAATTCTTATTTCTTCTTGCTACTTCCTTCCATTTTTCATGTGTTTCTTTATGAGGACACTTAGTAGCATAATGACCAACTCTTCCACAATTAAAACATTTGAAAGGAAGCTTACCTCTGAACCGTCATGTGCCAAGTTCGAGTTTCTTTACAAAATTTAACTCATCTTCTTCTGAGATGTACCCTGATCCTTCTATCTCTTGTACTTCTTTTCCTTTTGTAGAAGCTCGAAAGATGGCTTCTTTGACTTCAGATGGTCCTCCTCTTCTCATTTCACATGCAGTTAGTATGCCATGAAGTTGCACCACAATAATATTTTGAAGATCCTGCTTTTCTTCAAGAGCAGAAACTTTTGACTCAAATTTTGCCATTAGTGATATTAAAAATTTCTCAACCAAAGTAGATTCGGTTATTGTTTCTCCCAGATTTCTCATACGATTTACAATATCATCAAGACGTAAAAATAAATTGGCAATGCTCTCCTCATTATGCATTTTTAGATTCTCATATTGAATTCTGAGAGTTTGGAGTTTAGCACTTTTTACCTTTGCATCACCTTCATAACTTAGAATTATTTTGTCCCATATTTCCTTTGTTGTATCCAGCTGCATGAATTTGAAAAATTTTGATTCAGTTAGACTTCCCAATAAAGCATTGACCGCCTTTGCATTTGTTTCATAATTCTTTCTTTCCGTCAGATCTGTTGGTGTTGCGGGTGGATATTGATATCCTCCTTCATCAATAGCCCATACATCTGCTCCCAGAGACTGAAGATAGCATCTCATCCTTGTTTTCCAGAAGATTAAATTGTTTCTGTTGAAGAGCGGAGGCCTGATAGATGCTGTTCCATCTTGATTGCTCATCTTGTTTGATCTTCCTTCTAGCGGCTAAGCTTTTTTCAGAAGGACCTGCTCTGATACCAATTGTTGGGAAAAATACTGAGAGAGGGGGTGAATCAATATTTAGAGCTGACTGAAAAATTTTTACTTTTTCTTTGAGAAGATTTCCATACGTGATTTTTATGAAATGAACTAGCATATGCACACGGAAATATAGAAGGAAACTAGCGTATACTAATTTATCTTTCAGATTTAGAGAATCAGTATTTTAAAAAGATTTATCAGTTATGAATAAGGCTAGATAATCAGAAGTTATGAGCAGTAAACAATAGTGTAAAGCATCACACACATGAACACCAAGATTTAAGGTGGAAACCCAAATCGGGAGAAAACCACTGCTGCTGTCGTCTCTGTCTTCAATCTTTATTATATAGAAAACCTTTTATAACATTGTATTGATGCAGACTTATACCAGTATGCAGGCTTCTACCTGCAAAAGGCCGCAACCTTCTCTCGTTTTCAGCTACAACTGAAAGGGAGCTGCAACCCCCTGATCTCGTTTACCAGCCTCTCCTGGAAGGGAGCTTCAACCCCCTGATTTCAATACCAGCTACTACTGGCTGAAAGCTTCTGCTTTCATACTAAAGGCTTCAACCCTTAGATCCACTGCAGACCACGTTTCATCAATTTTCATACTGGATCAAAAAAACTTCAATACAACCCCTTAACATCAACAACCATACATTACCCAAAACTTCAATCAGAACAGAAATACCACTATAACCAGAATATCAGAAATAACCCAGAATTCAGAGTAGATAATCATATACACATTCAAAATTGAACAACCATCAATTCAAATAGAATACGCTACTTCTCTTTACTGAAATCGCGTGTATACGCGCTTCCCTGCTCACCAACTTGCGTATTCCTCTGTGCATACTGTCTTTCATAACATGAAATGCATACGCCACTTCTCTTTACCGAAGATGCGTGTATACGTGCTTTTATTCGTATCAACCTGCGTATACTTCTGAGAATACTGATTTTTTTAAATACAGATCTGAAGCTTAATGCAGAACCTTTAGACAGTCAGTCAGGTTTAACCATGTTTTCTCACTCATCCTTCATCATGTTTTCTCAATCAGTGATTAGATTTGTTCATTATCAAATCAACCGCATACTCCATATTCAATCAACCCTGAACTTCAAGTAGACTTCATTGACCGACAACAGAGAGAAAACAGAAATCACAGAAGTAATATTTGTAAATAAGCTTCAAAAACCCTAACTTCCATATGCGCTTTTTATTAAGCGAACCCGCGTATATATGCGCTTTTACTGAGACAACTAGCGATAGATCCATAAAAGATAAATTTGCAGAACAGACCAGATCTATAAACTTACCCAAATTTCTTCAATTTCTTCATAAGACTTGCATCAGGTCTTCATCATTTCTTTTACAGATCATCCTAGAGATTCATCATTTCTAGATATAGAGATCTTGACCCTTCATCATATCCATAGGTGCATCATAGATTCATATCTATTAATTAAGAACAGAGATCAACCATGCAAATATTCCTTAGAGGAATTTATTCATCAACAACCCTTACACATGCACACCTTGCACTATGAATTTCTTCTCCTTAGATAGATTTAGCTTTTACCAATACCATGAGCCAAAACCACACAACTTCCGATGGTATTCTTGGACAGAATCAAATGAACCATACAACGCTCAATATTGTGTGCCAAAACCATGGTAATTCCCCTTGGTATTATAAATTTGGAGCGCAAAAGGGCATACGCGACTTGGGACGTACTTATCCGCGTGCATACGTGACTTGGCCTTTACAAACTTGCGTATACATTGTGACATATTATATTTATCATTTCTCCAGCACTTACTGGAATTCTTTTCTCTATCACATCTGTAGATACATCATTCTTACATCTTTAACACATAGGTTGCTATCCAAGGACAACTTCATCAAGTAGGTTTCCATCAAGGACAACACATTGCATCATATTGCCAACAAAATACATGAAAAATGTGATTGCAATCATGTTTTTCATGTATTTGTCATTTTTTGTGTAGCAGGTCTATCAAAAGTATGCAACATGGGTACTCTTTGGATGATGAATTAAATTTTGCATCCAACGAGTACTCGCGCTTGAAATTTGAGTAAAAGAATTGGGAGATAAGTTGAAAATATGAGTTGAAAAAGTAGTTTTATTATTTTATTATTTTTAATCTTTTTATCCTTTTACTTAAATTTTTTTGAATCATCCCCCATGGTTGACATCATCATATTGATTTCTATTATTTCTTATAAATTTTATTTCGGTTGTATATTCTTCTTAGGAGGCCCATTTTAGACCTAATGGAGGTGTATTTATACTTCCTCAAATCATTTTTTCAGTTGGGAAATAGTTTGGCTATGGGCTGGTGTAGATGATCTTCAAGTAAAACCCATAAATCCTGCCCAATTAATAGATATATTATATACTTTTTAATATTTTAAATTGTATACATGGGTTAGATATGTATGAAACCACCTCTACACATGTATAAGTTAGGGAGGAGTTGCGTATGGAATTCAAAATAATGTTTTTTAAGAAGTTGACCAAGTCTAAATGGAAAGGGCTGCCCAAGGCCAATACATAAGTCATCAAGTATATAAATGTGATAAATGATGCTATAACGAGTATCTGTGTACCCCAAAAATATCCCAACCTCTATTGTTGGTTCTAGCTTCTTCCTGGCATCTTTGGTCTCATGGCAATAGACAGATGAGCCAAAATTTTTAAAATATTGAAACAACTAGTTTCTTACCTAAAAAATCCTCCTTTGGTGTAATCATCCCAATTATCTGATGAGGACTATGGTTCTTCACAAATACTGTTGTGTTTCATGCCTTTTCCCATAGATGGAACATTAGGCCCTGATCATGTAACATAGCTCATGTTGCTCCCACAATTGCTCTATTCTTTCTTTCTACAACCCCATTTTGTTGTGGGTTATGAGGTGCAATCATTTCTCTCTGAATTCCTTCTTTGGCATATAATTTCCTCAATTCATTAGAGATATAATAACCACCATTGTCACTCCTTAGAGCCTTCACCTTATTCATTGTATCATCCTCTACCAGTGATTTGAACTCACAAAACTTGGAGAACGTCTGATCTTTCTTCAGCACGAAAATCACATAATACATGTGCTTTATTGTGGAAGTTTTTGAGAATGGTCCACACATGTCTGAGTGAACTCTCTCAAGGATTTCCGCTGATTAATTCTCCTTCTCATGAAATGTGGCCTTTGTATACTTCCCCATAGTAAAACCCTTGCATGTGTCTCTGTATGAAAGTGTACCCTTTTGAAGCCTTGTAGAAATCTGTTGCATGATCCTCAAAGCACTGGGGTGTAGATGACCCAACCTCCTGTGCCATAAATCACCAGTATCCCAGCTCACCACCTCATCTATTTTACTGCTCAATTCTACGCAACCATCTACATCAAATTTTTACATGTTCTTCACGCGAGCTCAAATCTTCTGTACCCATTATGTGGCGTTGTGACCACATACCATGACTTCATGCACAATGACCATCATCCTGTCAATGTATGCATAAAAACATATAACTATTGGCACACATAACCAATGCACGACCGACATACACCCACAAAAAATACATTCAACAAAGACACCAACAACATTAACATGGTTAAACCACTGCAATGATGACCCACACCAAGCATACACAAAAAGCACATAGAACACTAGTACAAGGAGCTATATGAAACCTAAATGTGCATATGAAAAAACATTAATCCAAGGAGAACATGAACTAGACATCAACCAAGAAGAAAGGAACCATGCTTTTGTAATATTCCAAGTGAGGGAAATGCTACAACAATGAGAATATCTCAGGATATTCTAATGTTGGAGACCCAGAAATATGAAAACACAATAATGGAGCAGCAGAAACACTCAACTCATAGAAATTTGAGAGAAATCCATAGCCATCTCATTAAATAATAGCAGCAACAAATGAATACAAGATCTTGAGGAAAAAGGTTACTCAAGATAGGCAATGCTCAACCTCAAGAAACAAGTACAGGAAACGTGACAAAACCACTGCTACCCATGGATGCTCAAGACATGACAACGCTTTTTTATAGATAAAATGCATGCCACATATGTAAAATACATGGATAAATCAATATAGGGCCCAATACAACATTGGGAGAGAGGATCTCAGCTCCGAAAGACTACCTCCTATCAATCCTGGAAGGATTGACTATAAAATGCAAAATATGCAAAATTTCAGAGTTGTTGGGTAGCAGCAGCAACTCATGAACTGGAAATAAGTGGAGAAGACTGAAGATGCTGCAACCAATGACAATATCTTCTCCAATGGATCTCTAGAATTAAAGGTTGATCCTCTCACCTAATATCTCACCCTCCAAAGATATCTACAAAGCCCCACTGCAAATGCTCCACTAAGATAACGCAATCATTAGATGAAACTAAGTTTTAGGGCTAGGGAATGAGTTGGCCTTGATGTGAAAGTCTAAAATAAGGTCCAGAATGCCTCCAATATGATCTCCCAAAGGGAAGAGACACTCCTCCTCTAAAAAATAGCTGATGGAGGTGGTGTAGTGAACCTTCACTGCAACACCTAGCAACACAACATTATTCTACTACAGAAATAACACTATCTTGGTGGAGGATGCTTGACCTCAAGCCTAGATGTGAGGAAAATCAGTGCAATCCCTCAAGAGACCTCTCAATAAGGAGAAGGAATCCTAAACAGGAATTCACCCTGCAACTCTTGCTAAACAACAAAGGATGCATAATTTTCTGAATAGACAATGAGATGAATAATACCAGCATGAGAAACAATGGTTGCCTTGCCCTCCTTTTAAACAAGTGAAATCTCTTTCTCCATGGGCCCCATCCATTAGGGTTTCCTCCACCAAATATCCCCTTCCTCATTCACATTCCACTGTCTTCCAAAGTAAGCCACTCCTCCTATGGCAGCGTTGTTGACTTGGTTGCCTTGCCCTCCTTTTAAACAAGTGAAAGCTCTTTCTCCATGGGCCCCATCCATTAGGGTTTCCTCCACAAAATATCCCCTTCCTCATTCACATTGCACTGTCTTCCAAAGTAAGCCACTCCTCCTATGGCAACGTTGTTGACTTGGTCAAACCTAACCTTGTCCACTTGCAAATAACTCTGTTCACACATGAGGATCTAAAAACCAGCTCCAATGATGATCCCCTTTCATACTATGAGGGATTTTATTAATAATATCATTATGCATGGGTCTCCTTACCCATTTATTCTCCTCCTAGGTGAAATTAGCAAAATTAATATTCCAAATTATTGTAGGAAAATTTTGGAATATTACAGTCCTCCGCTCCCAATTGTTGCTTGTCCTCAAGCAACTGCAAGGACAGAATTGGAAAGCCTCCTCTCAAGGCATGGAATCTATGATGTGTTGAGGAACATATTCCTCATGTGGATCCTCCATCCCCCAAGCAATCATCCAAGAAAAATGAGTTACCTCCCAACATGGCAACTCCTGAAAGTCATCTTCCACCTCTGGCTCCGGCAATGTAGGTGGGCTGAAAATTTGATCTTGGTAGAAAAAATATCCTACCTCACGCTGTCCTCCTCTCCATTTAGAATAAGTGTTGAGAGAATGTTGATCCTGGGTTGCAATGACATTGCCCTCAAATGGAAAAATGGAGATTAGACCTCTAAGGACCTCTCCTCGAACGTTGTGAAACATGTTGGCCCAAATCATCTCATATGTGATGAGTTGGAGGTCATCATAATATGGAATCACATTCCTCATATGGCTCACCTCATAAGGAAACAAATGTGCTGATGTACTGGCCATACCATCTCCCATGCTCCCTTTAGAACATGTAGTGCAAAGTGTGTGGGAGTTCTTTCCCTCCAAGGACAAATTCACCTAATGTGTCTCCCCTCCAACCATGCTCCCAAGAAAAGCATTAGAAATATCAGCCAAGGGAACCACAAGGAGAATCATGTTGGCTACCATGTGAAGTAAGGGAGAATGATAATGGTCCCTCAAATGTAGCCAGCGCAGTTTGACTCTCAACTGCCATAGAAAATAAAATGATGGGTGGCCCCTCCACCATTTGCTTGTTGCCCCAATCTCTTGGAGAAAGTGAATGATGTAATGTGCAATGTGAGTATGTTCTTCATAATAAATCTCCTCCCCATATCCTCTTAGGGAGTGATCATCAATAATGGCCTTATGTAGACCATCAAATCTAGAAGGAATAATATTCCTCCTTTGAGCAAATCCCTGCACATGTATGGTTAAGAGATGCATATATATAGACAATTCACTATGAAAGTCATCAATACTCTCACCATATGTTTTGCTCATATAAATGGAGTGGCTCATAGATGTGTCTCCCCTCATCCTCAAAGGGAAAAGAGTTGACTGTGCAAACTCCTCCATCTCCTCATAATCCATGGAGTGCCTCCTCAAGTTCTTCAAGTGGTTCCTCCAAAAAGAAGAAAAGAAATGTAATGTGGCATTCATGGTTGGCCCATGGTTCCTCCTAAAATGTATAATATGTTTAGTAGGGAGAATTACGCTCCCCATGGGCATCTTTAGTCTTAATCCCACTCTCCAATCAAAGCTTCCCATGAACATAAAGATACCAGCAACACATGGAAGAAAAAACCAATAGAAACAAGTTGTCACATGACAACTGGAAAGTGGATCTAGGCCCCATACAAGGAACTGGCAAAGTGCATTCCCTTCCTGCATCAAATTAAACAAAAATAAGTGCTCTTCTAGCCACGTGTTTTCTGCCACAATCATTTTACAAGATATATACATGAAAGTACAAAAGGATTTCAATGGTGCACACCAAAATTCATGTGGATTTCCCCACAAACCACCAATGAGATAGCTAATCTCAATGCTACAAATGGCTTCAAGTACATCATCATGCAATATGCAAGAATGAATAACCCTCCTCGGTACATTATGCTGCTCATAAAAAGACAAGAAGTACAAAACATAAGGTGAAATTTTACATTCTCCATCATGTACTCGAAGACATGAGCTGAAATGGCTCAACTGAAAATGCCCCTTTACTACCAATGAGTAGGAATGTGGCTGTGACATCCTCTCCATCATCATCTGGGCTCTGCATCTCTCCATATGTTACATTATGTCTTGCTAAATTCCCTCCCAAATGAACTCCTTTACCAAGGAAAGATATGCATCACAATGCATGGAAAAGAAGTCCTCATGTGCTGCATGCAACAACTTCTCCTTGAGACTAGAATCTCTAGTCAAGAAGACTCTGCCATGTGAATATATGACCATATCATCCACCATATACTCATCATCTCTATTCGGATCATCAATAATCATGCATGCACCAATATCCTTGGAGTACTCTACCAAAAGTTGAGATCTCCAGTAAGGATCAATCCTCCCAAGAGACAACGTTGGTAATCTAGCATGTGAAGCTCTCCTCCTATTGTTGTCTTCTACTTTGACATCCCCCATGCCAAATTTCTCCTCCATACTCTTCACCTCTCCAAAATCCAAGAGTGGTGAACCCCAAGACAAGATATCTTCCATCAATGATAGATATGGTGGCCTCCCTGGTGGAATGCCTCTATGTAGTGAGACATCAATGTCAAGAGTGGACTGTGCATATGGTTGGGCAACCTTGCCCTTGCTCTCACAGTGCAATACAATCTGCCTCCTCTTTTCACTAGCTCTCTAGAACAGAGAAGGGTGTGTGTCTCTCATCACATGATTCTACTCTTCCTCCCTTCCTCCTCCTTCCAGCTGCAATGCTGCACAACCATGCTACTCACTAATTGTGCTTGGACCTCCATGTATGAGATCTCAGGGACTCCTTTGCAAAGATGCAAGAAATCCTCTAGTTGTAGCAAGAGCTCCTCCTTCCTCTGCATGAGGTGCTAGATCAACTCTAGAAATGAAAGTGTTGTTTCCCTTAGCCTCCTCAACATGAATGGGCAACCCTCTAATGATTGGATCCTCTTTTGGAAAAGGGATCTCTTTGCCTCCTTGTGCCAAAATACAAAATGAAGGTCTTACCTACAACAAAATATTATGCAAGATATCAACCTCATTTATGGTTTTCTAAGGTGATTTTGAATCTATGGTTTCCTCCATCACATGCAAGGGTTTAGATGTGTTTGTTTTCTCCACATGTGTTTCATATTTATTCCTACCAAATCTTTCCATCAATGTTCAAATGAACATTGCATAGGAAGAATTATTTACATTCCTCAAAGTAAATGACTCAAATAACCACCATGCATAGACCTTACCTCCATAGTGCAGTACTACTACTCTGATGGCTTCATCTTCAGAAATCTGATGCTGCTGCAGAAAGGTGTCTAGCTCTTCTATCCAAGCCCTAACTGAACAAGTAGGGGAACCATCAAAGATAGATAGAAGAAATCTATCCATATTTAGCTACTTGATCCTCCTCACCATGATCATGCAAAACTCCAGAAAGGTAATATGATATCTAATATTCTGAGTTTGAGATTCATACTCATGTAAGAAACCACTAAGAGTTCCTCTCTTTGGCATTCCTCCTTCTTATTTTCTCCATATGGCAAAGCTGGCCATGTGACTGTACTGTGCCTCATAGGGTGTGGTTGCATGCTCACACTCCCAATCATAAAATTTAGATTTTAACTCCGTTTCAAACCCTCTTTGAGATCTTGTACATATCTCCTATTTTATCTTCTCAAATTCTTCATAAATGCTCTGTACAGGTCTTGGAAGAAGCTTTATAATCTTATCTTCATTTTTCTCTGATCAAGTGATCATGTCCTGAGTTGTAAAATGCTCAAAATTTTATTTGCTCGGAATTGGTTGAAACTAGAACGAAAGGAAAGGTCTCGTCAAAATGATCCTATAGCCGTGCACGACACTGAAAACCGATACTGTATAAGGAAGATATTCAAGTTTGAAGTTTCTCAATTTCATGGAAAAAGCCCGATTTGACTCATTTTGACTTTGAATAAAAAATTATTTCAAAAATAATATTCCACAAAATATTCCATAGAATATTCTGCAAAATATTTTGGGCGGACCACCGAGCAGGCACCACGTGGTCTGCCTAGAGGCCGCCACGTGGCCCCAAGAGTTCAAATTTTTTTTATCGTGCAAAATTATCATGGAATATTCCAGATAATATTCTGTAGAATATTCGGGGTGGAAAAATGAGTGGGAGCCATATGGCCCCAAGAGTTCAAATTTTTTTTTATCGTGCAAAATTATCATATGGCATCGGTGGGTTCGAACCCTGGTTGGGGCCTTGCCAGCCGGGCGGCCCGACCGGGCAAGCTATCAGAATGACTTAACATATATGGGTGGAAGTTTATATTCAAATTTCAGTGTAAGTTCGGGCGGGCCCGAAAAGGGGCCATCCCCCGTATCAATGTGATTATAGGTGGGAGACCCAGATCTAAACTCCAACCGGTGGGTAAATATTAAAGCGGTTAACGTTAAATTTTTTGGATAGGGTCACATGGAACCCGGTGCCAGTTAAGTTTATTATTAAATATTATGTTTTTAAAATAGTTTTTCTCCAAACTTTTATCTGACGGGTGCGGTCACATGACCCCTGTGACATTAAGTGCTAACCACCCAACTGGCGGAGATTCTAGAGGACTCCGCCTGATTTGGTGCAGAGCCTAAACTAGTGGGCTTAACTGGCAGTCCTCCCATTTTTAAAGGAGTTTTTATAGCCCTAATTAGGAAAAATTTGTTGAGCTCATAACTTTGGCTAGGAGAGACCATTTGGAGCGAATTTTTTTATTTTATTTTGGGTAATTGGAGTGTTCCAGAGCCAATGGTGTAGGTTTTAGAGCCATTAGATCATTTCTTTATGTGTTTTATCAACGAGAGAGCATGAAGAGCCACCAGGGCTTGGGGATTGGAGAGTTGTATTGGGCTATGGTTAACCTTTAGAGGTGAAAAAAAACCTATATTTACTGTTTTCAGTGTTCTGAACTCATTTCTACAGCTATTTTTTCTTGTTTAGGCTTTCTTCACACTGTATAACTAATTTTGAGCATAATAAGAGCAAGGACATGCCCATTTGGGGACCTCGGACCCGGTAGATGTAGCCCAGGAGGGGTGAACTGCCTTATCATATGCTGTTATATTCTATGATTTATTTGTTGTGTTTTATCAGAGTTAAAGATGTTACACAGTAAAAATCAATAAGCCTCCTACACACAAAAAGACTCATAAATTCACCAAAAGAATTTTGTTCCAATTGCAAAACATATTAAACAGGTTGCATACATAAGTTTATGGATAATTAATACCTTACACCAGAAAACAAGTAGTTTCATTTCCAGATCATTAGTGATTAATTCTATTATTTCTTTAGGCAGAGTCTGTAAAGGGCCAGATAGCTTCTGGATCTCATCCTATATTTAAAGGTGGCATATCCAGTAAATTCCCCTACAGTAAATCTCTGTATTAGAAATAAGAAGTTCTCACATTTCAGATCAGATTGGTATCAGAGCTCAAGTTTGAAGTCAAGTTTTGAGTTTTGTGCAAAGAAATATTTTACTGTTTTGAAAATTTGATGCTTACTAGGCTTAAAATTAAAAGAGGGGAAGGAAAATTGGTTAGAGCACAAGATAATCCTCAACCAAGGATGGC
Organism: Pinus albicaulis; assembly: GCA_034641835.2. NCBI lineage: Eukaryota > Viridiplantae > Streptophyta > Pinopsida > Pinales > Pinaceae > Pinus > Pinus albicaulis. Next base: position 219,598,993 of record CM076576.1, read on the forward strand.
TAGGGTGCCATTATCTCCACCTTCTATCTCACCTTCAATAGCCTTAGAAGTAGCTACAAGCATGTATTCAAGAGAAGAAGAAGCTCATGAATAAATGGATCCCAAGGAAGAAGAAAGGGTTTTTCGGAAAGCTTTCTTGGATATGACTAAAATGGTAAGGATCCTCTATCAAGAAAGAAATGATAGGATTGTTGGAGAAGGATCTAAAAACCAAAAATAAGGAGGAGATTCTTCAGAAGGAAATAAGGACAATGATAAGCCAAAGAAAGGGAATGGAGGAAATGGTGATCCACCATATCCATCGTCATCCTCTTCCTCAACATCATCCTCTTCAACTTCAGTAAATCAGTCACATAAGACAAAAACCACTGGTAAAAATTCTTTGTTAAAGCTTGATGTAAAATTTGAATTTCGAATGTTTAATGGTGATGTTAATGCAGAGAAATTAGATAATTGGATCAGACAACTGGAGGTCTATTTAAGGATTCAAAATCTACATGATGATTACACCAAAATACAATTAGCCTCACTAAGGATGGATGGAGCAGAATTGGTTTGATGGGAAGCCAAAACTAGGGAGGAAATGAAGAAAGATGGTAAGATTTCTTTATCATGGACTGAGTTTATTACTGCAATCAAGAAACAATTTTATCCTCTTGCTCACCTTCAAAAGGCTATAATAAACTAGCAAAATTTTAGACAGCTTAAGGGACAAAATGTGCAAGACTATACCCAGGAATTTAGGAGGAGAGCAATATTACTTGGGGTAGATTTACAAAGTGAAGAAACTTTGTTAAAGTACATAGGTGTTTTGCACATTTACCTTAAACACACTATCCTAATGTTTAATTCTACTAGCTTAGATGAAGTCTGTGTACAAGCTACACATTTAGAGGCTAGAGGAAAGAATACTTTTGATGAGGGTAGAAACAAGTCTTTCAAAGGAAAGAAAAAAGATAAAAATTTTAAGGGAAAAGGTAAAAAGAATGCATCTATCAAACAAAAGGGTGAAAAGGTCATTTGTAAACATTTTTCAAAAGAGGGCCATGAAGAGAAAAACTATTGGAAATTACATCCTGAAAAAAGACCCCAGTTTAACAAATGCAAGGGAAAGAAGAAAATTGCAACTACTACAACTACACCACAAGATTTAGGTGATGATTCAGGTGAAGAAACCAAAATTGCAGCCATGGGTTTGAAAAGTATGAAGGGAAAAGAAATAGAAACTAATGCAAGTACTAGTTCTTCAAACTGTCATGTACAAGCTCCTAGTGAGGAAGAAAGAATTGAATTGTTCGATGTGAAGGTAGCCTTAAAACATACAAAAATTGGCACACTGTTTGACAGTGGGTCATAAGCAAATCTCGTATCAGAAGACTTGGTCAAATAGCTAAAACTTGAGACCATTCCACATCCAAAGCCTTATCCACTTGGGTGTATATGCAAGGATGAAAACTTACAAGTCTCAAGAAAGTGTGTATTGCGCTTTGCAATAACAACACACTTTATTGAGACAGTTGAACTTGATGTGGTGCTGCTTGATATATCACGAATTTTTTTGGGAAGTCCTTACTTATTTGATAGGAAAGCGATCTTCCATAGCCATGAAAATGAATATCATCTTTTCAAATATGACAAGGAGTATATTGTCAGAGCTCATTGCAAGAAGACAAATATAGTGATGGTAAATGCGGGACAGGTAAAAAGGCTAGTTAATTCAAGAAAGAATTTTGTACTTCTTATGATCAAGAAAAAGGTTGATGTGAATCATGAGTCATTTGAAAATTGTGATTCCAATCTTAAATCATATTTATATGATGTATTTGATGCAAATCATGAAATTTTTCAGGAACCAGCAAGTTTGCCTCCTAAAAGGGAGATTCAACATGAAATCCATTTACATCCAGATTGTCCACTTCCTAACATAGGCATGTATCACATGTCTATCATGGAGAATTCTGAAATAAAGAAGCAAATTAAAGAGTTGTTGGACAAGGGTTTCATAAGGCCAAGCACTTCGTCATGTGGGTCACTGATAGTGTTGATTCCAAAGAAATATGGAACTTTGCATATGTTTGTGGACTTCAAGGCTTTGAACAAGATAATGGTAAAGAGTCGTTACCCACTTCCAAGAATAGATGATTTGTTAGATCAGCTAAAATATGCTAAATATTTCACTAAGTTAGACTTACATACTGGTTATCATCAAGTTAGAATTGAAGAAAGTGACATTTGGAAGACAACGTTTAAAACCAAACAAGGACTCTTTGAGTGGCTTCTTATGCCGTTTGGTTTATGCAATGCACCTGAAACTTTCATGCGGGTAATGGATGATGTCTTACGTCATTTTATTGATGATTTCTTTATTGTCTACTTAGATTCCATCTTAATTTTCAGCAGCCTAGAGAAGAGCATGTCATGCATGTTAAGAAAGTACTTGATGTTTTGAAGAAAAATCAATTATTTCTTAAAATGTTAAAGTGTGAATTTTGAAAGACTTCTTTGGTTTATTTTTGACAATTTTAGGAGGAGGCGCTTTGAGAATTGATCCTTCCAAAGTAGAAGCCATTTTGAATTGGCCTACTCCCAAATCCATTACAAAGGTAAGAATTTTTTTGGGTGCATCTCAGTATTGGAGGAAGTTTATTTCTAACTTCTCTGCTATAGCAGTTCATATGCATGTAGTGAAAAGTGTGAAGCATGCTTTCCAATGGGGAGGCAAGAAACAAAAAGCTTTCAAAAATTTGAAAGAAAAGATAATTTTAGCTCCGATCCTTGCATTACCATACTTGAGACAGTCATTCGAGATTCGGACAGATGCTAGTGATTACGTCATGGGTGCAATTCTCTTACAGCATGGTAAGCCTATCGCATTTCATTCTGAGACATTTAATGGTGTTGTTGTGAATTATCCTACATATGATAAGGAGTTTCATGCGTTGGTACAAATTTTCAAAAAGTGGAAACACTATTTGATGGGAAAAGAAACAGTTGTTCATACCGACCATCAGCCTTTACAATACTTGCAGTCGCAAATTAAATTGCAGCAATCACGACATTTCAGATGGATGGGATTCTTACAACAATTTCACTTGGTAATAAGGTACAAGAAAGGTATTTTCAATAAAATTTCTGAAATGCTTTCAAGGCCTATTATTAGTGCTAATACTTTGCTTAAGAATGATTCTATTGTACATGAGATCTACATATAACATTATGCATCAGATGTTGATTTTAAATAGGTGTATGCTAACTTGAGTGAAGGGAATCATGTTGAGGAAAATGATTATCATTTGCATAATAATTTTTTGTTTCATTTGGGAAAGTTATGTATACCACAGGGGGAGAGATTAAGTATGATGAGAGAGGCTCATTCTTCTCTCGTAGCTGGACATTTCGGGGTAAGAAAAACGGTGGCAAATTTACAGAGGTATTGTTATTGGCCTCGCATGGTAGATAGTGTTTCACGTTTCATCAAAGGTTGTTCATTATGTGCTAAAATCAAGCCTAGAAATAGGAATCTTGGTTTATATATGCCATTTCCGGTACCTTCTAGACCATGGGAAAGTGTTTCTATGGATTTTGTTGGAGGGCTACCATTATCTAGAAAGTAGCATGATTATCTTTATATAGTAGTTGACAGATTCAACAAGATGTGTATTCTTATGCCATGCAAGAAAACTATAACTTCTAAAAAAACTACTGATTTATATTTTCAACATGTATGGGTTCATTATGGCTTGCCCACTTCTATTGTTAGTGACAGGGATTCCAGATTTGTTTGGAATTTTTGGTCCAATCTATGGAGGATGATGGACACCAAGTTGAAAAAGAGTACTGCTTTCCATCCACAAATAGATGGCCAAATAGAGGTAGTCAACAGAACCATTGTACATCTTTTGAGAGGTTATTGCAGAAAGAATCCCAAGCTTTGGGATGAGAATTTTCATTACATTCAACATGCTTACAAACGGGCCAGGCACTCTTCTACAAATACTTCACATTTTGAAGCTTGTTTTGGGTATTTGCCTAATTCACCATTAGATTTCATTCTTGAGAAGGATGTTTCCATTGATGGGCATAGTGAAATTGACAAAGCTCACATGTTCATTGAAAGAATTCGGCTCATACATCAGCAAGTTCAAGAACAGCTTGAAAAAGGTCAAGGCAAGTACAAGGAGAGACATGATAAACATAGAGTTGATCATAAGTTTCAAGAAGGAGATGAGGTATGGCTGCATATTAGTAAGGAAATAATGCAAGGAGAAGGTAAAATGCATAAGCCTATTCGTTATGGTCCATTCAAGATCCTTAAACAAGTTGGAAATAATGCTTTTCAACTAGATTTGACTTCATACATGAAAATGTATTCCATTGTTAATGTGGAAAATTTATGTTTGTATCAACCTCCTTTAATTTTTTATTATGAAAGTGATATTCAGCCGCCATCCATAGAGGATTTCTCGCTAGAATTTCTGGATGAGCTGAAAGAGGAGGCTATCCTTAATAGAAGAACACGCACTTCAAGGAGGGGAAATGATGATTATGTTTAGGTTGGTCTTAAAGGCAGCAAATCGAGTAAGGAAAAGTGGATGGAGGTGGAAAAAGTGAGGGAGTTGTACCCTCATCTTCTTAACAGGAAATTGAAGGCTTTTGTGGGTCCAAAATCATTCCATTTGGGAGGTGTGATCAAGTGATCATGTCCTAAGTTGTAAAATGCTCAAAATTTTATTTTCTCAGAATTGATTTAAACCAGAACAACAGGAAAGGTCTCATCAAAATGATCCTGTGGCCATGAACGACACTGAAAACCGATATTGTATGAGAAAGATATTCAAGTTTGAAGTTTCTCAATTTCAGGGAAAAAGCCCAATTTGACTCTGTTTGACTTTGAATAAAAAAATATTTAAAAAATAATATTTCACGGAATATTTCAAGAATATTCTGTAGAATATTTTGTAGAATATTCTGTAGAATATTCTGGGCAGACCAATGAGCGAGTTCAAAGTTTTTTTTATCATGCAAAATTATCATATGGCATTAGCGGGTTCGAACCCTGGTCGGTGCCCTGCCAGCCGGGCGGCCCGACCGGGCGAGCTATCAGAATGACTTAACATATATGGGTGGAATTTTATATTTAAATTTCAGTGTAAGTTTGGGCAGGCCCGAAAGGGGGCCAGCCCCCGTATCAATGTGACTACAGACGGGAGACCCAGAGCTAAGCTCCAACTGGCAGATAAATATTAAAGTGGTTAGCGTTAAATGTTTTGGATAGGGTCACATGGAACCTAGTGCCAATTAAGTTTATTATTAAATATTATGGTTTTAAAATAGTTTTGGCTCCAAAATTTTATCCGACAGGTGCGGTCACATGACCCCTGTGAAATTAAGTGCTAACCACCCAACTGGTAGAGATTTTGGTGGACTCCGCCCGATTTGGCGCAGAGCCTAAACTAGCGGGCTTAACTGACAGTCCTCCCATTTTTGGAGGAGTTTTTCTAGCCCTAATTAGGAAAAATTTGTTGGGCTCAAAACTTTGGCTAGGAGAGACCATTTGGAGCGATTTTTTTATTTTTATTTTGGGTAATTGGATAAGTCCAGAGCCAATGGTGCAGTTTGTAGAGCCATTAGATAGTTTATTCAGGTGTTTTATCAGCGAGAGAGCTTGAAGAGCCACCAAGGCTTGGGGATTAAAGAGCTGTATTGGGCTATGGTTAACCTTTGGAGGTGAAACAAAAGCCTATCTTTACTATTTTCAGTGTTCTGAACTCATTTCTACAGCTATTTTTTCTTGTTTAGGCTTTCTTCACACTGTATAACTAATTTAGAGCATAATAAGAGCAAGGACATGCCCATTTGGGGGCCTTGGACCCGAAAAATGTAGCCCAGGAGGAGTGAACTACCTTATCATATGTTGTGTTATATTTTGTGATTTATTTGTTGTGTTTCATCAGAGTTAAAGATGTTAAACATTAAAAAGAAATAAGCCTCCTACACACAAAAAGACTCATAAATTCACCAAAAGCATTTTTTCCCAATTGCAAAACATATTAAAGAGTTTTCACACATAAGTTTATGGATAATGAATACCTTGCACCAAAAAACAAGTAGTTTCATTTCCAAATCATTAGTGATTACTTCTATTATTTCTTTAGGCAGAGTCTGTAAAGGGCCAGATAGCTTCTGGATCTCATCCTTTCTTTAAAGGTGACATATCCAGTAAATGCCCCTACAGTCAATCTTTGTATTAGAAATAAGAAGTTCTCACATTTCATATCATTCTCTCCACATAGTGGAGTCTTCATCTTCTCTCTCTTTGATAGCATGATGGCTAAGATCCACCGGCCGAGCCAAAGATCATGCTTTGATACCACTGTAATATTCCAAATGAGGGAAATTCTACAACAATGAGAATATCTCAAGATATTCTAATGTTGGAGACCCAACAATATGCTAACACAATAATGGAGCAGCAGCAACACTCAAATCATAGAAATGTGAGAGAAATCCATAGCCATCTCATTAAATAATAGCAGCAATAAATGAATACAAGATATTGAGGAAAAAGGTTACTCAAGATGGGCAATTCTCAGCCTCAAGAAACAAGTACAGGAAACATGGCAAAACCACTGCTACCCATGGATGCTTAAGCTATGACAGTGCATTTTTATAGAGAAACTTCATGCCACATATGTAAAATACATGGATACATCATTATAGGGCCCAATACAACATTGGGAGAGAGGATCTCAGCTCCTAAAGACTACCTCCTATCAATCCTGGAAGGATTGACTATAAAATGCAAAATCTGCAAAACTCCGGAGTTGCTGGGTAGCAAGAGCAACTCATGAACCAGAAATAAGTATAGAAGACTAAAGATGCTAAAACCAATGACGAGATCTTCTCCAATAGATCTATAGAATTAAATTCTGATTCTCTCACCTAAGATCTCACCCTCCAAATATATCTGCAAAGCCCCACTGCAAATGCTCCACTAAAATAGTGTAGTCATTGGATGAAACTGCGCTGTAGGGCTAGGAAATGAGTTGGCCTTGATGCCAAATTCTACAATAAGCTTTGCAATGCCTCCAATATGATCTCCCAAAGGGAAGAGAGACTCCTCCTCTGAAAAATAGCTGATGGAGGTGGTGTAGTGAACCCTCACTACAACACCCAACAACACAACATTATTCTACTGCAGAAATAATGTTGTCTTGGTGGAGGATGCTTGACCTCAAGCCTAGATGTGAGGAAAATCAGTGGAACCCCTCAAGAGACCTCTCAAGAATGAGAAGGAATCCTAAACAGTAATTCCCCCAACAACTCTTGCTAAACAGCAAAGGATGCACAATTGTCTAAATAGACAATGAGATGAATAATACCAGCATGAGAAACAATGGTTGTCTTTCCCTCATTTTAAAAAAGTGAAAGCTCTTTCTCCATGGGCCCCATCAATTAGAGTTTCCTCCATCAAATATCCCCTTCCTCATTCACATTGTGTTGTATTCCAAAGTAAGCCACTCCTCCTATGGCAACACTGTTGACTTGGTCAAACCTGACCTTGTCCACTTGCAAATAACTCTGTTCACACATGAGGATGTGAAAAAAAGATCCAATGATGATCCCCTTTCATACCATGAGGGATTTTATTGAGAATATCATTATGCATGGGTCTCCTTACCCATTTATTCTCCTCCTAGGTGAAATCAGAAAAATTAATATTCCAAATTGTTGTAGGAAAATTTTGGAATATTACAGCTTTGATACCACTTTGTAACACCATCCTCCCCCATCTACCCAAGTAACCATCCAATCAGAGTAAAAATGTGATGAAGAGTTACTATGATATGATTCAACTCCCTATGTATTAGTTAAGGAAGTGGAACCGATGGAGCACAACCAACATGACATTATACACATGCAACATAACCCCCAAGTGCCATCCAACCCATCCAGATGACCATCCCTTGAGAAAAACTGACATTTTTCTGCATTAAAGCCTTAGTCTCTCCCTTGAATTGGGCATGCGTGTGACTGGGACCCTCTAGTTGCTCCCGCGGCAAGGAATGCCTATGACTAGGGACTTTTCTAGGTAGTTCTGTGTGAGAAATTCTAGATTATGTGCCACATTTTCAGGGTCAAGACTCAAGCCACTACCGATAAATCCATGAAAATTCCAGGATTGAAAAGTAACATCAAAACAATGATACAAATGAAAATACTTGAACAAGGATTTGATTGGACCCCTTCTAGTCATGACATAAATTTCTTAAAACATGTCACAAATATGCATTATACAGGTATAGATGCAATATCTTAGCATATGGGTCTCATACTTATCTCAGAATCACTAAGAAGCATTGACGCCTCATCATAATAACTACATTATCGTATATTAAGCCATATATTCATTATAAATTCAATAATTAACCAAAACATGATGACATCCATACAATATCACTACCCTAAAACTCAGTCATAACCCATAGAAATATAAATGATGTAACAACCATATAAAACACATATAAACAAGTATATTTACCCATAGAATACCAAGTAGAATATTATCTTAATAATGAATGTAAAGGAAAAATAGGTTCAGGACTTCCACATTCCACTTGAACATAGATTGGTTGAACCAAATATCTCTTCATCCAATCACCCCCATTCGATATTCAGATCATGAATGTGGGATCTCATGAAAGAAATCCAACCAAACCAAACGAGGGCTTAAATATTCCAAACCACCTCAAACCTGAGCTAGTGATTCCACCTCATGGTCTAACATCACTATCCATCACTCTATTGGTCTCTACCTAATTTATGTAGGTCTCAAGAGTTTTTTTTCCAACCAAGGGTCTAGGACTAGTATCTCAATCCATAAATGTTGTTGGGCCCTAGAGCATTAGTCCCACTAAGGTTTAGGACTGGTAACTTAACCCATGAAGGGCTTCACAGCATTTTTCCAACCAAGGCTCCAGGACTAGAAACTCAATCCAAGGTTTTACAGGGCTCCAAAGCATTTTTCCAACAAGGGCTCTAGGTACTAATAACTCAAGCCACAACCAAAGGAACATGAGAATTGTTGTACCTTGGAAGATAAACTTTGGCTGAGAAAAAGTTAGTGCCAAATACATTTATACAGAATTGTGAAAATATCAATTTGTTGTCCCATTTTCTAAAACCCTAGAAATATTAATTTACAGAGAATGATCTTAAAATTTCAATGCGAAAAACAATCTCCTAAAGTAGGCTTCGGATGATTAATGTGATTTCTAAGGTTTAGTAAAGTGAGGAAGAGATGGTGAAAAGGATTTGAACAATAAGCTACTTGTAGTAGAATATTTGTCTTAAAATTTTAGTAGAAATATGGAATTATGATGAAATGGAATATAGAAAACAAGTGCACATATTTTTTTTTTACTTTAACTTACACATATCAAAACTTATGAAATTATAATTCTAAAGGCAAGATGCTTCATTACTCTCTTTTATAGCAAAGACACATTAATATGAAAGATCAGATGAATCACATATCATACTAATCATAGGTCTAGAATCACTTTGAAAAATTTATTAAATCACCGAGAAGGTTCAAAATACAAAGTAACTTGTGCTACTGAGGTCCAAAACTCAAAACCCTCACTTCTACTTGAAAATTGTCTTATATAAGAAATTACAAAAGGACAGTTATGAAACTGTCAATTGTCAAAACGACAAACTACCTAAAATTATTTCAAACTACATTTTCCTATCAGGATTACATTATTAATTAAGATGAAACTAAAATTTATTAATACATAATTTTCCAAAAAAATTTAAAAAGGTTTTATTGCAATGACAAGTGGCATTAATTCATTCAGGTTGTTGAGTCTTGGGTGTAGTCAAAGGTCTAGCTTCTGCACTTTTTGTTGTGGGTGACATCCATTCTCTGCATTTTTTCCAAATTTCCATATCTACATTTGGACTCCTGAAAAATATTTTGTGTTCCATTCTAAAGTTGGTGATGTTTCTCTAAGTTGGCTTGTCCACAAAGATATTTCTCATTAGCCACAATAGTTGAAAATCTCCATGCAAGTAATTTACAATCGTTTCCCCCTTAATAATTATTGTCTTATCATGTGAAGAGCCAATTTTTATCTTGGGTTCCACCACCAAAATCTCATATTTCTCCCAGGGAAGTAAATTCCCCAGTTGATCCAAGGATGAAGGCAAACCTGCTCTATTTCTTTTATCAAAATCATTATTCAACTTTATAACAACTTCTTTGACCTCCATCAACTTTGTCTCAGTTGTCTTCCTGCAAAAATTATTCTCAATCATTTTATTAATTTCTAAAACCAATTTAATTATATTTTCAATTTTTAATTCCCTTAACTCCTCTAATGAGTTTGACTTAAGTAAATCAATAATTTTATTTGCAAACAGAGCAAGTTGCTAGATTTTTTTCTTGTTGGAATCAATTATGCTTTCCAGGTCTCTTACAATGACATTCTCTTCAGCAATTATAGGAAAAGGTTCCCAAATATTTCTCACTATATGAATGACGTCATTCCATATGATCTCACTAGCGTGAATAAGGAACATGTTTCCCTTCACTTTCTCCTTTAGTTCCTTGATTTCATGAGAATCAATTTGGAAATCATTCCTATACTTTGAAGCATTTTCTTGGGCCATGGCTAGTTCTCTTTCAATCACTTGTATGATCTTGTGTGCATCATCAAAATTTCTTTGGATCTTCTTCGTTTCATTTTCTGAAATCTGGAGCTCATTCATAAGTTTGATTAATTTTTTTATAAGGTATTTAGATTCTAGTTATACTAAGATAGTACAAACATGATAATCAATTTTTTGTTGTAAAATGAAACTCATCTCCTTTAGCTTAGAATTTCATCATTTCTATGTAGGAGTTCATTAGTCAAAACCTCTTTTTCCTTTTCCACCTAGGTTACTTTTGGGGACATAACATGTTCCATAGAGGGAAATTTCAAATTCTTTCTGAGCACCTGAATTTATGTTTCAACTCCCTGCAATAGTTTCTCGACAACACTTATGTCTTCGGGGTTCAAACCGACCTTCACAATCAACTTTTTTAATTCCTCATTTTGAATGGTCAATGCTCTAGAATTTTCCTTTTCCAATTTTAATTTATTGACCAATTTCCCTAACAAATATTCAACTTTTCTAACAATCAAAGAAGTCTTATTAAAATCACTCTATTTATGTTCTCCAGTCTGCCTGTGCAAATTGATCTTGTCTGGAAGTGGGATTTATCTTGCATCTACTGTCAAATTAATAGTATTAAAAGCTTATGATGATGAAATATTCAAAGTATAAGTGTGAGAGAAATATAATATTAGTTGGCTCCTCTCAAGATCCATGGAAGATAATAACCTATTTTGATACTCTTAGATGGATTTATATTCCAACTAAAACTCCATGTTTCTTTCACCTTTATATTCCTTTCTTCTATTTGTCTATATAGTTTTTATGACAGGAACGAAAATCTGAGAAACTTCTTTAGGAACTAAAGGATAAAGTATACAAATTACATATGTGAATTGCAATTGGAAACCTATTGATGCTGAAGAACTACTAGCTAGAGGTCCAAGATTTGTCTCCTTTTCAAACAACTTTGTCCTTTTTGATCATTTATTGTCTTCCTCTTCCAAATCAATAATGTCTTTACTACCTCTTTTCAAACTCTTTTCACTTGTATGAGTCTCAACCTCCACTCCTATTGGTACACTTATCTGACCTCCATTTGCAAGTTTTTCTACATCAGGATGAGGCTCATTCACATATGGAGAATAGGAATTTTTCCACTTTTCTATTTGAAATAACATGGTGAGGGTCATATGACCATTTTTCACCCAACTGTAGATTCATACCTTCAATGAATTTATGCACCTATCCCATGGTTTTAATTTTATTCACAATAAATGGCCCAATTTTTCTTGGCATATTTAACAAATGTCCCATATTTTTTGGGAAAAAATGCCCCTGATCAACATTTAAAATCTTCCTGATAAATTCTAAATTAAAAAACCTCATAGGCACAAAAGTGGGGAGTCTGTAGGGGGGAACTTCTACACCATATAATATAATTTCATGATGATCTTCAAATAAGAACCAAGCACCCACTTTAATGTCCTTACTAAGCTGGAGAAGAGACTGAGCCTTTGGTAAAATACAAGGTGAAGGAGAATTGTTTATGATAAAGTAAGAAAATGAGAAGAAAGAAGTAATGAAATAAATAAGCCCATCATAATTAGCATTTCTTCTTATGGTATTTTTCCAAAATACCATTAATTTATTTTTCTAATGACCATCCATAATATTTAGTCCCATGTGCATAAATATTTCAATATAAGTATATAAAAATAGGTATGTTTTATTTTTTTGTTTGTCAAGTTATCTATGATCCTCTAGGCTTGACCTATGGCTTGAGGAGTTGTGACCCAGGGGCATCTATGTCTTCAAAGCCACTCGGCGATCGCACCTGGCTAAGGCCACACTAGCCCTTTTACTGACTGGAGTTTTTAACATGTCTCCTCCCCCTAGCACAGGGCACAACCATCCCCCGTGAGGTTTGATCCTAGGTTTCCTTGCTGATGAGGCCCATCCTCAACCAGTTGTGCTAGCGGGACTGACGTAAAAAGAGGTATGTTATCAAAGAGTGAAATATAAAAAATCGAGTGAGGGAAAGATTTTTTAATTGTGAATTGACAATATTTTACCAAAATGTACGTATATCAAAAAATGTCTCAAGATTCAACATTAAATTGAACATTTCTAGAATAGCCCCGTCAATTATAGTTGTGTCCTCCCTTCCAAAAACCTTGATAATTACTTGCAGAATGGATTTTACCTCCTTACAAAAATTACCGAAAGGAAAATGGGTAGCTTCTAAATGAAAATGATCTCCATTAGGCATTATAAATAACTTAATTTTAGCATAATTTCCCTCATACATGTTTTGGAAATAAGAGAATAAGGTTTCCTCTCAAAATGGAGTGTAGGAGTTTGAAGGAGGAAAAATCAAGGCTTGATGGATTAAAATAGATGAAACTTGAAAGATATTCTCACCCAATTTTTTCATGATAAAAAATTTATGTGGGTACAGGGCAGACACAAGCCAATATATGAATTCTGGTAAAATCTAGGTATGAGGAATCATGGCAGCTAGAAGGCTAGACCTGATAGTTCCACCATACACAAGTGACTCTTCCTAGTTGAATAGGACATGCTAGTGAAGTTCTGTAAAGTCTAAGGATAAAATTGGGTCAAAAATGTCCCTCTCAATATCCATGAGGGGAATATGAGAGGAATACCATACTAGAATTTTCTTCTTTGACATTTCGACAACGTCAATAAAAGGAGATGATATGTGAATACCTGGTTTTCCAAAAATTGGTGGTGAATGGGGCTCTAAGTTGTACAAATTTGACCTATGAAAGCAGAGAAATCAAGAAATGCTAAAATGAAATGACTCAGGGTAATGGGGTTTATAGGGAAAACGAGAAAATGGAGGGAAAACGAGAGTAAATGTGCACATGGGATGTGCAGGTTGCTGACGTGGTGACAATATGGATGACATGAAAAGGTGACATGGATGATGACGGGGTAGTGATATGGCAATGATAGGGAAATGGAAAAACATGGAGGTAATGGTTCGCACTTGCTTACCAAAGCTCTACAGGGGCATACTCAAATTACGAAGGAAATCCATCAGAGTGCCACTGTAATTTGCCTCCATTGTCATTATATGGTCAACCCATATAGTTGACAATTATTTGTGGAGGCACCCGATGGAATAACGATCAGGCTGGTAGTGTCATTGGGTTAACGATCAGGCTGGTAGTGTCATCGGGTTTGCAGTATCGGATGGGCCTGACACCTGCTCTCCAACAAACAAGCCAAAAAAATTAAAGTTTAACTGATTTAAACTTATTCTTCTTAGACCCACCAAGATATCTAACTTAATATTTCATTTAAATCTCAATTAACTTTGATTAATCCACCAGTATCGATTAATCCAAAATCCTAAGCTTAAGAAGTTTATATTTTTATATTTTTCTTTTTTTAGTACATATACAATTTTTATGAGCATAGAGAGATAAAATGAAACGAGATACAACAAGAACTAACCAGAAAGAAAAGGAAATTCAACCACAAAACCATGGATATCCACGAAATGGCAAGGCTAGGAAAAAACTATGTAAATCCAGGCAATCCTCCATGCCAATGATAGATCATAACTAGATAACCAGATGCATATGCAATGCATTCCAAAACTAGTAAGGAAATCATGCATGCAACTCCGTACATGCAATCAAAACCCTCTATAGTTTTTTATACTGGTGTCCTCTTGTGCTTTCTTGATTTTCAATTGCCTTCTTACTCCAAATTCGAAGTATGAAGAACTCCTCCAAGAGTGATCCAATAAACTCTAATTATCTTAAATTATATGAATTGATCCTCAAAAGCCTTTTTTATTAATGAGTCCTATATTTTCTGCAATTCTCCATTGTTTTCCTTGATTTTCCTCCTCACATGAACCCTGTGACCTTTCACCATCCTTTTCCCCTAATTTCCACTATTTTCATAAATAAATGCCAATAAATGCCACTTTTTCTTTATAAAGTCTTTTCCATTTCCATTTTTTGGGTATGCATTACATTATTTCCATGAGTAGTTGCATGCACAGGGGGAGATAGTTACCCATGTTCGTTACATCGGGGGGCGACAATCCCCCCTGTGCAGGGGGCGGGTATCCCCCTGCACGAGGTCTAGGTAAGAGCCCTAGGAAAACAAATTTGGACCCTATTTTCAGTGAGCAAACCCGCATATGTTTTTGTGCATGTGTTTGCACATGGTTTTGGGGCATGATGGTTTTTGGCCCTCGGTATTTTGTAGATCTAGTCAGGGGAACTATGGTTATTTTGTAATACAAGGTTAATGGATTGGGGTTTATGAATTCTTCGGCATGTATATATATGTGTTGTAATACTAAAAGGAATATAATGAAAAATCAAGAAGGTAGTCCTGATTTGGGATCCAACAGAAAAATATCAGTATATATGTGATTTATGTTTATGCTCTCTCGATTGTTTATTTTCTATTTTCAATAATTTTTTTGCAAATAGTTTATATACATGGTTAAAACCTGAATTTGGTATTGGATTTGTTTCAACTTCAAGGGAATGTCTTTGCTGCTGACGGGTTTTTTTATTGGGACTATGGTAGATCCTGTTCAGTGGGAGATCTGTGAGATCGAATCTTGTGGTGAAAGGAGATGACGAGAAATGGAAAGATAGATATTGAAAAATTTAATGGTCGGATTTTTGAGTTGTGGAAGCTCGAGATGGAGGATATTTTGGTGGATAAAGATTAGTAGATCATAGTATATCTGGCTACTAAACCAACGGAACTGTCAGATGAAGACTAGGTGAGATTGGATCAGAAGGAAGAGATCAAAATACGGTTGTGTATCTCAGATTCAGTATTGTTGAATGTGTCTCGGGAATCTACGAAGAAGACTTTGTGGGTCAAGTAAGGGACTTTGTACCAATATATGCCTCTAGTGAATAAGTTATTCCTATGGAAAAAGGTTTATAGCCTAAGGATGAAGGATGGAGACTTGGTGACAGAGCATTAGAATGCATTCAAGAATATGGTAAGTCAATTGTGATCTATTGATATGAAAACCTCACATGAAGAAAAGTGCATTAGTTTTTTTTTCTCTCTACCAGATTCGTGGGATAGTCTAGTTATTGCAATAGGTAGAAGTACAAATACCTTGAATTTTGATGAAATTAACCTAGCCTTGTTTTCGGAGGAAATGAGACGGAGAAATATGGAGGGCCATAATGTTGAAGCCTTATCTGTATGATTAAGGTCCCATAACATAAAAAAAAAAAATATTTCGAGTGGGAGATATAAATCTAGAGAGAGATATAAATCTCCAAGAAAACCTGTAAAGGTTTTCTAGACATGCAAAAAGGAAGGGCACTTCAAAAAGGACTGTAGATCTAAATCTCCTGAGAAAGGAAATGGATCTAATTATGCTCCTTCTGTAGAGGCAAAAACCACCTCAGATGAAGGTGAGAATGTGTATTTATCTTCTTCATCAAATACACATGTAGATCATGAGGCATGGGTGATTGACTGAAGTGCATTCTTTCACTTAACTCCACATAGGGATTGGTTATGCAAGTATGAGAAGTATGATGGTGGTGATGTTTTCTTAGGGGATGATAGGAAGGCTAGAATATTCAAATGTGGAAAATTCAAGACAAACGTGTTAGAAAATTATATATTACAGAGCAATGCAACACATAAAATATGCGGAAAACACAAGCACACAAAACACATAAAACCAAAGAGACACAGATATACGTGGTTCACCCATTTTTGACTACTTCCACCCTGAACAGCCAGTCCTTCCTTTCTATTATCCAACAAAATGAATATACACAACCTACAGTAGATCTGTTGGACCCCCCAAGCAGCATTTAATTACAGGCAACGTTGCTGCCCCATTAAGGTATAGGGGTCCAACGTTGTGATACAAAATAAACAAAATAATCAGGCTCCACATCCAAAAATCTCCCACCTAAAGACTAATTGTAGCAACTCCACCACTGCTTCATTTCCTGGACAATGACTCCACTTTGGACCTGGTTGTCTCTCATATTGATCATCATACTTAAATACCAATTGAAACTGAGCATATTCTCAGTTTCTCCCTGGTTACAACTTTTGTTAGCATATCTGCAGGATTCTGGCTAGTATATATCTTTTCGAGCTTCAACTATCCTTCTTCCAACACTGAGCATATGAAATGGTACTTGAGTTGTATGTGTTTAGTCCTAGAATGAAATGATGAGTGCTTTGCAAGATGAATGGCACTTTGGCTATAACTATATAACGTGCCCATATCATGCTTTTTAACCAATTCATCCATAAACCTTTGTAACCAAATCATTTCCTTACTAGCCTCTGTAGTAGCAACATACTCTTCTTCTATTGTTGAAAGTGAAATAACACTTTGAATTTTTGAAACCCAACTAACAGCTATTCCACCTACAGTAAATACATACCTTGTAGTTCTCCTCATGTTATCTCTATCACTTGCCATATCTACATCAACATATCCATGTAGAGCAATGTTTTAACCACCAAATAATAATGCTTGATTTGTGGTACCTCTCAAATATCTAAGAATCCATTTCACTTCCATCCAATGTTCTTTTCCTGGATTGTTCATGTACCTGTTTACAAATCCCACTGCATGTGCAATATCAGGCCTTGTACAGACCATTTCATACATTAAGCTTCCAACTGTTGATGCATATGGAAATTTAGACATATAATCCTGTTCATCTTGGGTATTGGGGCACATCTCCTTACTAAGTTTGAAATGGCTAGAAAAAGGTGTACTAACTGGTTTTTCATTCTTCATATTAAATATTTTAACACCTTTTGTATGTATTCATTCTGAGACAGTGTTAATTCACAATTTTTCCTGTCTCTAGTTATTATAATACCAAGGATTTGTTTTGAAACTCCCAAATCCTTCATTGCAAGGGAATTTACCAATTTTCTTTTGATCACATTTATTTCCTGCATGTTAGACCCTACAACAAGCATGTAATCTACATATAATAACAATATAATATAGCTGCCATCATTTTTCTTTTTCAGATAAACACAATGATCAGAGTGACATCTAGTATAGACTTGTTTAGACATAAACTTGTCAAATTTTAGATACCACTGCCTTGGATCCTGTTTCAAGCCATACAAGCTCTTCTTTAGCTTGCACACTAATTTTTCTTTGCCTTTGACCTCATATTCTTCTAGTTGCTTCATATAGATCTCTTCCTCCAAATCTCCATGGATAAATGTTGTCTTTACATCTAACTGTTCAAGATGAAAATATTCTAGTACTACAAGACTTAAAATAGTTATGATTGAAGTCATCTTAACAACAAGAGAAAATATTTCATCAAAATCAATACCTTTCTTTTGTGCAAACCCCTTCACCAAAAGTCTATCTTTGTACCTCTTTTTTCCTCCATCTTATTCCTTCAACTTGTAAACCCATTTATTCTGCAATGTAGTTTTACCTGCAGGCAACCTTACTAAGTCCCAAGTTTCGTTATGTATTAAGGAGTCCATCTCTTCTTCCATGGATAGCTCCCACTTCTTCCTAGTTTCAAGCTGCATTGCTTCTTCATAACATTTGGGTTCACCAGAATCAGTCAACAATAAATAATATAATGAAGGAAAGTATTGTTAAGGGGGTCTACTTATCCTAGTAGATCTTCTGACACCACTTTCAGGTGTTTGAGGTTCCTGTTGATGTTGTGGTGGTTATTTTTTTTGTGGTTGTTGGTTATTATTATTTTCAGGCACCTTTACCTTTTCTTTGATCTCATCAAGAACTATGTATTCCTTGTTTTATTTTTTCTGTTTCTTTTCCTGCAACTAATTCTTATACAAGACCTCTTCATTGAATATTACATATCTGCTCCTAATGATTTTTTGATTTTCATAATCATATAAGTGATAACCAAAATCATTAACACCATATCCAATAAAGGTACATTTCTTTGATTTTTCCTCAAGATTTGTTCTGTTTTCTTTATTAATATGGACAAAGGCCTCACAACCAAAAGGCTTTAAAAAAGAGTAGTTTACCTTTTTACCTGTCCATGCCTCCTCTGGAATACCACCATCTAAGGAACTTGAAGACCCTCTATTTATTAGATAAATAACAGTATCTACAACATCTGTCCAAAATTGTAAAGGAAATCCTGCGTGAAATCTCATGCACCTTGCACACTCCATGATTGTTCTGTTCATCATTTCTGACACACCATTTTATTTTTGTGTTCTTGTAATTGTCTTCTCTCTGCGAATTCCATGCTCTGAACAATACCTATCAAACTCTTTGCTGTAATATTCACCTCCATTTTTTTATCTAAGACACTTCAACTTCTTTCCTATCTCAATCTCAACCAAAGCTTTCCATTTCTTGAAAGTATCAAATACAACATATTTATTCTAAATACAATAAAAACAAGTTTTTCTAGTTGCATCATCAATAAAAGAAACATAATAACGAGAGACACTACAGATGATACTTGAGTAGGTCCCCATAAATATGTATACACAAGCTCTAATTTTTTTCTCTTCTTTTCTTTCCCAACTCGGAGAAATCTGATTGTCTTCTGTTTTCCATAAATGCAATTCTCATAGAAATCTAAATCAATATTATTCAAACCCGACAAAAAATTTCTCGAGTGAAGAATCTTCATCCCCTTCTCACTCATGTCCAAGCCTATGATGCCATAATTGTGCATCTTCTCCTTTGGAAGTTAAAACATTAACAGAGTTATAAATACCATTGCATAAATACAATGTACCAACCTTTTCACCTTTTGCTATTACCAGGGCTCCTTTGGTGACCTTCCAAGTTTTATCTGTGAAAGTTGTCACACAACCTTCACTTCCTAACTGCCCTATTGAAATCAGATTTTTCTTTAGATTTGGAACATGCCTTACCTCCTTTAGTATCCATTGGTTTCCATTATGTTGTTTTACAAGAACTTTACCCATTCCAACAATTTTACAGGGTTTATCATCACCCAAATTAACTTGTCCAAAATCTCCTTGAACATAGTCATGAAAATATTTCTTATCAGGTGTGGCATGGAATGAGGCCCCTGAATCTACCACCCAAGAATCAGTAACATTTTCGAAAGAAAGAATAAAATCATATTTTAACACATCATCTTTCACATTTTCTTCATGATTGTTTTCTTGTTGTGAATCTCCTTCTTTTCCCTTCTGAGATATACATTATTCCTTTAGGTATCCTTTCTTTCCGCATTTGCAGCACACTATCCCCGATCTAGACTTCAATCTGCCTTTCCTTGATTTACTATGATATCCCAAGCTCTTTCCTCTTTCCATTATTCTTCCCCTAGAATCTTCACTCAAAGCATTACCCGGTGTCTCACCGGAGCTTTTCCATCGCATTTCCTCGCTAAGGATAGCACTCACAACATCATCAAACTTTAAAGTACTAGATCCAGAGACAGAGTTATTAACGGTCGTAAATAAACCATTCCAGATTTCGAGCAATGAGCACAGAAATAAAAGAGCCCTAACTTCATCATCAAATTCACCCTTACAGAACTTAACTGACTGATAACTATATTAAAATCATTTAAATGGTCTGCAATAGATCCACCTTCCGACATCTTCATATTAAATAAAAGTTTCATAAGAAATACCTTGTTTGAGGCCGAGAGTTTTTCATATAGTTTCGCCAATGCCTTAATCAAACCCTCTGTTGTTGTTTCCTTCAAAATATTGAAGGCTACAATGCTGCTAGGCACAACCGTACTATTCCCAGTGCCTTTCTATCGAGAATCTCCCATTATGCATCTGTCATAGTCATCGGCTTCTTTGTTTTTCCGCTCAATGGTAGGTACAAATCTTTCTGATACAGATAATATTCCATCTACATCTTCCACAGCATGAAGTTTTGGCCGTTAAATTTCTCGACACTAAACTTACCATCTTCCTCCATTGCTCCCACTTGAACCAAGAACCCTTCTTTCTTGCGAGTTTATCAACCAAATAGAACTTCGGCTATGATACCAATTGTTAGAAAATTATATATTACAGAGCATTGAAACACATAAAATATGCGGAAAACACAAGCACACAACACATAAAACCAGAGAGACACAGATATACGTGGTTCACCCAGTTTGGGCTACGTCCACCCCGAACAACCAGTCCTTCCTTTCTATTATCCAAAACAATGAAGAGACACAACCTATGGTAGATTCGTTGTAATATCCTCTGTTCTCTCTCATAGTTTCCCTATATATTTCTTTCTCTGAGAATACACATACAATCCATAACCGCAATACAATACCCTCATACAAGTGAGGGGTTTCCTTCTAGGGCAAAAAAAAACCCTTAACTAAACATAACTTCTACCATAAAATCATCTGCCTAATGAACAACCCAAATTGACTAGAAATTACTATACTTTTACAAGGCAATTTTACATTTGTTTTTAGCTTCGAGGGTGCTGCCCCGAAACCCCCCCCCCCCTGGACCCCCCAGGAAGCTTTTAATTACGGGTGGCATTGCCAACCCATTAAGGTATAAGGGTCCAACACTATGATACAAAATAAAAAATATAATCAGGCTCCACACCCTACAAAATTTTTAAGGTGGAAGTATTATAACACTTCCTGATGTTCTGCATATTCGTGCACTGGCCAGAAATCTGTTTTATGTAAGCAAGATGGATGATGCAGGTGTAAAAATAGTGTACAAGAAATATGCCTACAAGATGGTTCTGAGAGAACGAGTATTAAAGTGGGGAGTTCCAATTGGAACTCTGTGAAATCTTCATGGTAGCGCTATTATTGATGGGTGGAATAGTTTTGTGGTTCTTGAAAGTGGAGTGGAAAGCCTAGTGGTATCTAGAGAAAATACCATGTTATGGAATGAAAGGCATGGACATATTGGAGATAAGGGCCTTTGGATACTGCATGATAATGGTATGGTAGAAGGTATGTCTAATTTCTCTATAGATTTCAATTTCTGTGAACATTGTGTATATGGGAAGCATAATTGGGTGAGTTTTCCTTTTGGTGCTAAGAGTTCGAACAAGATATTAGAGCTTGTGCACAATGATATGTTTGGACCTGTGCTAGTTCCATCACTAGGAAATTTTTTTTACTATGTTTCATTCATAGATAACTTCTCAAGGAACACATGGATATATTTCTTGAGAAATAAATCTTAAGCCTTTGAGAGATTTAAAGAATTTAAGGCTCTGGTGGAAAACCAGATAGAGAAGAAGATAAAGGTGTTGAGGACAAATAACGGTGGAGATTTTTGCAAGAAGGAATTTGAAGAATTTTGTAATAAGTGTGCTATAGCACGATAAAATACTACTCCATACACACCTCAGTAAAATGCAGCTACAGAAATAATGAACATAACACTGACGGAAAACGCAAGAAGCATTTTTAGTGGTATCGGGTTAGGACAAGAATTCTGGGTAGAGGCAGTGGAGACTGAATGTTACCTAGTTAACATATCACCTTCATCAATGTTTTAGGATAAGACTCCACATGAGGTATGGAATGGTAAGAAACCCTATTTTTCACATCTAAGGGTATTTTTATGTGATGCATATGTACATGTTCCAAAGGAGAAATGTACCAAGTTGGATAATAAATTTGAAAGGTGCATCTTATGATTGGGTGTAAGGATGGTTTAAAAGGTTACAAGGTTTGGAACACATAAACTAGGAAGGTTTTGTACAATAGAGATGTGGTGTTTAGAGAGGTGAAATATGTCGTAAACATGAACTCATACCAAAGGAACCTGAGAAGATATATTTTCAGCTAAAGGAGGATGAATAAGACTCTACAACAGAACAAGGTCTAGAAGAGGAAGAGCCATAACATCCAGTTGTGAGAAGATCAACCTGGGAAATAAGGCAACCAAAAAGGTATACCAGAATTTTGATACCAGATGATGATCTGCTTTCTGTTCAAATTTTTCTTTAACTATCATTGATGATGATACTAGAATTATCAGGGAGGTAGTGCATTCAGAGGATGGAAATCTCCGGAAGGAGGACTTGGTTGAAGAAATTTTATCCTTGCACAAAAATGAGGCATGATATCTTGTGGAGTTGTCAGCTATAAGAAAGCCCATTTGGAGAAAATGGTTGTTTAAGAAGAAGATGAATGTAAAAGTCAAGGTGGAGAAATACAAAGGTCGGTTGGTAGCAAAAGGTTATTCTGAGGTGCTAGGAATTTATTTTTGAATTTTATTTTGAGGTAGAATAGATATGTGTGAAGAAAACATTTCTTCACGAGGATCTGGAAGAGGAGATCTACAAGAAGAAACCTGAAGGCTTTTTGGTGAAGAGTAAGAACGAACTAGTATGTAGGTTAAAAAATTATTTGTTTGGGTTAAAACAGTCACCAAGGATGTGGTATCAAAATTTTAATACCTATATAAGGGGACTTGGCTTCACGAGAAGAAAAGAGGATCACTCTGTGTTTTTTAAATTGATTGGTGACTGTCTTATTTATTTTGTCTTGTATGTGGATGATATGTTGTTGGTTGGAAATGAAAACGAAATTATCCAATAATTGAAGACCCAATTTTTCCCCAAATTCGACATGAAGGATATTGGTGCTGCAAACTATATTTTGGGCATGGATATTAAGAGAGATTGGGTAAAGAGGAAGTTCTGGTTAAACCAAAGGAAGTATGTCAAGACAATACTACATAGGTTCAATATGTAGGATAGTAAATCAGTGAAGCTTCCTTTTCCTTTAGGCTTAAAGCTATCTGTTGAAAAATGTCCCAAGACACAAGAAGAAGAGGAGGATATGTATCGTGTTCCTTAGGCTTATAGCTTGATGTATGCAATGGTCTCTACTAGACTAGACATTTCACATGTAGTGGGAGTATTAAGTAGGTTTATTTCAAAACCAAGGAAGGATAATTGGACAATAGTGAAGAGGGTTTTCAAATATTTGTGTGGCACTGGTGATTATGGTTTGTGCTACCAAGGAAGACCAGGATTGGATAGATTTTTGGACATATGTGGTTTTTTTTATGCACATTAGGTTGGAGATATGGACCGAAGAAGATCTACAAGTGGGTATGTATTTAGCCTACCTAGTGGTGCAGTCTGTTGGAGGAGTAAAAGACAGTCTTTAGTGGATATTTCAACTATAGAGGAAGAATACATGGAAGACACTCGTGCAAGCAAGGAAGAATTTTGGTTGCATATATTGTCTTCAAGTATGGGGTTGGTGCATCGAGCTATACAGATAGACTATGATAGCCAAAGTGCAATTTTCTTGGCTAAGAACTATGCTTATCATTCAAAGAACATGCACATTTATGTTCGATATCACTTTGTGAGATATATGTTTTAGGATAAAAAGGTGTTGTTGGTAAAGCTGGAAACTTTGAAGAATGTTGCATATGCATTGACAAAGTCAGTGAGCACTCGAAATTTCTCTTGATATATAGAAACAATGGTTGTTGCATGGCTGGACTAATGACTAAGCTCTACTATGGTCCCCTGTGGAAAGAAAACAGGCAATAACTTGGGTATGTGTGATATATTCTTCCAAAGGAATAGTTTGATGCAGTTCCCATGTTTTCTTTGTACTGTGGCATAATAGTAGGCTCAAAGAAAATGCAGGTAGCCCTCTACACAGGGTCTAGGGTAGCACCCCAGGAAAAAAAAAAATTGGACCCTATTTTAGGTGGGAAGAGCCACCTATTTTTTTGTGCATGGGTTTGCATGTGGTTTTGGGGCAATATGGCTTTTGGCCCATGGTATTTTGTAGATCCGGTCAAGGGTACTATGATTATGTTCTAATCCAGGGTTAATGGATTAGGGTTGATGAATGCTTCAACATGTATATATATATATATATATATATATATATATATATATATATATATATATATATATATATATATATATATATATATATATGTTGTAAATAATTAAAATAATAAAATAAATTGAAGGTTCCATCCCATTTTGGATCTAGGGGAAAAATCTTTGTGTATATCTTCTTTATGTTTATGCTCTTACTATTGTTTATTTTTTATTTTTTACGAATTCACTTGCAGATAATTTATGTACAGTGTTAAAATCTACACGTTTGCCAATTTCCATAACCATAATAAAACAAATGAATACCCACACTAGGATGATTTTTCCAAATTTTTAGCTTGGAATACATGTCTCGTGACCATGGTTATTCTTTTTCCCTTATTAACTTTATCACATGGAATTTTTTATGAGGGCAATTACAAATGGACATCAACTAACATTATACCAGAAACCTGAATCTAAAGAAGAATTCATTAAAGAAATGATGTGGGAAAATGATATTCAAATTGTAGAAAGGATGTCTAGACCACTCTTGTATTAAAATCCATAGATATTAACTCTATATGTAAGAGAGTAAACAAAAAAAATAAAAAATTATTTTCCAATGAAAACCTGGTCTCAGACACCTCCAACACCTACTCACACTAAAAAACCAAAATTTAGCCATGTTACTAGAAAAAGAGAATCTTCTGATCTTGAAAAAATCTCTTTCAGGAGTGATTCGATAGTCTCTCATTGGAAAACCAGGGGGAATATTCGACGAAGTCTTAAAAAATAAGAAATAATATGTAATATTCCAGACTGGGGAATGCAACAATACAATGGAGATATGTAGGAAAATAACGTATTTCATCAAACACAAATAAGGAGGCCAATATGGAGACCTTTCAAATGTATTTACAGTAGAAAAATAGATGTACAATATGTCCCATTAGATGCATAACTAGAAATACAAGTCTCCAATAAGAGAAAATCCCCAAAAAAAGGTGTTGCAACCATGTATTAAGACTGGAAATGGCTTTACAATGTTATTTTATTATGCTGCAACAACTGTTGATTACACTTCAGATCTAGAGCAAATAAGTGCATGAAAATTTAGATCTATAACAGATCCATACACTATGTAGGCTCCTCTCCAAAATCCCATTTGGATTTTCAGCATTACACCATGTACATGAAGTAGATTTGAGATCTAAGTTTTTAGATCTGTAGAGATATTCAGAAGTATTCAGATATGATATGATATGAACAAGAAATATATCTCCTCCAATAGACCTCCAAAGTGAAGGGCAGATGCCCAACACTTGAAAACCAACTCTACAGATGGTATGCCAAAAATACCCTGCAACAACACCTACAAGAATAACGCAGATCTAGAAGAAAAATAGTGATGTAGGGTTTAGAATGTGGTTGGTTGCATGCCAAGTTCTAAAAATGATGCTCCAATCATTTAATACTCTCCTCCCAATGGAATAGAAGCCTCCTCCACTAAAAATGAGTACTGAAATGGCCTAGATCTGAAGAGATCTAGCCTCCACTTGTTGCAGCTTGCAAAGACAACCAAACCCTCAATAGAATCTCTGTTGTAGTTGAAACAAGAAGCTTGGCCTTCAGCCAGATAGTGGACAATACAATGCAAACTCTCCCAAGAGCGACTCAATGGGAAGAGGCGGGATTCCTGACCAGGAATACCCAATGCTAAACATCATTATTCTCAACTAAACAATAAGAGAATGAGATGTGTCTAAACAAACCATATACTTAGAAAAATATAATATCATCAACAACCTTCTCATGCTACCATCCTATTCCTTTTATAAGTTAAGAGCTTTCAAAACCTAAACCACTTCCAATGAGATCACTCCTTTCACACAAATCATCTCCATCTAAAACTGTGCTATGCCTCATTAATGGCCACTCCTCCATGACGACGTTGTAGATTTGGTCAAGGTTGACCCAGTCAAAATGTCTAGCCCCTTTTCACACCTAAGGGTACTTGATTTAGCAGCCAAGATTTAGCCTTTTTACATTTGGAATTGATTTATTCATTATTTAGGATTATTATGGACCTCCTTTACACTTTTATTCTTTAAAAAAAGAAATAGAACAAAAATGAATATTCCAATTAGCTTAGGACTAATTGGGAATATTACAGTCCTCCCCTCCCAAATGTTGCTTGTCCTCAAGCAATTGATAAGGTGAGTGTTGAAACTCTCCTCCTCCTGCATTTGTGACACCAATATGTGATAAGCTTCCTCCATAGGCTAAGTGTTCACCAATCCAGCTCTCCATGAATTTTTCCTCCAAAGTTCTCATGAAATGTAAATAATCCATCCCATAAAGAGACAACAACTCAAATGAAATAAACATGGTTTGCCCAATATTCTCACTGAAACATGCAACATAAGATACATGGAGAATCTCCATCCCATAGGCCACATACATACCTCCCATCGTCCCTCCATACATTACCATAAAAAGTACAATTATATCATCAATATATGGGAGCAAAACTACATACAATGTAATGTTCCCAAATGGGGAATGCAGCAATATATGAAAAAAAACTGGAAATAGCAGTGTAAATCAACTCATTGACATTGGAGACCAATATGGAGACATATCATCATGTATTATATCAGAAAATCAATACAAAATAGTGAGGCATGAATCATATACAATGAGGGGACAAGCCTCCCATAAGCAATCACTCCTAAAACTGAACTTCTGCTACAATATAAAATTCCAGAGGATTGCTACAACGTAGTTATCAAAACACTGCTACAGCAATAGAATGTACAAAATATCTAGGGTTGTTATATGCCTCAAAATATATTCCCAATACAGATCTAGGCTTAATACAAACTCCTACAAAGAACCCGAAAAGGGTTTTCAGAAATGCACCCAATACAAGGTGGGATCTAAAGCCCTAGGGCTAAATATTCACTACAAACTAAAGCACATGAGTGTATAATGCTGAAATATATCATATCTAATTTAGATCTCCTCAAAGGTCTCCTCCCATGAAAGGTTGAACCCTTCAATCACAAGAAAACACTCTAAAGGAACCACAAGATCCCTCACTGAAAACTGCGCTCAAAATAACGCAATCCCTAGTTGGAACAATGCTGGAAATGATGGGAAATAGTTGGCCTGATGCCAAAGATATGAAATGTTCCCAAGAGCTCTCCAAACTGATCTTCCAAGAGAAGGAAACCTTCCTCCTATGAGAAAATATCTCAAAAAGTGGGTTTCTAACCCCTCCATTGCAACACCCTGCAACACAGCACAATAACCTGTAGAAACTGTGCTGATGAAGAAATTTGTAGCTTGGCCTGAAAACCTGAATTAAATGAATACAATGCTCTTCCAAGAGGCCTCTCAAGGAAAGAGGCAGGGTTCCCACTCAAGAACACCCGGTGCTAAATAACACAACAACCCTGCTAAACAGCAAGAGGAAGCAATAGTCTAAGTAGGCCAATATCAAAATAATAATCTAAAACATGAGTCCATATGGCTGAAATCCTCTTCCTTAAATATAATATGAGCTTTCTTTCCTTTTTTCCCATTCAATCAGGTAATTTCCTTCATGAGACCCGTCTCCCTCCAAAACTACATTATTCTTCATTCAATCTCCACTCCTCCATGACAGCGTTGTTGACTTGGTCAAAGTTGACTGAATCAACATGATCAAACCCCTATTCACACTTGGAGGTGCTTTATTTAGTTGCTAAAATGGTATCCTTTCACACTTGAAGTTTTTTATTGCTGCTTAGGAGACTTATGGGCCTTCCTACCCATTTATTCACCTACCTAGTGATAAAAAAACTATAATATTCCATTTAGCTGAAGGCTAAATTTTTGGAATATTATAGTCCTCCCCTCCAAAATGTTGCTTGTCCTCAAGCAAATGTATAAGGAGAGAAAAATTCCTCCCCTCCTCCTCTTGTGGCCTCCTCATCAATAGTCCCCACCACTGCTCAAAATAATCTGTAGTAAATCTTCCCTCCGATGTTTCCTCCCAAGTATGCAAATCCAAATGGCTCACATCATGAAAAGGTGGAAGGTGTAAGTGGAAAACTTCTTGCTGTCCAATGGCCTCCTCAAGGTAGGAGTTATGAAAAGCATAGGGGATCTCATTTCCAATGAGAAACTCCCAAACCCATGCTATCATCCAAATGAAATGAGCCATTCTAGGTAGCTTATCAAAAGAATCCTCAACCCCCAGTTTATGCAATGTATTGGGGCTATATGGAGAGATTAAATTCTCCCACCCAAGTTGTTTCTCTCTCCATTTATGGTATGTGTGGGGTTTCTGCTGATCTTGGGCTGAAATTTCATGGCCTCCAAGAATGGCCCAAGATACCCCACCAAAAAAATCAGCCATGAAGTTCCTCCTCCAAAAACTCAAGTTCTCCAAATGGCTCCTCCGACATGAAGAAAAGATATGTAGTATGGAAATCATGGTTTTCCCATTTTCTCCTGAAACATGCAACATGTAAAGTAGGGAGAATCATACCCCCAATTGGCATGTCCAACTCTTGTGCCACTCTCCAAACAAAGCTTCTGATAAACATGAGAACATCTCCAACATATGGAAGCAAAAACCAATGAAAACAAGTTTCCATATGACAACTAGAAAGTGGATCATAGTTTCACACATGGAACCAGCGCAATGCATCCCTTACCTGCCTCAAATAAAAGAACAACAAGTGCTTTCCCAACCACCTTTTTTTTTCCACAATCATCCTATAAGATAGGATCATGAGGGTAAAATGTGGTGTCAATGGTGCACACCAAGAATCATGTGGCTTCCCCCACAAACCACCAAAAGGATAGCTAATATCAATGCTACATTTCACCTCAAGTACATCATAATATAATGCATAATAAGGAATGACCCTCCTTAATACAACATGCTTCTCATATAAAGTAAAGAAGTGTAAATAATAGTGCAAATGTGTACCTTCTCTACCATGTACTTTTGTCCTTGAGCTGAAATGGCTCAACTGAAAACTATCCCTCACCCCCAATGAGTAGGGAAGTGGCTGTGAAATCCTCTCTATCACCATCCAGGCTATGCATCTCTCCATATGCTGAAATATATCATGCTCGATGCCCTCCCAAGTGAACTCCTCCATCAAGGAATGAAATGCATCAAAGTGCATGGAAAGAAAGTCTGCATGTGATGAATGTAGTAGCTTCCTCTTGAGATCAGCAAATCTAGTACAGAAACTCAAATAAACTTAGGTTATTAGGGGTTCCTTCTAGATGGAACCCCTAATAACCTTAGGTTATGTTTTTGCCTGCATCTTATTTCTTGGTATTTGGTTGTCTATTAAGGTTTCCCTTTAGCTACTCATTGTTGCATTTTAGCTCAGTATCGTAGCCTAATGAGAAACCTCTAAAGGGTGGATCTAAAAGTACATAGGTCCTGAGATCCACCCTTTAGAGGTTTCCCATTAGGCTACAATACTGAGCTAAAATTCAACAATGAGTAGCTAAATGGAAATCTCAATAGACAACCAGGTACCAAGAAATAAGATGCGTGCACAAACATAACCTAATCTTATTAGGGGTTCCGTTCAGAAGGAACCCCTAATAACCAAGAAGACTATGCCACAAGAATAGATGACCTCTTCAACCACCATGTGATCTGAAAATGGAAGTACTTGAAAATGTCTTCAAGGTATCCATTTCCATTAATTAAATGTGTGCAAAATTCTCCATGTCTTGTTGCATAAAACAAAGTGTTTTTGGTAACTGTATAAGAGTTTATGTGTGAAGGAAAGTTAATTTAATTTGTTTTTTAAAATATTAAATTAGAAATGTATAACAAGATAACTTTAGAATAACATGACACAGATGTTTGGTGAGTAGTTCACCCCTCCTGGGCTACATCTATTGGATCAAGCCTCCCAAAATGAGTTTCTCCTCTTGTATTAAAATGCTTCAAAATGATAATAAAAGTTTAAAAGTGTCTCAATAGAAAAATCTGAATGCAAATACTAATTCAAAAGGCATGAAGAAGCTAATAATGTCTTTCCAAGTTCACTAAACAGTGAAGAATTACCATAAATAGTGATTTCTTCAATAAGGCCCTAATGACTCTTTGAACTCCTCTATAGCTTTTAGGTTTGTATAGGTCCTCAAATAGTTCTAAAACCTCTTTCATTAGGTTCAAAAGGTCGAAATTAGCTGAAAATGATCTTTGGTTCACCCCAAACAGAGAGCTACAACTCAAAAAAGCTCCAACCCCAAAATGGCCCTAGTGGCTCTGAAAACTCTCCTGAAGCTTTTCGGGCTCTAAAAGTCTTCAAACAGTGCTGAAACCTATTCCATTAGGTTCGAAGGTGGAAATTAGCTGAAAATGGTCTTTGGTTCACCTCAAACAGAGAGGTACAACCCAATACAACTTCATTTCCAAAATGGCGCTAATGGCTCTGAAAACTCTCCTGAAGCTTTTCAGGCTCTGAAATTCTTCAAAAAGTTCTAAAAGATCTTCCATTAGGTTCAAAAGGTGTAAATTAGCTGAAAATTGTTTTTGGATCACCTCAAACAGAGAGGTACAACTCAATACAACTTCATTTCCCAAATGGCCCTGATGGCTTAAAAATCTTCCCTGAAGCTAAAATGGTTGTAGAACACCTCTACTACCTCTAGAACCTATCTCAATGGCTCTGCAATGCTGAAAATAGTCAAAAGTTACTTTTGATTCACCTCAAATGGTTAACCATAGCTGAACACAGCTCCAACTCCCTCTTGGCCCTCATGGCTCTCATTGCTTCCTTGAAACAAAAGGGACTGAAGATAAACTCCAATGGATTTGAAACCTATTCCAATGGATTCAGAATGTTTGGAATACCCAAAAAAAAAAAAAAAAACTATTCATTCAAAAAGGTTCTCCCTATCAGAAGTTATGACCAAAATAGTATTTGCCCAATATCTCCTAAACAAACTACACTAATTGTGGAGTAACTTCAGTTAGCACCGATAATTTTGGCCCAAATGCCAAAATGGCGGAGCCGCAACCTTAACCGTTGGGAAAAATGGTCATTAATATTTAATGTTGAAAGGGCGCATGTGTTCAAAACTGACAAAACCGTCATCACAAACATTAACTAACCGTGGTATAAAACATTTAATGTGGCATTAAACATTTTGGGTAGCAGCCACATGGTGGGGTTTAACCACCACCATGACTGTCGGGTGAGTGGTTAGCCCCTAGTCTCTAGTGTATGGTCATATATATATATGGGGGCTGGCCCCCTTTGCCGCTCATCCAAAACTATTTCCAAATTTAAATATAACCTCCATACTATATGTGTTAAGAACCAACCTGTGGCTCAACAATAACATGTCTAGTTAGTCCACGGGAGGTCCACGGTTTGACTCCCGTGGAGTCATAAAATTTTGCAATGACCAATAAACCACCGGCCTAGGGCCACGTGGCGGCCTCTGAGCCTGCCACGTGGCAGCACCTGATTGGCCAGAAACCATAGAAGTCAACCAACCATCAAATAGATGTATGCCACTTGTCATTACCAGAATTGTCTAGTTGGAATATTCTAGGGAATATTTTGAGGAATATTCCAAGAATATTCCTTTTTTAATTTTTCAAATTTGGAAGTCAAACCTGGTCAAACTGGTCTTTTGCATGAAATTGTGAATTTTCAAACTTGAATAACTTTCACATATAGTGTCAGATTTGAGTATCATTTGTGGCATCAAGATCGTATCACCGAGGCCCATCCAAACGTTCAAGTTTCAAGTTATTTTGAACACTTTCAATTTTGAGCTTTTTCCATGGCTTGGACTTGAGCTCCTAGTCACACCTCCCAAATGAGAGGCTTTTGGACCCCAAAAGCTCACTGAAATTCTAAAACTGAACTATAGTACGGAAAATGAGAGAATAAAAGCATCCTCTTCTCTTCAGCTTCCAAAAATTTTCCTTAATTGCCAACTATTCACATGGTGAATTTTGTTGAATGAGCCATTTACTTGTGCCGAATCCTAGCCAACTTTTCTCACCATACAAATCTGCCATTCTAAAACCAGCAATGACCCATGCTAAGATTTGTGACCTCTTTTCTTGCATGTCTTTCCAACTCATGGAATATTGCACTGCTTTGCACTGACACTTCGTTCTCTGCACCAATCGACACCAAAGGCACCGTGTGCAACATACAACATCAACAACAAGTTGACAATGAAATGTGCTATACAATTGACACAACCACCATTTTAAAAAGTGTGCCCACAATCGACACAAGTCGACAATCATGTGTAACACGATCAACACAAGTCGACAATCATGTGTAACACAATCGACACAAGTCGACAATCATGTGTAACACAATCGACACAAGTCGACAATCATGTGTGACATAATCCACACAAGTCGATAAACAACAAGATACATCTTGAAAAACGCATGTGTATGTATCAAGTACAATGAACTATATACAATTTTCTATTTACACATACAACCTCTATGTACATGTGCAACTTCAACTCTTCTTCTCAAATACCATCAAGTACATCATTCCAAAAAAACATGTGGGTGACTAAGAGCTGAACCAAAAGAAATTGTTGCAATATAAGTGAGTATCGTAGTCATATTTTACACCTCCATGGCAAAACTTTTCAACAACAAAGAAATTCCTTCAACTAAAACTGCTTTTACATGCAATCTTGCATCAATTTTTCAACTGAAATACATGCATACAAATCTGAAATTTGCATGTACAAAATAAAGATGACTTACTGCATTAAGAAGTTAATCCACTTGCTACCAAGCCAACTCCATGACGTCTTTTTCGGTTGCAATAAACCTTCATGTGAATCTTCCATTTCCACATCGATAATGGACTCCAAAGATCCACTTACGCCAAGCTTTTTGTCCTCTAGCTGCATGTTCTTTGGATGATTTTTTGGATGCAAGGTCCAATAATGAGAGACATCATGTCCCTTCCTTTGAAAAAATGTGCAACTCTTAATCACTTTCTGATAAAGTTCTCTTTGCCTCTTTTGCTTCCTATGTGCTTTCTTTTTCAACCAGCATCTTGAAGCAACATGGTTAAATCCACCACAAAATGTGCAACAAATATTTCATTTGAACAAGAAAAATTATCATTCTTTTCTGAAACATAATCAAATTGATCACGTGAATAATTATACCTATTTTGTTGCATGGAATTTCCATCCTTTTGGTCTTCGAAAGACGATGAACTAGTAGAGGAGACAACTTTCCTTTTCAGACTTTCATCACAGTTCTTGTCTTGAAAACTGATTGAACTTGAAGGCCCGCCATAAGAAACATGTTTAACCTCTACTTGATGCAATGATGGCTTAAAAAAATGGCAATCATCCTTAAAAAAAATTGACATATATACATAGACGAACTTTGAATAAAGGTTCTCTTTAAATTTGCATCACATGCATTCAAAGATTTGGAGACTTCTCCATTAAACTGCTCATAACCAAGACCAACATTCTTGGGTCACTCCACAACTGAAATATGGTCAACCAAGCCTTGTGCATGCTTTCCCAAACCTTTGCCTTCTTGATAGCCCATCTTAAACATTAATCTGGACCCAATGCCCCTTGTATGTTTTTCAAAAGAACCAAGACACTTTTCAATGGAGGAAATTGAAGACAATTTGGAATGGTTTACCTCTTCCTAACACTTGTTCTTGGACAAAGCTTCTTGAGCTTGAAGGAGTTGTTTCTCCATGTCATGCAACCTTTGGAGAATTGCTTCCTTCCCATCCTTCATAGCCAACAATTGTGCATGAAGCTTAACACTTTCTCTTTGATCCTCAATGAGAATCTGCACCGTGTCCTTCACCTTAATGAACTCATTCTTCATGTCATCATTGAAGAATCTCGTGAAGGAGGAAAATTCACTTGTAGAAGAAGTTGACATTATGGAAATGGTCAAATTAACAAAAGGAACTTCCAAAGTAAAGTTCTCAAAGATTTCAAACAAATGACAAGCTTTTAACCAAATGTCTATAAAGACCCCTTCTTATTCAAGTAGCCATAAAACACAAACTCCAACAGCTTGAAGAAAACACTAATCAAATGGGTTTGTTTTCTAAAGATAATCTTGAGGTACTTTGGGGTAAGGAAACAGTCTACAACTCTTTTTCCTTTCCAAGACTTAGCTAACATCAGCTATTTTTTCAACTCAAGCAAACTCATACAATCATCCATTTTGCAACCAATAAAACAGTCAATATTTTACACTGTTTTAACACATTTTTCACAAAAACAAATGTTCAGCCTAAGCACAACCAAGCTTAACCAAAGCTTTGATACCATATGATATAAAAATGGAAGTACTTGAAAATGTGTGGATGGTATCCATTTCCATTAATTAAATGTGTGCAAAATTCTCCATGTCTTGTTGCATAAAACAAAGTGTTTTTGGTAACTATATAAGAGTTTATGTGTGAAGGAAAGTTATTTTAATTTGATGTTTAACATATTAAATCAGAAATGTATAGAAATATAACTTCAACATAACATGACACCGATGTTTGGTGAGCAGTTCACCCCTCCTGGGCTACGTTTGCTAGATCAAGCCTCCCAAAATGAGCTTGTCCTCTTGTATTGAAATGCTTAAAAATGATAATACAAGTTTAAAAGTGTCTCAATAGACAAATATGAATGCAAATACTGATTCAAAAGGCATGAAAAATCTAAGAATGCCTTTCCAAATTCACTAAACAGTGAAGAATTACCATAAATAGTGATTTTTTCAATAAGGCCCTAACAACTGTTTGAACTACTCTGTAGATTTTCGGGATGTAGAAGTACTCAAAAATATTTGAAACCTCTTTCATTAGGTTTAGAAGGTCGAAATTAGCTGAAAATGATCTTTGGTTCACCCCAAACAAAGAGGTACAACTCAAAACAGCTCCAACCCCAAAATGGCCCTAGTGGCTCTGAAAACTCTCCTGAAGCGTTTTGGGCTCTAAAATTCTTCAAACGGTTCTGAGACCTATTCCATTAGGTTCATAAGGTGGAAATTAGCTGAAAATGGTCTTTGGTTCACCTCAAACAGAGAGGTACAACCCAATACAACTTCATTTCCCAAATGGCCCTGATGGCTCTGAAAAATCTCCTAAAGCTTTTTGGGCTCTGAAAGTCTTCAAAAAGTTTTGAAACCTTTTCCATTAGGTTCAGAAGGTGGAAATTAGCTGAAAATGGTTTTTGGATCACCTCAAACTGAGAGGTACAACTCAATACAACTTCATTTCCCAAATGGCCCTGATGGCTTAAAAAGCTTCCCTGAAGCTAAAATAGTTGTAGAACACCTCTACTACCTCTAGAACATATCTCAATGGCTCTAGAATGCTGAAAATAGTCAAAAATGATTTTTGATTCACCTCAAATTGTTAACCATAGCTCAACACAGCTCCAACTCTCTCTTGGCCCTCATGGCTCTCATTGCTTCCCTGAAGAAAAAGGGACTGAAGATCAACTCCAATGGCTCTGAAACCCATTCCAATGGACTCAAAATGTTCTGAATACCTGAAATAAAAAAAAAAATCATTCAAAAGGTTCTCTCTATCAGAAGTTATGAACAAAATAGTATTTGCCCAATATCCCCTAAACAAACTCCACTAATTGTGGAGAAACTTTAGTTAGCTTCGATAATTTTGGCCCAAATGCCAAAATGGCGGAGCTGCCAACCTTAACCATTGGGAAAAATGGTCATTAATATTTAATGTGGAAAGGGTGCATGTGGTCAGAACCAACAAAACCGCTATCACAAACGTTAAATAACCGTGGTATAAAACATTTAATGTGGCATTAAACATTTTGGGTAGCGACCACATGGTGGGGTCTAACCACTGCCGTGACCATCGGGAGGGCCGTTAGCCCCTAGTCTCCAACGTATGGTCATATATATATGTGGTGGGTGTCCCTTAGGGGCTAGCCCCCTTTGCCGCCCGTCCAAAAATATTTCTGAATTTAAATATAACATCCATACTACATGTGTTAAGAACCAACCTGTGGCTCAATGGTAACACATTCGTTTAGTCCATGGGAGGTCCGCGGTTCGACTTCCGTGGAGTCATAAAATTTTGCAATGACCAATAAGCCACCAGCCTAGGGCCACGTGGCGGCCTCTGAGCCTACCACATGGCAGCCCATGATTGGCCAGAAACCACAAAATTCAACCAACCATCAAATATACGTATGCCACTTGTCATTATCGGATTGGTCTAGGTGGAATATTCTAGGGCGTATTCCTTGGAATATTCCTTTTTTATTTTTTCAAAATTGGAAGTCAAACTTCGTCAAACTAGTCTTTTGCATGAAATTGTGAATTTTCAAACTTGAATAAATTTCACATAAAGTGTCGGATTTGAGTGTCGTTCATGGCGTTAGAATCGTATCGCCGAGGCCTATCCAGTCGTTTAGGTTGCAAGTGATTTTGAACACCTTCAATTTTGAGCTTTTTCTATGGCTTGGACTTGAGCTCCTAATCACCATGTATCTATCATCTCCCTCTGGGTCATCAAGAATCATGCAAGCACCAAGATCCTTGGAGTACTCTACCAAGAGTTGAGACCTTCAATATGGATCAATCCTCCTAAGAGACAATGTTGAATATATGAAATGTGAAGATCCCCACATGATGTTGTCTTCTCCTTTTACATCCCTCATGCCAAATTCATCCTCCAAAATGCTTCCATGCCCATTATGCACATGCTCAAATATAAGTGGTGACCTTTGGAAGTTGGCCTCCCATGAGAGGCTACCATCCAACAAGAATCTCCCGATCTTGGCCAATGTAAGAATAAGTGGCCTCCATCTACTCCGATTCATGGTGGATTCCTTCCTCAAAATAATTTCTCTCTATTTCTCCAAATCCATGGAGCAACTCCCTTGCATCGTGAAGGTGTCGTCCCCCATCACTGCAATAACTTCTGTCAGTGCAGTACATATAGTGAGAGTGGGTGATGTTGAAAATGGAAGAATGTATCCCTCCTCCTTGAGTCTATCCCAAACTCTCTACACTGTAATAGACCCCTCCAAAGTATCCACCCCTCCAAGATATAAGAGTGGTGCTATCTGGTGTGAATCATTCCTCATCATCTCCTGATCTAGTGGTCTCCCCGGTAGAAAGCCTCCATGTAATGAGACATCGATCTCAAGAATAGACTATACATATGGATGGAAAAATTTGTCCCTGCCCTCACAGTGCAAATTAGTCTACCTCTTGTTTGAATTAGCTCTCTGAAATAGATAGGGGTGTGTGCTCCTCATCATGTGATTATGAACTTCCTCCCTACCTTCTCCTTCCATCTGCAATGTTTCACAATCATGTTGTTAATTTATTGTGCCTTGACCTCCATATACGCGATCTTGGGGAATTCCTTGCAATGATACAAGAATCCCTCTTATTGGAGCAAGTGCTCCATCTACCTCTACATGAGCTGCTAGATGTGCTCTAGATATGACAATGTTGTTTCCCCCATCCTTCTCTTCTTCTTCAATATGAATGGGAGTCACCTTCTCAATAAGAGGATCCTCTTTTGAAAAAGGGATAGTGATTCCTTCTTTTCCAAGGATATGAGACAGATATCTTGCCTCTAGAAAATTAGTATGCAATATGTGAGCTTCTCCAATGGTTTTTTGAAGTGGATTTGAGTTTATAGGTTCCTCTATCATATGCAAAGGTTTTTTTTGTTTTGGTTTGTTTGGTTCCACCAATGATGTTTCAGAATGTTTTCCATCAAACCTTTCCACTAATCTCTTAGTGAACTTTGCATAAGAAGAAATATTTTCATTTATCAATGAAAAAGACTCAAATATCCACCAAGCATAGACCTTACCTTAAAAATGCAGTGCTGCAACTTTGATGGCTTCATCTTCAGAAACTTGGTGTTGTTACAAATAGATGTGTAACTCCTCCACCCAAGCTCTAACTAAACATGTTGGTGACCCATCAAAACTATATAGGAAAAATATACTTATGTCATGCTACTTGCTCCTCTCCACTTTGATTTTGCAATACTCTTGGAAAGTGATATGATCTTTGAACCTCTTAGTTTGAGATTCATATTCCTGCAGATAATCTCTAAGAGTCTCCCTCCTAGGCATTTCTTTTATTTTCCATCTCCCTCATATCAGATATGGGCATATAATTGCGTTGTGAATCATAATGTGTAGCCACATTCTCACACACATCATGTGAAAATCTAGAGTTGGCTTTAGATCCAAACTCTTTTGGAGATTCTCTCTCTCTTCTCATCTTCTTGAGATCTCCTTTAATGCTCTATATAGATTGAAAAAGAAGTTGTGAGAGCCTCTCTTCCTTCCTTCCTCCAAATAATGGAGTCTTCTCTTTGTCTTTTCTGTACATCTCTTCTTCTTATTATCCTCCTGATAGCATAATGGCTGATATCCACAGGCTAAGCCAACATTATGCTCTAATACCACTGTAATATTCCCAAATGGGGAATGCAACAATATATGAACACAAACTAGAAATAGCAATGTAAATCAACTCATTGACATTGGAGACCAATATGGAGACATATCATCATGTATTATATTAGAAAATCAATACAAAATAGTGAGGCATGAATCATATACAATGAGGGGACATGCCTCCCATAAGAAATCACTCCTAAAACTGAACTACTGCTATAAAAAAAAATGTCAGGAGACTGCTACAACGTAGTTATAAACACACTGGTACAGCATTAGAATGTAAAAAAGATGTAGGGCTGTTATATGCCTCAAAATATATGCCCAATACAGATATAGGCTTAATACAAACTCCTACAAAGAACCCAGAAAGGCTTTTCAGAAATACACCCAATACAAGATAGGTTCTAAAGCCCTAGGGCTGAAGATTCACTGCAAACTGAAGAACATGAGTGTAGAAGGCTAAGATATTGTAGATCTGATGTATATCTCCTCAAAGGTCTCCTCCCATGAAAGGCTGAACCATTCAATCATAAGAAAACACTCTAAAGGAACCATAAGATCCCTCATTGAAAATGCCCTCAAAATAACACAATCCCTAGCTGGAAAAACGATGGAAATGATGGGAAATAGTTGGCCTGATGCCAAAGATCTGAACTATTCCCAAGATCTCTTCAAACTAATCTTCCAAGAGAAGGAATCCTTCCTGCTTTGAGAAAATAGCTCAGATTCTAACTGCAACACCCTGCAAGACAGCACAATAGCCTGAAGAAATTGCGCTGATGAAGAATGTTGTAGCTTGGCTTGAAAACTTGAATGTGGAAATGAATAAAATTCTCTTCCAAGAGGCCTCTCAAGGAAAGAGGTGGGATTCCCACTCGAGAACACCCGATGCTAAACAGCACAGAAACCCTGCTAAACAACAAGAGGAAGATATAGTCTAAGCAAACCAATATCAAAATAATAATCTAAAACATGAGTCCATATGGGCTGCCATCCTCTTCCTTAAATAGAATATGAGCTTTCTTTCCCTTGGCCCCACTTAATTAGGTCATTTCCTTCATGAGATCTATCTCTCTCCAAAAATGTGTTATTCTTCATTTAATCTACACTCCTCCATGACAACGTTGTTGACTTGGCCAAA
This sequence comes from Pinus albicaulis, assembly GCA_034641835.2. Lineage (NCBI taxonomy): Eukaryota > Viridiplantae > Streptophyta > Pinopsida > Pinales > Pinaceae > Pinus > Pinus albicaulis. Next base: position 219,639,078 of record CM076576.1, read on the forward strand.
GTTGACTGAATCAACATGATCCAACCCCTGTTCACACTTGGAGATGCTTTATTTAGCTACTAAAATGGTCTCCTTTCACACTTGAAGTTTTTTATTGCTGCTTAGGAGACTTATGGGCCTTCCTACCCATTTATTCACCTACCTAGTGATAAAAAAAACTATAATATTCCATTTAGTTGAAGACTAAATTTTTGGAATATTACATACAAACAAACAAAAAATTGTGCATATGGAGGTGGGTCATAGTCCCACATGTGGAACCAGTGCAGTGCATATCCTGACTGCATTAGATCAAGATGTGGTAAGTGTATTCCCCACCACTTACTTTTTTCCCATGTCATATCACCATGGATGAAAGTGTGAGATATATTTGGTGTCTTAGGAATGCACCCATCATGAAACAAAATCTCCCTTTGTCCTCCAAGGGAGTGGCCATGTTCAGAATTTTTTTTGGCCCAAAGTTGGCCATGAAGTTTATAAGGTATAATACTCCTCCTCGACATCATTTCCTACATATACATGGTAAAAGAATACATACAATCATAAAATAAAACATGAATTACATGAGTATGTCCTTTACCAACAATCCTCCTTGTACAAATGGAATGGTGCATATATATTTCTTCTCTCTCAAAAGAAGGAAGAGATGGCTGAAGTAACTCTTTCATAAAGTCATATTGTTGTCCCAACTCCACATGGTTCATGCATTCTTGAAAATGTTGTTGTAGTTATCCTTCAAATCCTTCCCAATCAAAGCTCCTCATGATGATGTTGTAGATCTTCATGGAATATGTGTGGCTGAAATAAAACTCTTCATAGGCTCTTTGTAGTAACTTCTCCCTGAGCTTGGAGGCTGTAGACAAGAATATCCTACCATGATGATAGATGACTCCTTTTTGGACTGAATATCCTCTTCATGTAGTTGGTCATTAAGTATTATGCATGTGTGAAGATCCTTGGAATAATCCACCAATAGTTGGGATTTCCAATATGGATCTAAACTCCCAAACACTGACATCACTGATGATCTATCAACCAAAATGTTTTTCATGTGATTGTTCTCCTCCTTGACATCTCCCATGCTAAAGGTATATGTTGGAAGGCCATTCCTTCCATTCTTCTCCTCCTTGAAATCTCCCATGCCAGAGGTATATGATGGAAGGTTGTTATTCCCTCCTTGCTTTCCTTCTTACATATGCACATGCTCAAATGAAGATGGAAGTTCTTGGAAGTTAATCTCCCACGGAAGACTATCATCTATCCAAAACCTCCTTGGTCTTGCAAAAGTATGCATGTGTCACCACCATCTTATATCATGTATGGAATATTTCTTTCCAAGTGAGATTATCTTCTGAGTCTTCATAGCCAAGAACTACCCTCCTTGTCCCATGATGGTGTCATTCTCCATTCTTGCAGCATCTTCTCTCAGTGTCGTATGAGATGAGAGAGTGGACAATGGTGATAAGGGGAAAATATTTCCTTCCTCCTTGAGCTCCCCCAACACTCTCATCACTGTATTGTGGTCTTCTAATGCTCCCTTCCTTCTTGGATCTATGAATGGAGCATCAAGATGTGAGACATATTTCACCAAATCTGAATCAGGTGATCTCCCAGGTGGTTTACCACAAGATAATGATGTCTCAAGGATCATCCTCATGTGCATAATATATGGGATCATCATATCCCTGCTTCCACTGCACGAATTCATCTCTGTTTTTTTGTGTGGAAGTTTCATGATCATGGGGTGTCACTCTTAAGGATGCAAGAGTGCTTCTGATTGGAGCAATTGCTCCATACTCACCTCCATGTAATTGTGGATCATCTCCTTCCATGTCAGTGATGTAATCCCTCCTTTCTTCTGTCTCATTTTCTATCAAAATAGACACATGCTGCTCATGCTCTTCATATTTAATGTCCTTTGGAGCTTCTTGCAAAGATACAAGAGCCCCTCTAGTGGAAGAAATTGCTTCATCTCCATCTCCAAATGGAAGTAGATCTCCTCTTGATGTCACAGCACTGGAGGATCTTCCCAACTCTTCCTCTTCCTTCTCCTCATTAATGGAGAATACCTCATCATTAAGATACCCTTTTTCGTGATCTCCTCTTGAAAAAGGAATCCTCATGCCTTCTTTTTGAGAAGGGAGTTCTTGTAGATCTTTGACCCCCTCAACAATGTTATGAAATGGAGTTGGTTTCATGGATCTTTCCAACTCATGCAAAGGTTTTTATTTCTTGGGTTTGGTTTTCTTTCCCAAGGAAGTTTAAGATTGTTTCAATTCAAAGTTTTTCACTAACCTTCTAGTGAACCTTGCATAAGTAGATATATTTACATTTCTTAATGAAGAAGATTCAAATAACCACCAGGCATAAGCCTTACCTTCAAAATGCAGTGTTGCTACTCTAATGGCTTCCTCTTCTAAAACTTGATGTAGCTGAAAATATGTGTCTAACTTCTTTACCCAAGCCTTGGCTGTGCTCTTGGGTGACCCATAAAAAGTAGGTAGAAATAATCTACCCAAAGTGTGTTGCATACACCCTCTTCTTCTATTGTAGTTGTTGGGTCTTCTTCCTTATTTAATTTGAAAAAATGGTTGGAACTTTAGATTCTCTTTCAATCTACTAGACTGAGATTCATATTCTTGGAGATAGTCACCAAGAGTGTCCTCCTTTGGTGTTTCCCCTTCTGCTTCTTCTGTTGCCAAGAATGTAGGCATGGTACAATGTTGTAGATCTGATTGTGTGGCTGAATGCTCACACACATAATGTGAAGAACAGGGACTTTCTTCATCTGCAATTCTTCTTGAGGGATATTTATGTATTTCCCTCCTCATCTCCATGATGTATTTGTTAATACCCTGAATATATTGGAAAATAATTTTTGAGAACTCCTCCCCTTTCATTCCTCCATATAAAGGGGTTTTAACCTTGTTTTCTTTGTGATTAGTGTAATCCAATCTTCTATGTCTTCACTTTTTATACCACCTCTCTCTGTGAGTAAGAGGATCTTCTTCTTTAGAATACATATTGGCTTCTTAGAAAACACAGGTTGTGCCAAGATGATGCTCCAATACCACTGTAACATTACCGAAGGGGGAATGCAGCAATACAATGCAAATATGGAGGAAAATAACGCAGTTCATCAAAGACAAATTAGGAGCCTGATATGGAGACCTTTCAAATGTATTTACAACAGAAAAATAGATGTACAAGATGTCCCATGAGATGCATAATAGGAAATAGAAGTCTCCAATAGAATAAAATCCTCAAAAAGAGGTGCTGCAACCATGTATTAAGACTAGAAATGGATTTACAAAGTTATTTTATTAGGCTGCAACAATTATTGATTACACTTTAGATCTAGAGAAAATAAGTGCATGAAAATTCAGATCTATAACAGATCCATACACTATATAGGCTCCTCTTCAAAATCCCCTTACGGTTTTCAGCATTACACCATGTACATGAAGTAGATCTAAGATATAAGTTTGCAGCTCTACATAAATATTCAGATAATCAGAAGTATTTAGATCTGATCTGATATGAACAAGAAATATATCTCCTCCATTAGACCTCCAAAGTGAAGGGCAGATCCCCAACACTTGAAAACCAACTCTACATATGGTATGCCAAAAAAACCCTAAAACAACACCTACAAGAATAACACAGATCTAGAAGTAAAACTACACTGTAAGGTTTAGAATGTGGTTGGCCACATGCCAGGATCTGAAAATGATGCTCCAATCATTCAATACTCTCCTCCCAATGGAATATAAGCTTCCTCCACTGAAAAGGAGCACTGAAATGGCCTAGATCTGAAGAGATATAGCCTTCACTTTCTGCAGCTTGCAAATACAACCAAACCCTCAACAGGATCTGCATTGTAGTTGAAAGAAGAAGCTTGGCCTTCAGCCAGATAGTGGACAATACAATGCAAAATCTCCAAAGAGCTACTCAATGGGAAGAGGTGGGATTCCAGACCAGGAACACCCAATGCTAAACAACATTATTCTCAGCTAAACAACAAGAGAATGAGATATGTCTAAATAGACCATATACTCAAAAAAATATAATGTCATCAACAAAATTCTCATGTTTCCATCCTCTTCCTTTTATAAGTTAAGAGCTTTCAAACCCAAACCACTTCCAATGAGATCACTCCTTTCACACAAATCATCTCCATCTAAAACTGCATTGTGCCTCATTGATGTCCGGTCCTCCATGACAGCGTTGTATATTTGGTAAGGTTGACCCAGGAAAAATGTCCAGCCCCTTTTCACACCTAAGGGTGCTTGATTTAGCAGCCAATATTTACCCTTTTTACATTTGGCATTGATTTATTCATTATTTAGGAGTGTTATGGACCTCCTTTACACTTTTATTCTTTAAACAAAGAAATAGAAAAAAAAATGAATATTCCAATTAGCTTAGGACTAATTGGGAATATTACATAATAAGAAGAAAATTTAAAAAGTAAAGAATAAAAGAGAATAAAAAACACACATATGAAAATAAAGAGCTTCTACAAGTATGCATACTCAAGTTTTGAGATGACAACGGATGATATGAAGGTTATTTTTCTTTTCAAGATAAATTGTTCTATTTCTTCCAATAGTATGTGTAGAAATTATATAACTAATGCGTTATACATCCAAGATTCTCCTGATCACACACTATTTGACTTCATGCACAATACAGAATCTCTTCTACTATTGATCATTACTTGCGAAAATTAAGTCAATTGCATGCACACATTGAAACCATAAAAAATCACACATATGAACACAGTGTTTTAACGGGAAAGCCTAAAGCTAAAAACCCCAACTATCTGTATATAATATATGTCATAGATATCATGTAACAATCCTCATACAAAGCTGACCATGTCAAACTCTCAGTACAATGAAATTGCTACACACTAATCAAGCCCGATCTAGAAAATCCATGCACTGATCTTTGCCACCTGCTAGCCTGCCTCTACTGTGCAATCCCTGTTGAATATTTTCTCTGAATGAACTCAAATTGGTCTAGCCTTTCTCACGCAATCCTCATTGGCATCTCCAATCACTGGGTGTTGCAAATCATGCAACACTATCGTCACAACTGATAGTCAACCTGCTCTTTCACCTACCTCTCCACTGGTCTCCACTGAAATTGTCCATGCAATGTAGTTAACTAATGTATTCTTCAGTTGATTAATGAGTTAATATTTAGTGAATTAATTAATAATTAATTCACACCACTCTCACTAGTGTATTAATCAATTAGACTAGATACAACTAGCTCAACTGTGTCTAATGAAGCAAACGTTACCCACCAACTAACAATCTCAATAACTCCACCAAGCTCTGTCACATGAGTTCTAACTGAAGTCTCCATGCAATAGCTCCACTTAACCCTCAGGAATAGTGTAATTCCTTCTGTCAGCTCCTATGCCACATCTGTGCACTTAACTGAAGTGCTCCAAGAGAATAGATAATGTTTATAGTCCAAATATTATTAAGAGCTAATAATATTCGACATATCTATTTTTAGACTGGCAATCTAAAAATAGATTCTGCCCAATATGTCTAAAAATAGAAGTCCATGTATTTTTCCAACTTGACCAACCATCCACAAATAGCATCCTGCAACTCATAGAATATGATTGACATGTCTAAAAATAGACTTTGCGCCAAAAATAGCCTGCGGGCCCACTTAGTGAAGGTGACTCTTTTCACTAAGCTCATCATCTTGTTGAATCTCAACACTCCCTCTCAACAAGATAGGGATTATCCGCCACCCCGATCCCGCCATGGTATTCAATTTTCCCAGAGCGGTTTCCTTGCCAAGATATCAAGATTTGATTCCTCGTATAACAAGAATGTAACATGTCCTTCCAATGATCACATATCTCGATATAATGAGTTCAATGTGTTTAGATCTATCATGGAATACTGGATTAACCGAGAGTTTGATGCAATTTTGATTATCACAATATATCACAATAGGATCTAAGTGTGAATCGAATAACCCGACCAGGATCTTCCTCATTCATATAGCCTCACATGCAGCCAAACTCGCTGCCATATACCTGCCTTTTCTGTCCAAGGCAAGAGGTAGAAAGGAAGACTATACCAAGAAACTGCTATTGACCTGATAATCAAAATCCTCTCCTGACAGTTTTGTGTCTCTGAGCTCTGTACCCCTCAGATCCGTGAATCCAGGTAAGCCTACCCTCATCCAACTGTCTATACCATAATCCATATCCCGATGTGCCTCTGAGATATCTCAATACATGCTTGCCTGCCTTCCAAAAGAGCTTGGTAGGCTTAACCATAGCTTGTGAAAGCTGGTTAACAGCGTAGCATATGTCAGGTCGTGTATTGACTAGATACATGAGTGAACCCACCAACTATTGGTAAATATAAGATCCCATTTACTCCTCCATAGCATCCTTTCCAAACTTCCGCTGTGATCTAGGAGCAAGTTGATAGTCTTCAAACTATGCATGTTGAAATCTCCAAGATTCACCAGCATACTTGTCTTTGAGACACAAAATTCATCACTGAGACAGCAAATTTCCAATCCTGTGAAATAATGAATGAGGTCTAACCATTCAAACCTTTGCAAGATCAACCTCAGTATATATATCAACTGCTCTATCACCTAGACAAATCAAATCATCTACATAAAGTACGATGATCAGTAACTTACCCTCCACCACAATCTGGTATAGGTTCGGATCCACCTCACTCTTGGTGAATCCAAGACCGGTGAAATAACTGTCTATCCGTGTGTACCAAGCATGAGGTGCTTGTGTTGGGGCCCTTGTTTTGAAAACCTATTTTGAATATTTTGAATTTTGAATAAAGGACAGATTTTGGGTTGCGGAATGATGACACATGGCAGTCACAACCAAGTCGCAACTATAGTAAGTCGCAGAGCTATCGAGGTGGCAAAGAAGCAAGAGATAGCTGAAGAAAGAAAAATCATAAGCACAGACGGAGAGAAGATACAGTGGAAGACAGAAAGCAGAACTCATAGATAACAAGAGAGAAGCTTGAAGCCGCCAAAGAAGAACACAAGAGGAACTAACAGTTGAGATGGCGGGTGAATAAATAGCAGTCACTCGCCTGAAAGAAAGGAGGAATGTGACAGAAGAGATGAATGCAGAGTGCCTGAAGAGGATTGAGCAGACGCTGCGGAGGGAATCCATTCCAAGCATGATGTCTCTATATTTCCTAGGTTTCTCTTATCTATATTTCTGTCCTATAAGATGTCTATGACAGATTTGTACTGATCTTGTTGTGGAAAGCGATGTAACTATGGATTTTGTTGAAGATTATTAATATATCCATGGGTTACTGTCTGATCTTATGAGCTACATGCATGCATGATGTCTGTGATGCTTTAAAATTTTATTTTCTTAATACCTAGTCGATATTCTGAATGTTCTTGCATATATATGACGTTGATACAATCCATTCTATGTTAACCATGAGTTGCGGATCCTTTCCCTATTATCAATCTATTCCCCTTCTGCATGTGGTTGCAGTATGCCTTGGGTGAGACTCTCTGCTCTTCGGAGTAGGGTGATAATGCCGGCGTGGTTCTAGAGTACAACGGATTCCCTTGTTGCCCCCAACCCCTGAACCTGGGTCTTGCCTGGGAGACCTGTTTCTTCGCAACAAATGGTTTTGTTGCCAGGACCTGCATGTTATGAGGGGAACTAGATCATGGTATCGAGGATCTTCAAAGGCGAAATATGGAGATGGTGGGATAACCATCTGGACCAGTTCATTGCTCAGCAAGCAGAGTTGACGAATCAAAAGGAAAGGGTGCTTAAGGATCTCATCCTTTTCTCAGATTCTGCCAGTGATACCTACGAGATCCTCTGGGGAAAATTCCCTAGAGACCTCTATAATTGGTTTTGGAGGTTACAGACGAAGGTGCCTAGGGATAGCTCGTGGAAGATAAACCACAATTGGGTGTACGGGGATCTGGTGGCTCTACATCGGTTGAACACTGAGTTGACCCGCGCGGTGGATTTTTGGGTAGAGACCACTTTGGATGAATATATCATGGAGTTTGCTATAGAGTGCTACCAATCCTTCTCGAAGGCTGAAGTTATGTTCTACTCTAGGCTAAGAGGGAAGCTTCTTAAGGAGATCCCGCTATGGATTAAGGCCCTGATAGTGGACGAAGGGCTGATAGAGTTCCACAAATCGAGCATGGAAGCGTAAACCTCCAGTGCTGGGGGAAGGGCTGAAGGGACAGATTCCACATGAAGGGTGAAGTAGGGGGGAGTGGGGAATGGATGCTGAGGCCGCAAGGAAGTTGAGGGAGTGACGTGCACATTGGAGGGCGCAAATCGCCGATAGGTGGCGAGAAAGGGTGATGCAGGAGTTGAAGCGATGGGAAGAAAATAGGAAAAACCAGAAGGAGGTGCCTCAGAGGATAGGAAGTATGGACACCCAGGCGGGTACCCAGGCGAGGGAAGGGACCACCGTGGGAGTGCGATGGGTGCATGGGAGCCCAGCTAGGAGAAAAAGGGAGACAACAAATGACGAGGACGATACAGGTGTGCAGCCCAAAGAAGGTTCCGATGGTGAATGGTACGTCGTGATGCAATGGTTGTTTCAAGAGTGGTCGGAATTCATCTCTCCTGGCAGCCCTACTTCCCAAAATTCACACGGCATGGATCCCTACCTTCCCTTGGTACTCTACAATCCTTTGAGTAATATTTTCATTAAGTTACAAGCATTAAGTTGATTGCACAGTAGTTCAGTGTCGCATGTTAGTAATGGTATTAATAGTAGTATTACAATTCCTGGTGGTATAGTCACAAAACCAGGACCCAAAGGGTTTATTCTGGTCACTCCTTCGCAAGAAAACATGGCCAGGTCATGCACCTGGTATCCATAATTCTCTGGCTGAGGCAACGATGATGTGGAGCAACACTGGTATCTCTGCAAAGCCATATGGAGGGCTCGGTAGACGCCAGACATAGGGAAGTTAATAGAATTCCAAACCATGCTCAAAGAGAGGGCTCTGCAATGGTTCATCAAGTGATCTAAGGCTCATCTGAATATGGTAATAGCTGACGTTAAGTGGGACTTCGTCTGCGAATTCAAGCTTCCTTAGACATACCAGCAAGGTCTTTCAGAGCTCTAGGAAATTAAGTAGAAAGAAGGGGAGATTGCATGGGAGATGATGCATCTATTCAAGGATGCGATCGAGAAACTCAGCTACCCGATCGACCCAAACCATCAAAGGGACTGTTTCATCAAGGCTTTGCTTCCCTTGACATGAACCCCCCTCACCTAGTAGAAGATTGACAACTTTTAGGATGCTTTGGAACATGCCATGAATATAGAGGCCATGGCGAGCTACCCTTAGGAATATCAGGGAGGGTCGGCCCCACAGGATCCTTCCTTGGTGGGATTGCAGCATCATATCTCTAGTCTGACTGAAAAGCTCAAGGAGATGCAGCCTATAAGACCAGCCAGGCCAAATGTTTAGTGCACAAACTGCCTGGTTGAAGGCCACGTTGCAACCGAGTGTCCGTGGTTGCATGGCACAAGTGTGGGACCCTCTGTCGTGGCAATCCAGGGGGGTCCACCCACGGGGGGTGGTGCGGCAATGAACCCACATGGGGTATACCAGCTGCAAAAGCCTTATGCAGGGTTCCCACCTCAATCAAACCCAACCGTCACGGAATATCGTGAAATTTGTCAGACGATGGGCCATCAACCTCGAATGTGCCCAATTCTGTAGAAGTACTCCAACATCCAAAACAATGCATACTGTGAGTTTTGTGCTTCCATGACTCACAACATTGAGCAGTGCAGGGCTCTCGACACTTTGGCGGACCAGTTGGACCAACCCTCCTATCGGGTGAATGAGGCTTCCATGGGTCGAGGAGGCGGTATGCGCGGCAGCTGCACAGGGGGCCAGGGTCCGCTGAAATGCTACAACTGTGACCAGGAGGGTCACATGGCTCAGGAATGTCCCCTTCCCCAATGTCCTTGGTTTGCGCAGTGCCGCGTGAATGCCCATGCAACAGAGTACTGTCCAGAACTCATCAATAAGTGGGAGGAATGGGCACGGCAGAGGGGCGCGAATTTGATAAACTCTGAACCTCGAGGGACCGCAACTCCAGCCATGCACAATGTAGCCATCGTGATGCGCGGCAGCAAGAAGATGGGAGAGGACGCTCATGGAAAGGAGCCGGTCCGGGCTATTCGGCCCACCTCCCCGAAACAACTAATTCAGTCAGACGCGCAGAAGAGGTACTTCCAGGAGGCAGTGGAGGCTTTTACTCAGCTGGGGGGAGCCAAAGGCCTCGAGGCACCCCTGATGACTGGCTCCAGAGAACAAAATGCTACGGGGACCTTGATTGAGGAATGGCTTCAGTTGTTCCTCAAGATTGTTGATAATGCTTTGATGTGGGACCAGCTCAAGCGTACCCTTGAGGATGCACTGCAGGGGAATACGGGGCCGAGGGAACCTGTGCACACAACACCTCAGTATGTGCAACGATTCAAGTGGAACAAGTGACGAATGGGAAAAGAGTTTTGTCTTAACATGCAGATTTCGGGATTCCAAATCAGCGATACCATGCTTTATTTAGGGTCTGACGTCAACATCCTGTCGCGAAAGACATGGGAGGCTCTTGGACGGCCACAGATGACCTACTCACCAATCCAACTCAGAATGGCGAACAAGTACTGCATTGTGCCGATCGGCCGACTCGAAGGCGTCGAGGTCGACATTTCGGGGGTGAAGACTTAGACGGATTTTGAAGTTATTGATATTATGGGAGACAAGGATCCTTACCCTGCCTTGTTAGGCATCGATTGGGCTTTCGAGAATTACGCTATCATCGACCTCAAAAAGGAGCTGATGATCTTCGAAGATGGAGAGGTTCAGGTCACTCAGCCTCTCGACCCGTATCAAGGCCCGAGATATACCAAAACGGTGGATAACCGGGAGGATGCTCAGATGTTGGACAACCTCTATCATATGACAGTAGAGAAGCGGGAAGATTATATCAACCCGATCATGACCAGCTCTGTCAGCTGGCGTAGTGTCCAGAGCTCGGAGCTAGGGTCAGAACTAGCATGGGAAGACTGGCAGTAGGGTGGCTATGAGACCAACACGCGGAGGTGTGCCAATATCACCCGGGTTTGTTGGATTGTCGCAGAGATCTGAGGGTACCCCACCCTTTCAAACATGCAAGCCGTCAATACCTTTATTGCAAAATTAGAGGACACGGTACTAGAAGGAAGTAGGATACCACTTTTGGACGTCGCGCTACAATCCACATCAGCAAGGTGGTGGAAAAATCACCGCAATACTCTGTTGCGGTGGAGTTGTGTGGTGGAGGCTTTGAGGGCACGGTTCAAAGAAGACGAAGGACCTCGCAGCCGGCATAGGTACCATGGGACTTCTGATCCAAAAGACCACCTGAAAACCTGAGAGGAGTAGTGGCAAAGTATAGGGTACCTAGAAGAGCTGTGGATTCATCGGTTCGTCCACTCTTTAGATACCATTCCCCACGCGTGGTACCTAGAAGAAGAACAAAAAGAGGGACCAGCTCCTGGCCAGAAGTCACAAGAAAATTTTTGCGGTGTTTTTCCTTCGAAGGAGAGACAGAGCTGGTGTCCCGGGCATTACAGGCAATCAAGGGGGTATTGTTTCTCTATGATCTGGGGACTGACGGGAGCACCTTAACATTCCATCCTGAGGGCAGGCGTGAGGTGGCTTTCCAACAGATCGATGGCGATTCAGATGATGATGGTCTGGATGACCTAAAGCACCTGTAATTCAAAGAGAAGGAAGGCGAGCGAAGCATAAAAGATGATCCAAGCACTAAGGGCGTCCATCTACTCCCGCTGAAGACAAAGAAGTTGAACATCGGTATGGATGAGAAACCCAAACTGGCTACGGTTGGAGATTACCGGGACAAGGAGACGACAAAGGAAATTTTCAGTCTCCTCCAGGAATACGAAGACCTATTTCCTTCCTCAATTGAAAATTTGAAGGGCATCAAAGGTGACCTCAGGGAAATGCGCATTGTGCTGAAACCGGATGCCAGGCCCATAAAGCATCGACCATATCAGTTGAACCCACGAATCAAAGAAAAGGTCAAGATGGAGATCGATAAGATGTTGGTAGTAGGTCTCATCTTTCCAGTTGAAGAAGCAGAGTGGGTGATTCCTATCGTCATTCAGAATAAGAAGGATAAGTTAGAAATCCGAGTCTGCGTCAACTACGGAACTCTGAACAATGCCTGCATCCATGATTTGTTTCCCACTCCTTTCAACGACGAAGTATTGGATCATGTTGCGGGAAATTAAGCTTACTCCTTCACCGATGGCTTTTCGAGTTATCAACAGGTGCGCATTGCAGAATAAGACAAGATGAAGATGACGTTCACCACCGAGTGGGGGTCATTCGCATACCACATGATGCCATTTGGCTTGAAGAATGCCCCGGCCGTGTTTTCCGGGATCGTCATCGCTGATTTTCGGGAGTATATCCACAAGTTCCTGGAAGTCCACATGGACGATTGGACCGCCTACAGTTTTCTAAAGAAACACGCCACCCTGTTTTGTATCATGTTCGATCGGTGTCGCCAGTTTCAAATTTCTTTGAACTTGAAGGAGGCGCTCCTGGAGCAATGCAACTCATGGAGGCGTGTTCCGGGGCCTTAAGCAATATTCTCTTCTGAACTTAAGAAATCTTCCGGTCTTTGAGACCATAGGACCGGCTCTACAGTGCACTCGGTTCCTACTCAGCCACATCCAGAATGGGTCCTTGTGGCTGAATAAGGAAATTCCCATTCATGCTGAGGATATCCATCGTCTTACAGGGCTTTCACAAAATGGCGCAGATGTCTCGACTCCATGTTAGACCACCTCCAAGTGAGCATGGAAGTCGGGAGACGCAGACTTGTATGGAAAATATGGCACCCTGCGAGGAGGAAAGGGAGCCAAGATGGAGCTTATCAATAAGCCTGAGATTAAATTTGCCTGCTACCTCATTGCCAGCAAAATAATGAGGCACTATACAAATGGCGAATGCACATTGGACACTATCTCCATTGCAGTGCACTGCGTTCAGGGCGCCAAGCTGAACTGGTGCTCCTTCCTGTTGAAATAACTGTTTGATGCGTGCGAAGAAAACTAGAAGTGCGCTACAAGCTTCATTTATGGATATTTGATCGTTGCCTTTGCCATGTGGAAATGGCACACTCCCCTTGTCAGGTTACCAGTGGAAATTCCAGAGGGCCAGCCTCTTGCGATGAAGTTTTTTCTATGGAAGGTGTCGGTTGATCTGAGCACTAAACAAGTGAATGCCGAGGCATTTCGGACCTGGTATGGTTTAATGATGGACGTCGTAGCCAACCAGCAAAGGGTGCCCAACAACCTGTTAGATGAGTACAGCGAGCAAGTGTGGTTTGGGGTCAGTCACAGGCATACTTACATCCGACCTACTTGCGTGCCATAGGACACCTTCCGCATGAAGCCGCTGAAATTCTAGCTTGAAGATTACGCCTTCCACAATGAGGTCTATTCGTGGCTGGAGATTGCGATGGAAATCCACGACGGGGTACCCAAGTACAACTTTGATCGGATGTTACCGCAGCAACAGCCTGCCAAAACGGATGTGGAGGCGACCCCACAGGAACTCCCTGTGCCACTCATCCCCATCGTCTGCCACTTGAACACTCAGGTATGCAATTTTAATGCGGCGGCCCAGGTCATTTCAGGCAGTGTCACTCCTTTCCCTTTACTTTCTGAGTTCCAGCTTTCTCGTTCTAGCTTGCACCCCCATACAACTCCTCTCACCTCCCCCATCCCTACTGTTCTATTTACTTTGGCAAGCCTAATCATAACCCTGATGGGAGAGAAGAGCAAGACTACAGATCAATTAGAACCTCCTCAGGCCAAGCAGGCCCGCACCACTGAAGAAACTCTAGTGTTGGACCTCACTGAGGATGATCCACCACGGCCACCAAGCACAGGGGTGCTAATACAGGAAGAACCTCTCATTGACCCCTCAGAGTTCATCAATATTTGACTTCCACCCACTGTTCCACCTCCACCCTCCGTTCCACCTCCACCTACCACTTCATCCGCTCCATCCAATTCATCTGCTACCGTGTCCGACCCAATCATCTGGGAACTCCTTGGTGGGGACCACAGGGCCGAAGTTGATTCCAGTATTGCAGCAGTAGTACCACCGGTCGACCCCGCTGGAGAACCCCAAGTTTCTCTGTCTGATATAATTACCCAAATGGCACAAATTGTTACCGACTCAGCTGGGGCTCAGCCAGAGCCCATTATACCTCCATAGGTTGGCAATACAAATCAGCAGGAGAGGCCAGACTTGAATATGGCCAACTTAGTGCACCAACAGACCCCACCGACATCCCCTCCAAAGCATTTTAATCGATCAATTTCTAGTGGGAAACCCTTGCAATAATGGAGGCTAGACCGGGGAACTTCGGGATCGCCAATTTAGAAACATGGGGTACAACTCAACTGTACTTATTTATCCAGAGGGCGGCCCAGCAAGCCGAAAGGCTTCATTCTTAACTATAGCAAAGGTGCAACGAGCAACAACAACATATTGTAGTGCTTACTGAACAGCACGAACAGCTCATAACGACACAGGAACAGCTGAAAGGTCAGATAAACAATGTCACCTAGGTATTTTCAGAGCTATGGCCAACTCTCGAGGCTCATTATACTCATATGCCTGCAGATATACCAGAGACAAGTGTTGTAGCATAGGCCTTCCACCTCTGGATCATATTCAACGGCCTCCACAGGGAAAATGAGGCGCTTCAAGTAGCGTTAGCCACACGGCCAGCACTGCCCAATCCAGAGGTTGTCTATTCAGCATAGGTTGCAGCAAAGCAGGGCCAGGCCACTCAAATGCAGGAAACTCTCAACTCTACGGCGCGCGAGGCTTACGACCTCCTGAAGGGTCTTCAGGAGTGCTCAATGGCCCTTACAGTCAAAACGCAGCCAATTTCAGCGCAGCTACAGCAGATTTCAAGGGATATCCAAGAGGCCATGGACCCCGCGCAATTGGACCAGTTATATGCCTAGGCAGATGATCTTGAAGTGCAGATCTAGCAAACAGAGGCCAGCTCAGCAATGGCCAAACGGGTAATTCGTGAGCTCCACCCGCCCCTCCAACTCAGCGCCAGGATAATGCAACAGCTAGCCGCCAAGGCCGAAACCCAGATTAGCACGGTGTTCGGGGTTGTACCGGCGCACGTAGAGGAGGCCGCTGTCACCAAGATTGCTGAAGAAATAGATTCACTGCTGCAGGGGTGGCAGCAAGCTGTGTTGACCTTCACTGAGCTTAAAGCTACAACGTTCCACAGAGTCCCGGAGTTGGGACCCTTGTTTAGACAGCAGATGGAAGGAGCACAGTATGAACAGGCCACGAGGTCTAGCGGGGCGATGGAGATAGAGACTGTGATTTGTGATTGACTCGAGACGAGTCAAGAAACTATGGTCGGGGCCCGTTGGGGCCCTTTTTTTGAAAACCTGTTTTGAATATTTTGAATTTTGAATAAAGGACAGATTTTGGGTTGCAGAATGATGACACATGGCAGTCGCAACCAAGTCACAACTACAGTAAGTCGCGGAGCTATCATGGTGGCGAAGAAGAAAGAGATAGCTAAAGAAAGCAAAAGCATAAGTGCAGATGGAGAGAAGATACAAACGAAGACAGAAAGAAAAACTCATAGATAACAAGAGAGAAGCCGGAAGCCATCGAAGAAGAACATAAGAGGAACTAACAGTTGCGATGGCGGGTGAATAAATAGCAGTCACTCGCCCGAAAGAAAGGAGGAATTTGAAAAAAGAGATGAATGCAGAGCGCCTGAAGAGGATTGAGCAGACGCTATGGAGGGAATCCATTCCGAGCATGATGTCTCTGTAGTTCCTAGGTTTCTCTTATCTATCTTTCTGTCCTATAAGATTTCTATGATAGATTTGTACCGATCTTGCTATGGAAAGTGATGTAACTATGGATTTGGTTGAATATTTTTAATATACTTGCGGGTTAATGTCTGATCTTATGAGCTACATGCATGCATGATTTTTGTGATGCTTTAAAATTTTATTTGCTTAATACCTAGTCGATATTCTGAATGTTCTTACGTATATATGACATTGATACAATCCATTCTATGTTAATCATGAGTTGTGGATCCTTTCCCTGTTATCAATCTATTCCCCTTCTGCATGTGGTTGCAGCATGCCTCGGGTGAGACTCTCTGCTCTCCGGAGTAGGGTGATAATGCCGACGTGGTTCTAGACTACAACGGATTCCCTTGTTGGCCCCAACCCCTGAACCTAGATCTTGCCTGCGAGACCTGTTTCTTCGCCAACAGCTTGTTTCAACCCATACAACACTCTTTTCAGCCTGCCCACATGCGACTCGCTGCTGAAGATCTCGAAACCTTCGGGCTGCTCTATGTACACCTCCTCCTCAATGACTCCATTGAGGAATGCAGTCTTCACATCCATCTGATGAATGTGCCATCTCATCTATGCTGAGAGAGCAAGGATGCTCCGTATGGAATAATACCTTGCGATAGGTGCAAGGGTTTCCTCATAGTCAATCTCCCCAATATGTGAGAAGCCTCGAGCAACAAATCTTGCCTTGTACTTCTCGACGCTTCTATCAGCAGCTTGCTTCACTTTGTAGATCCATCTCAAACCTACCACTGATTTCCCTTTCGGCCTTGGGAAAATCTTCCATGCACTGTTTCTAACAATTGAATCATACTCTTCCACCATGGCATCTACCCATGCACGGTCCTCCATAGCTTCCTCGAAAGAGGATGGTTCTGTCACGATACACTTGCTCATTAGAGCCATGTATCTAGTATATCGGTCAGGTGACTGTCTCTGTCTACGCTGTGATGTAGGTGCTCCTACAATCTTCTCTACATCAAGATTCAGTCGCTCAACTTCTGTAGTGTGCTTCCGCCCTCTGATGGTTGGCGCTGCATGAGTGGTTTCTTCCACTCCATGAACCTCCTCTTGTGGCTGATCCACATCCTCAGGCTCATGCTTAAGAACTAATAGCTTCTCATCTGCATGCAAGTGTGGCTCCCTCTCAAGTGAACACTTAATGGATTTCTCCTCATGAAATTTGATATCCTGTCTCACAACAATCTTCTGACTGTCTGGAAAATACACACAATAGTTGTGGGGTGTATCGGTGTACCCCAAAAATATCCCAACCTCTGCTTTCAGCTCCAACTTCTTCCTGGCATCCTTCGTCACATGAATGTAAACAGGTGAGCCAAAAATCTTCAAATGAGAAATATCAGGCTTCTTACTAGAAAACGCCTCTTCTGGTGTACTCATGCCAAGTACTTTGTGAGGACAACGATTTTGCACATAAACCGTAGTGTTACATGCTTTAGCCCACAAGTGTATGGGAAGGCCCTGATCATGCAACATTGTGTGTGTAGCACCCACGATCATTATGTTCTTTCACTCAGCGACCACTCTGTTGTGGGTTATGAGGCGCTATGACCTCTCTTCGAATTCCTTCTAAACTACGAAAGTCTTTGAATTCTACAAAGATTAATTCACCACCATTATCACTCCTAAGAGCCTTCACCTACTTCCCCGATTCTTTCTCAACCAGTGCCTTGAACTCATGAAAATTTGAGTATGTCTCGCTCTTCTTCTGCATGAAGAAGATCTAGCACTTACGATAAAAATCATCATCAAATATCACATAATATCTGTAATTTTTTGTTGAAGCTACTGAGAAAGGTCCACACACATATGTGTGAATTCTCTCAAGGATCATCATGGCGCGACTATCCTTCTCATGAAATGTGGCTTTCACAAATTTTTCCCAAGTACGTCCCTTGCACTGATCTGACTGCGCAAGTGTACCTTTGGGAAGCCCAGTAGAAATTTTCTACAAAATTTTCAAAGCACCATGGTGAAGATGGCCCAATCTCCTGTGCCATAGCTCACCCTCATCCCGGCTCACCATTCCTTCTACCTTGCCTACCATTGCTGCACAACCATCTACCTGCAACTGATAAAGGTTCTTAACTTGAACCCCTATCCTCCGGGTTTCACCAGTTGCCTTACTGCATAGGAAAGCCTTTCTCTCGCTAAAGACAACATCATATCCCTTGTTTTCCAACATCGCCACAGAGGTCAGATTCTTCTTCAATCCTGGAACATGCATGACATCCTTCAAGATGAAATTTTTTCTAGACTCCCTCTCAAAGGAAATGGTCCCGATACCAGTTGCACTGTATCTACCATCATCGCCCATCTCGATGTGCACTCCAAGGTCCTTCTCATCCAAATCAGTAAACAAATATTTGTCTCCGGTCATATGGAAAGATGCACCACTATCAAGAAACCACACTAAACCCATCATACTTGAGACCAAGCATGCGATCAACGAAAAATCTAGCTCAAACTGCGAGGCTAAGGCCTCTCTAGCTATAGATCCAACAACCTGCTTATTTTTCTTTTTCTGTGGACAATTAGTGGCGTAATGTTCGTGTTGGTGACAGTGAAAGCACTTCACCTTGGACATGTCCTGCTTCTTGCCTTTCACACTAGATTGAGAAGTATTCTTCTTGCTCTTTCCCTTCCTTGATTTTGCCACCAAAGCACAATTTTATTCATATCATTCTTTGATGAAGATCCATCCCTGGTACTCTGCCTTATCTCCTCCTGCACAAGATCTGACCAAAGTCGCTCCCATCCTGGCAGTTTCTCCCGACCATTGACAGAGTCCTCATAGGAATTCCAACTCTTTGGAAGCCCAAGGAGAGCCAAGATCACCAAGTCCTCTTCATCTAAAGTAACCCCCACACTTCCGAGCTCATCCATGCATTAGGAAAACTTCGTGACGTACTTGGGTATACTATCGCCTTTCTCCATTTTTATCTTCCTGAGTTTATCCTTGAGTGCCAACTTCCTCTCGTCGTTATTGCTTAGGAACATGTCTGTCAAAGCTTTCCACATCAATAATGGATAAGATTTACCATGAATTTTGTACACTATGTAATCCTTCACACCTTCCAATAGAATCCTTTGACATTTTGCTGTCTTCTTTTGCCATGCGTCAAGTGCGACAACATCACTGGAAGCAGGCTTTGGAATTTCTGCATCTATGAACTCCGTCAACCCATTATCCTCCAGCACCACCTCCATCTTGTCCTCACATGCAATATATTTTGAGCTTCCCTCAAGGGAATAATCCAATCGCAATCCATTGAAATACATCTCAACTTCGACACCAAGAAAACACTGCTGCAAATTCGAATTCCACCATCACAAAACTCAAACGCTTCAATGCTTTTCAATTGCTCCAATGATCAATATTGCTCTGATACCATGTAGAAATTATATAACTAATGCATTATACATCCAATATTCTCCTGATCACACACTATTTGACCTCATGCACAATACAAAATCTCTTCTACTATTGATCATTACATGCGGAAATTAAACCAATTGCATGCACACATTGAAACCATAAAAATTCACACATATGAACACAGTGTTTTAATGGGAAAGATTGAAGATAAAAACCCCAACTATCTATATATAATATATGTCATAGAGATCATGTAAAAATCCTCATACAAAGCTGATCATGTCAAACTCTCAGTACAATACAATCACTACACACTAATCAGGCCCGATCTAGCAAATCCATGCACCGATCTTTGCCACCTACTAGCCTGCCTCTACTGCACAATCCTTGCTGTATATTGGCTCTGAATGAACTCGAATTGGTCCAGCCTTTCTCATGCAATACTCATTTGCGTCTCCAATCGTTGGGTGTTGCAAATCATGCAACACTATAGTCACAACTGATAGTCAACCTACTCTTTCACCTACCTCTCCACTGGTCTCCACTGAAACTATCCATGCAATGTAGCTAATTGATGTATTATTTAGTTGATTAATGAGTTAATATTTAGTGAATTAATTAATAATCAATTCACACCACTCTCACTAGTGTATCAATCAGTTAGACTAGATACAACTAGCTCAACTGTGTCTAACTGAGTTAAACTGAACATAACTCCACCAACTACCTCAATAACTCCACCAAACTCTGTCACATGAGTTCTAACTGAAGTCTCCATGAAATAGATCCACTTAACCCTCAGGAATAACGTAATTCCTTTTGTCAGCTCATGTGCCACATATGTGCACTTAACTGGAGTGCTCCAAGGGAATAAGATAATGTTTATAGTCTAAATATTGTTAAGAGCAAATAATATTTGACATATCTATTTTTAGACTGGCAATCTAAAAATAGACTCTGCCCAATATGTCTAAAAATAGAAGTCCATATATTTTTCCAACTTTACCAACCATCCACAAATAACATCCTACAACTCATAGAATATGATCGACATGTCTAAAAATAGACATAGTCTAAAAATAGACTTGCGCCAAAAATAGCCTGTGGGCCCACTTAGTGAAGGCAACTCTTTTCACTAAGCTCATCATCTTGTTGCAGTATCAACAATATGAGAATATAGTTTGATGAAGCTATAATATTATTGCAATTCTTTCAAACACCATGTGTATTCTTTAATATCTCTTCTTATTTTTCATTTTAAGGAGGAAATCTAAGATTTGTTTTGTAAATTTTCATGTATACCTGAAATTGTATGCTTTAACATGCCCGTTTGAAACATTAAGCCTTACACTCTTATCAAAATTCGTAAGGTTATCCATTTCATCATTCCTAATTTCCCTTGAATTCAAAAAAATTCCATCCTCAATCACACACAAAAATATCGTAATTGAATTCCATATACACCATTTTCCTATAACTATATTTATTTCAACCTATCTATATCAGTATCTTCCCTTTGCCTCATTTGTATACCTAAGCCAAAACCTAGCCTAATGATATATGTGTTGTGAAGCCATTAATATTAACCTGTATGTAAAACTATATATGGATTACCCATAAAAATTCGACTAAAACATAATAATTGGATTGAATTAGTTATCAAAGGGGTGGAACATCTGTTGGGTGTGGAGCCTGTTTAATTTCTTTATTTATATGTATCTTCATGTTGGACCCCTCTTATTAACGGGGTGATAACACCACCCGTCATTTTATTTACGTCAAGGGGGTCTAAGGGGGGTGACAACGAATGATCTATGGTAACATTGCATTGTAAAATATTCTAATTTCATAGTCAATCTGGGCCATTAATTATTTGGGTGATCTGACCATAGAAGTTATGTTTAATTTAGGGTTTTTTCCCTAGAAGTAACCCCTCAGTTTGTATGAGCGTATTATATTTTGGTTATGTGGGGTGTGTGTATTTTGAGCAAGAAAGAGAAAGGGGGACTATGTGACAAAGTATAGGAAATTACACCGGATTTGTTATAGGTCACGTGTCTTCATTTTGCTGGATAATATAAAGGAAGGATTGGTTGTTTCTTCATGGATGTAGCCCAAGTTGGGTGAACCACATATATATGTGTCTCTCTTGTTTTATAGGTTTTTGTGTTTGTATTTCTGCATATTTTTATGTGTTCCATTCCTTTGTAATATATAATTCTCTAACCACATCATTATTCCACTTCAACCTATGACATCTATGATTGGTTCAAGGGATAGTATGTTAGGAAAAATACTGAGAGGGGGCGGGGGTGAATACATACTTTAAAATAAATTTAACATTTCATTTCTGTAGGTTTTAACTCTGAACAGAAATTATCTACACACGAATCTTATAACAGAAAATAAACAATAGCGAGAGCATAAAACATAAAACAGATAAACACAGAGATTTTCCCCTAGATCCCAAATTGGGACGACCAACTTGATTTTTCATTATATTCCTTTTAGTGTTACAACACATATATATACATGTCGAAGCATACATAAAACCCAATCCATTAACCCTGGATTAGAACATAGCCGTAGTTCCCTTGACCAGATCTACAAAATACCAGGGGCCGAAAACCATCGTACCCAAAAACCATGTTCAAAATCATGCACAAAACACGGGTGGCTCCACCTATGAGAGGGTCCGCACCCCAAAAAAAAAATTTACAGGAACTGCCCTGGACCCCAACAGTGGGGGCTACCTCCCCCCTTGTGACCCCCCTGCTGCGCCCAATGCAACGTACAGCGCGTGGGGCTAGTCGTGGAAATAATATAACACATACCCAACATTCTCCCACTTGTTGTTTTCTTTCCACAGGGGGCCACAGGAGAGCTTAGTCATTGGGCCAATTCTTCAACACCCATTGTTTCTCTACACCAAGAGAACTATTGAGTGCTCATAGAATTTTTCAATGCATCTACAACATTCTTCAAAGTGTCCACCTTTACCAGCAACACCCTTTTAGCCTCAACCATATCTCTAAAAAAGTGATACTGAACATCAATGTGCTTTATCTTTGAATGGTAAGCAGGGTTCTTAGCCAAGAAAATTGCACTTTGGCTATCACAGTCTATCCTTATATCTTACTGTACCAACCCCATACTTGAACACAATCTCTGCAACCAAATTGCTTCCTTTCTTGCATGAGTGGGTACTATGTATTCTGCCTCTGTAGTTGAAAGAGCCACTACAGACTGTCTTTTACTCATCCAACTGACTACGCCTCCCAATAGGCTAAAAACATACCCAATTGTAGATCTTCTTTGGTCCAGATCTCCAGCATAGTCTACATCAACAAAACCACGAATGTCCAACATTCTTTCCAATCCTGGTCTTCCCTGGTAGCACAAGCCATAATCACTAGTGCCACGTAGATATCTGAAAACCCGCTTCACTGTTGTACAATGCTCGTTCCCTAGGTTTTACATAAACCTACTCAATACTCCCACTGCATGTGCAATGTTTGGTCTAGTACAGACCATTACATACATCAGGCTACCCACTGCACTTGCATATGGAACACGGGACATATCCTCCTCTTCTTCTTGTGTCTTGGGACACTGTTCAGCAGATAGCTTTACACCTACAGGAATAGGAACATTCACTGGTTTACTATCCTGCATATTGAACCTCTGCAATATAGTCTCGACATACTTCCTCTGGTTTAACTAGAGCTTCCTCTTTACTCGATCTCTCTTAATTTCCATGCCAAAAATATAGTTTGCAGCACCAAGATCCTTCATGTCGAATTTGGAGAACTACTGGGTCTTCAAATCTTGGATAATTTCTTTGTCATTTCCAATCAACAACATATCATCCACATACAAGAACAAATAAATAACACGGTCACCAACTAATTTAAAATAAACACAGTGATCCTCATTGCTTCTGGGTTCCAAATCTTGTAACCCTTTAAACCATCCTTATACCCAATAAATATGCACCTTTCAGATTTATTATCCAACTTGGTCCTTTTCTCCTTTGGAACATGTACATATTCATCACATCAAAATACCCTTAGATGTGAAAGAGAGGTTTTCTTACCAGTCCATACCTCATGTGGAGTCTTATCCTCCAACGTTGATGAAGGTGATCTGTTAACTAAGTAACATGCAATCTCCACTGCCTCTGCCCAGAATTCTTGTCCTAACCCAGTACCACTGAGCATGCTTCTTGCCTTTTCCATCAGCGTTCTGTTCATTCTTTCTGCAACTCCATTTTGCTGAGGTGTGTATGGATTAGTCTTCTGCTGTGCTATACCACACTTCTTACAGAACTCTTCAAATTCCTTCTTGCAGAACTCCCCACCATTATTTGTCCTCAGCGCCTTTATCTTCTTCTCTGTCTGGTTTTCCACCAGAGCCTTAAATTATTTAAATCTGTCAAAGACTTCAAATTTATTCCTCAAGAAATATATCCATGTATTCCTTGAGAAGTCATCTATGAATGAAACATAGTACACAAACTTTCCCAGTGATGGAAGTGACACAGGTCCAAACACATCACTATGCACAAGTTTTAATATCTTATTCGCCCTCTTAGCACCAGAAGGAAAACTCACCCGATTCTGATTCCCATATACACAATGTTCACAGAAATCAAAATCCAGAGAGCAATTATAAATACCTTCTACCATACCATTTCTATGCAGTATCTGAAGGCCCTTCTCTCCAATATGTCCAAGTATTTGATGCCATAGCATGGTCGTTTCTCCAGATACAGCTAGGCTTTCCACTCCACTTTCAGGAACCATAGAACTATTACACCCATCAATAACAGTGCTACCTTGTAGCTTGTACAGAGTTCCAGTCCGAACTCCCCGCATTAATACCAATGCTCCCCGAACCATCTTGCAGGCATCTTTCTCAAACACTGTTTTTACACCTGCATCATCCATCTTGCTTACAAAAATAATATTTCTAGCCAATGCAGGAATATGCAGAACACCAGGAAGTGTTATAATCCTTCCACCTTGCAGCTTCAACTTAACCTTTCCACGTCCGACGATTCTGGCCTTCCTATCATCCCATAGGAAGACATCACCACCATCATATTTCTCATACTCACAGAACCACTCCCTATGGGGAGTGAAGTGAAAATATGCACCTGAGTCAATCAACCATGACTCATGATCTACATGTGTATTTGAAGAAGAAGCCAAATACACATCCCCACCTTCATCCGAGGTGGTTTTTTCCTCTGCAGAAGGAGCATCATCAAATCCCTTTCCTTTATTAGGAGCTTTAGATCTGCAATCCTTTTTTTAGTGCCCTTCCTTTCCGCATTTCCAGCATACCTTTACAAACTTTCCAGGAGATTTAGATCTCCCTCTAGATTTGGATCTCCCACTCGAAACCTTATTCTTGTTTTTGTTTTGGGACCTTCCTCATACAGATAAGGCATCTCCATTCTGGCCCTCCATATTTCTCCGTCTCATTTCCTCTGACAACAAGGCTAAGACAATGTCATCAAAATTAAAGGTAGTTGTATTGCTACCTATTGCAATAACCAGACTGTCCCACGAATCTGGTAGAGAAAAAAACAAACTGATGCACTTATCTTCATCTGATATTTTAATATCAACAGATGACAACTGACTTACCACAATATTGAAGGTGTTTAGATGCTCTATCACTAAGTCTCCATCCTTCATCCTCAGGTTATACAGCTTTTTCCACAGGAAAAACTTACTCACCAGAGACTTATATTGGTACAAAGTCCCAAGTTTTCCCCACAAATTCTTCGTCGTAGCTTCCCTAAATACATTCAACAATACTGAATCTGAGACACAACGATATTCTGCTCTTAACCTTCCGATGCAGTTTCTTCCAGTCTTCATCTAACATTGTTGTTGGTTTAGTACCTAGATCTACCTCGATCCACTGATCTTTATCCACCAGTAGATCCTCCATATTGAGCTTCCACAACTCAAAACTCTGACCATTAAATTTATCGATCTCTATCTTTCTGCCGCTCGCCATCTTCTTTCACCGCACGAATCAATCCCGCAGATCTCCCACTGAACAGGGTCTACCTCAGGCCCAAGCAAAAAACCCTCAGCAGCAAAGGCGTCCCCTTGAAGCTGAAATATCTTTGATACCAAATGTAGGTTTTAACCCTGAACAGAAATTATCTACACACGAATATTATAATAAAAAATAAAAAATAGCGAGTGCATAAAACATAAAACAGATAAACACAGAAATTTTCCCCTGGATCCCAAATTGGGACAACCAGCTTGATTTTTCATTATATTACTTTTAGTGTTACAACACATATATATACATGCCAAAACATACATAAACCCCAATCCATTAACCCTGGATTAGAACATAATTGTAGTTCCCTTGACCGAATCTACAAAATACCAGGGACCGAAAACCATCGTACCCCAAAACCATGTTCAAAATCATGCACAAAACACGGGTGGGTCCACCTATGAGTGGGTCCGCACCCTAAACAAATTTTCGCCAGGGCGCTGCCCCAAACCCCAACAGTGGGGGTTGCCTCCCCCCTTGTGACCCCCCTGCTGCGTCCAGCGCAACATACAACGCGTGGGGCTAGTCGTGGAAAGAATATAACACATACCCAACAATTTCATATTCTGATTTTTGTATGGTACTATTATTCATGAAAATCGCGTATGTGTGCCACTGTGGTGAATGAGAACTGCGTACATCCATATTCACTAATTTATCGTTTATTTAATTAATTATTTATCCTTAACCAATAAGTCATTACTTCATTATTATTTTATTAAACAACAACTATGAGTAGTAAATCTCATATAGATCATCAACACACAAGAAACATATCAACACATACGAACACAAATATTTTTAGGTGGAAACCTAATGTGGGAGGAAACCACCATTGTTGTTGTCTTTGTCTTCTTTCCTATGTTATAAAAAAATATGGCATTTTGTACTGATGCAGAATATTTTTAGTACACGAGCACCCACTTGCAGAAATTTATAACCTTCTTTTGATCTTCAACACCCACTAGAAGGAAGCTACAACCCCTTGAACGCATTTACTAACTTCTACCATAAGGTCATCTACCCACTTTCCTAAGGCTACAACCCTTAGATCCGTGTGGACCACTTTTTAGAATATTTTAGATTAGATCCACCTGTTCAGAAATCAACACATACTGTAGGCCACCTTTCATCAAATTTTCAAATGGGACCCATATCTACCATGAAACCAAAAAAAATGAACCATTGAATTTGAGACACTGTCTCACTACAAAGAAACTAAAATATTGAATGAATAACCCAACCTGAATTAACAAATATCAAATTTTTTATGTGACTGTACTGAATAAGACTTGTGTATATACACATTTTCTCTATATAAAACCTGCATACAAATCTCAAAATATTGAACATTGAATCTGAATAATTGTAACATTTAATCAACCACTAATTCATGTACTAAGTTAATCACATATCACTTAATCAATTATAGATCACCACGTTGTAGAATCATCACTAATCATCATTTCATTATGTAACCATCTCAACCCAATCAATATTGTAAAACACAGATTATCATGATAGAGACTTCATCAACAAACAACATCAAACATAACTGAACTGATCAAATTTCATCAACAAGCCATACTACAAAACCCTAGAATATATACACGACTTCCATAAACATAACATTGAATGTACGTGACAACCATGTATATGATCTATTTATAGATTCTTAACATACTAAAATATTTTTGCAGAATATCATGACACACGTCACTACATATGGATCAATTCATCATTATAGCTACATATCTACCATTACAAGCATAGATATATCAAGAAAGTATTGTCATTAGTTTTCTCTACACTTTCATATCTATCATATTTGAGCCTCCTTCATGATTCTTGGTGCACACCTCTTTTAGATAAAATCATTCATAAACAATTCATTACATTCACACACAACACCTTGATATCCATCTCTTTATATAGCTTTATCCTTATCCAATACCTTAGGCCAATCCCTTAGTAATGTTATTGGTATTCTTTGATGAGATAAAATAGTTATTGATGTAACCATTACTATGGGTCAATACCATGGTAATGACCCTGGGTATTAAAATTACCATAGTGTGGATTATGTATCGGAATTTTTCATCATAGTACCTATGTATGTACATGACCTTGCTTCATAGGACTCGTGCATACTTTCTCAAAACTTTATGTTTTCATCCATTTGTCCCTGAACT
Organism: Pinus albicaulis; assembly: GCA_034641835.2. NCBI lineage: Eukaryota > Viridiplantae > Streptophyta > Pinopsida > Pinales > Pinaceae > Pinus > Pinus albicaulis. The sequence continues at coordinate 219,666,746 of CM076576.1, forward strand.
TTTATTTCTTTGTTGATATCACCTATAGAATCTAGATAACTATCATGTTGACATTTTTATCAAGTAGGTTTCAATTAACGACAACACATTGACCATAATTCAAATAATATCCTCCTTTTGACTCCATGGTAACCACTTTCATGTTTGTTAACCACCCGTAAACACCTGCAAATGCATATGTAAACATATCAAGCTTCTCTCCAAGGATTCTTCTCCAAACACCAATATTCTCCCCCACTTTGACATCAAGGGAAAAGGGCTAACCAATTTCTAATTAAGTCTTCTCTTTCTCTTTGTAGAGTGGATCGGTGTAGGTATGATTAGTTGCATATGAAAACTACATACTAACCATGCTCCCTTGATCATATGTTGAACTTTCTAGAAGATATTAAATAAGGCACATAACTCTATCGTGAGGTTGAAACTTTGCCATTGTCATTTGTAATCTGAATATGAAATCTGATGATGAATATGAAAGGGGACTTGAAAAAGAAATAAACTCAACCAAATACGAACTTTCCTATCAATCATTACATCAATCACCCATCATAATGAGGTTATATATTTGACTCAACATTACATCAGTTTCCCGAAATAATGGGATTACATACATAAATGAATTGACCCCCACAGTCCATACATGACTGAATTTTACAATGATTTACAACATGGGTATTTACATCACCTTTACATCAAGGGAAGTATATGATATATATAACCAAAACAAAGACCTCAATAATGAGGTATTAAGACCATGATAGTCATCAAAAACCACCATATGCCATATAGGAACCTACAATATTAATATTTGATATTAGAAACATGCACATATTAATCATCAAGGAGTAAGACAGGGTAATTCCACATCATCAACATAGTACTAAGTATGAAATTCTTCCAAGAATCACCAAGTAACTTCAGAAATAAATAACCAATCATTAATACTAATCATAGCCACAAAAACCTCCTCATCAAGCATGTGAATAGATAAAATTTATCATTTTGAATCCATGCATTACTTAAATCTAGTGACTGAATAGAAACATATAGTTCTCCATCAGTAATAGTAGAAAAATGTAGACAATATAAATGATATGAAACAATACATGCTTATGAAACCATAATGCCAACAAGGGAATTTAGCGTTAAATTTTTTTCTCCCCCTGAACCAACAATTTGAAGCAAACCAATGTCAAAAGTAGAAAAGGCCAAACATGAAATGATGAATTCATATAGCAGGCTCCCCTTGAATCTGTGCCATTTTATCAATCATTGAGGAGTATACCATGGAACATTTTAGGGGCTAATATTCCCAGGTGGCTAATTTTCCATGTTTTTTTCAAGAAAATAATCGTTAATTTCCATTTTTCTAAAAAAAATTGACCTTATTTTATAGTATAAAATTAGTTTACCTTAAAAATAACCAAAATTGTATGTAGAGACGATTAAATTTATTAGAAATTTTAATATTTTTATATAAATATCACCAAAAAATGCTACAAATTGAATATTGTTCACTAGTGAGATTCGCAAAGGATTCTACACTTTAAGGTGAATTTCTATTCCTAATTTTCCCTGATGTATACATGTCTTTGTAAATCAAAAACCACATATATACATGAGTGTCCTTCACACCGTCTGCATACATAAAGTGAATTGTAGTGATTTATAGTCACAACTTGCCCTGAACATGATTTAGGTGGCCCCAACGACACACACATGACAAACAGAGCTTATGGAAGCTCAATAATCAAAGTGTTAAGAATTTGGCAAACTCAATTTCATGTCAAATATCTTGTCGTCTTGATCGAAATGGTGTGAATGGTTCATCAAACCGAGTTCATATGTGAAAGATAGAGCCAATCAAAGTTATAAGATTGTGTGGATGAATTGAGAAGTTAAGGAGGATGAAATTTCGTAGAGATATGGCCACTGGATTCCCACCAACTCCGGCTAGATTCCGGGAAAAATTATGGGATGTTTAATTTGACCCCTTCGTCTTAAAAAATGAATTTTGAAATTTTGAGGGTTGGTTTATTTAGAAACAAAAAATATATATTTGAAGGTTCAGCGGGCCATGACCCCAGCCAGACCCCACAACACCATAGAAGTAGTAAAATTATAATATAAAAAAAGGTTGGGGGGTGGGTGGTCAACCCTACCACCCCCGCGGACCCACACGTTATATACAATGCATCACCAATATTGGTTGGGTCGGGCTGAGTGGAAGTGCACCCACCCACCACAAACCAACCTCATTCTATATATGGTGAACGTGAAAGGGGTGAGGGTAGGCTAGGTCGCGTAGACCGGACCCACCCACCTCCCATAGCTATTTAAAAATGTATCATGTAAAAACATAGGAGGGGCAGGATTTGATCCCCTAGCCCCTCCTCCTCCATTGCGAAAACTTAACCGTTCCAGCAAACCGTCGGTGTTGGTAAGTTCGCCCAACACTTAATATTTAAACCTGGATTTATTAATTGCACCCAAGGTAGGTGGGAGAGGAGTGAGCATGCAATTCGAGGAAAAATTATTTTAATTGCAAGTATAACCCTGAGCTATCATGAAAAGGTAGTGGAACCATGATTGAGCCTCATTTCCAGGGGGCCAAATTTTCCCAGTGTCCAAATCAGAAAAATTTTATATGGATTTTACACCTCTCAGTGACCTGAACCTGATGGAGGTGTCAGTTTATCCAACAACGATCTATTGTTTTTGGCCATATTATAGATGGGGATGACAATGTCGGATTTCATCATGTGGACAGTCATTTTCAAGCCATTCGATGCCACGTTTGCGATGGTGCATTCAGATCCAGCGATTGAGAAGCCTATTCTTCAACCAACATTAGATTTGACATATATGAAGTTTTTTTTCCATGTACTTCATTAATTATTGTTGCAGGATGCTTTATTTCATGTCGATTCTTGCTTAATGTATGACGCAAAATCGTTATGTTTATTTTCTATTGTTGATTCCTATTGATGTATGATGTGGAATATTTATATCTATTTGATATGGGATTTATTTATCAAATATGGTGATTTATGTTTTGATATCCCTTTGTTTCCTTGAAGGTGGGATACTCTTGGTCACCATGTGTGAAGTTGTCATGCTGATAGGAGGTTTTGTGATGAGTGGGAGTTCCTTGTAACGGAACATCTCGTGGAGAGAATTTTCCACTCATTTTGAGGTCTTTTCCTTGTATGACAAGTCAGAAATGTCCATGAACATCATCAAAAATTCTAGAAATGAATGAAGCACCCAACACCATTGAGACACCGAGGCCCGGAGACGTAGTCCACACTAGACAAACTCCATTATTAAATGGCTTTCGTTTTTTGTCGTATGATTATGGACATGTGTTCCTCTTGATTATATATGCATGTGTTCATTAATGCTTTTGATAAAATGTAATTCTAACAGCTCGGCAGAAGTAAAAGGTCTTGGTTAAAAGGGTATAAAAAATTTACCTTGATCAAAGTGGTATCAGAGCAGTCTTCTTGCTGATGTGAATTGTAGGCATAAGCCACTGAACATGCAAAAATGGAGGATGTCAAAGGCATTTACCAGACCATGCTAAAGGTGTCCGAGAAAGCGGACATGTTGTATGAAGCTTATGAGAAACAAGAAGTAGATAACTCTGAGTTGAAAATGCTTCTACATGAAGAGAAGGAGGAAAAGCAATTATTGCAACTTCAGTTGCAAGCCACAACTGAGGCATTGGAATAATTGAAGCACAATGACCAAAATCTTCAAGCATATCATGATGCATTAAATACACTCCTATAGGAAGAGAAGTAGGAGAAGCAATGATTGTAGCTTCAGTTGCAAGCCACGACAAATCCATTGGAAGAATTGAAGCGCAAAGATGGAAGTCTTCAAACAGATCACGATGCATTAAAGACACTCCTACAGGAAGAGGAGGATAAATAACACTTGCTGCTTCAGTTTCAAGCCACGAAAAAAACATTGGAATAATTGAAGTGCAACGATGGAAGTCTTCAAACAGATCATGATGCATTAAAGACACTTCTACGAGAAGAGGAGGAGGAGAAGCAACGATTGCAGCTTCAACTACAAGCCACGACAGATGCCTTGTAGGAAGTAAAGTGCAACAAAGGCTCAGAGAGGCCCTTTTCACATGTTTCCAAATCAACATTTGAGGTAAACAATTGTGATCATTCTTCTGTTTCATCTTCACATGCTATTATTTTTGTTGGAAGTGTGGAGATCCCCATTACAAGAACGATCATGAGACTCCTTACCAAGATGCGGTACAAAGGAGGAGGACTTGGCATTCATGGCCAAGGCATAACTCAGCCATCAAAGGTTGTGCAGATACCTTGCTACACAGGTTTGGGATACACTGAAGGAGAATGCTCAAATGTTTTGGAAGCTCCCACAACATTGATGAAATTGTAGAGGAAAGAGAATGATGGAAACACTTCACCATCATCTTATGGTAGCGCATATTTATGAGAGAAATTTGAAGAAAACTCTTACTGCTATAATGAAATAAGAGGAAAACATATATTTTTAAATTCATTGAGAGAAAGGATTGATGGGAACACTTCACCATCATTCCATGGAAGTGCTTGTTGTAGTACAAGAGCTGAGGCAAGCTCTCATCACCATGATCGCACCAAATACCACTAGTGAAGGTATAACAAGTCTCGATATTCACAAGTTCATTTTGATTATAAACATGTTTCTAATCATGAACAAAAATCATGGCATAAGAACAATTTTAATTTTTCTGGTTTATATAACCATTTCATTGTTAATTGTTGGAAAAGAATGACAACACAAAGGAGTATGAGGCATGAAAATTCTTCTCCACAACAAGGAAAGAAATTGGTTAAGCAGGTCTGGAGGAAAATTACCTTTTGCACCCATTGCAACCAAAGTGGTCATCAAAGAGCCACATGTTTGAGCCTACATCTAGAGCAACACCTTAAGGATGAAGCATCGGTGCATGAATAAGTTGGAACAGTTGGTCGACAAATGAATCCACCCCATTCATGGTTGTCCTCTTTATTAGGAAAAATATGGTTTTCATAGATATGGTAGTGTGTCATGGTCTTGTTTTTTAAATCATGTGTCGCATTTATTTTGTAAAAGTGATCATGTGTTTTTCCATCACTTGGAATGTGACACTAATGTTTTTGGCCTTGTATTGATAACTGGGGTATTACTGATTCCATTTTTTTGTAATATTGACCACCGAGTATATGTTATAAACTCGTGGCAAGTATGGTAACGCTTGGGTCATAGTTGGTCATATTTGAGCATGTAATTTGCAATAATTTTACTCAGATTTGCAGATGATGAAGGTGTTGGTTCACCACTTATGGCTCCGAAGAAAAAAGGTGAAGGAGAAGGAAGGCTGACCTTTTTCAGGACAGTTGTGATGCAGACATAGTAAAAATTAGTTGTAGATTATTTTTGATGCTTTTGGAGGACCAAAAGCTCCTCAGTGTGGAGGAATTATCCAGGTGGCTCCAGAGACATACATGAGACAAAAAGAGCTTCTGGAAGCTCAAAAATAAAAGTGTCAAGAATGTGGGAAACTCAGTTTCAATTTAAATATCTCGGTGTCCTGATCACAACAATGGGAACGGTTTGTCAAACCGGTTTTGTATGCGAAAGTTAGAGCTGGTCAAAGCTCTAAGGTTAGCTGGATGACTTGACAGGTTAAGGAGGACATGTTTTCATATAAATCCGGCCACCAGATTCCGACCAACTCTGACCTGATTCCGGGTGAAATTTTGGGACATTTAATTTGTCCCCTTTGGCCTAAAAACCAAATTTCGAAATTTTGAGGGTTGGTTTATTTTAAAAAACAAAAATATATTTGAAGGGTCGGTAGGCCATGACCCCCGCCGGACTCCACGATACCACCAAAGTAATAACATTATAATATATATAAAAAAATTGGGGGTGGGTGGTCAACGTTGTCACCCCAACAGACCCATGCTTTATATACAACACATAACCAATAGTGGTTGGGTCAAGCCGCGTGGAAGTAGACTCGCCCACCACTAACCAACCTCATTCCATATACAGTGAACGTGAATCGGGTTAGGTCGGGTCGGGCCACATGAAGCGGACCCACCCACCACCCACAATTATTTTAAAATGTTTCATGTAAAAAAATAAGAGGGGCAGGATTTGATCTCCCCACCCCTCCTCCTCCATTGCGCAAACTTAACCGTTGCATCAAACTGCTAGTGTTGGTAAGTCTGCCTGCCACTTAATATTTAAACCCAACTTTCTTCATTGCACCCAAGTCAAGTTAGATATGAGAAGTCACATAGCTCGTGGAAACTTTATTTTAATTTCAGGTGGAACCCTGACCCAGCATGTAGCAACAATGGAACCATGATTAAGCCTGATTTCTAGGGGGGCCAAATTTTCCCACTGTCCAAATTAGACAAATTATATATGGATTTTACACCTCTTGACCACATGACCTTGATGGTGGTGTCAGTTTCTGCAACATATGTCTCGATTTTTCGGCCATATTCCAAATGATGATGACGACGTCAGATTTCAGCATGTGGGCAGTCAATTTCACACCATTCGATGCCACATATGTGATGATGCATTCAGATCCAATGATTGAGCAACCTATTCTTCAGCCAACATTAGTGTTGAGGTATTTGAAGTTTTATTTCCAAGTACTTAATTTATTAATGTTGTAGTATGTGTTATCTCATGTCGATTCCTGCTTAATGTCTGATGCAGAATCGTCATGTTTATTTCCTTTTGTCGATTCCTGCTAATGTAAGATGTAGAATATTTATGTGTATTTGATATGGGATGTATTTATCATAGATGGTGATTTATATTTTGAGATCCCTTTGTTTCCTTGAATTTGGGATACTCTTGGTAACCATTTCTAAAGTTGTCATGCTGATAGGAGGTTTTGTGATGAGTGAGAGTTCCTTCTAACAGAACATCTCATGGAGATACTTTTCCACTCATGTTGAGGGATTTTACTTGTATGACAAGTCAAAAACATCCATGTAAATCATCAATAGTTACAACATTGAATGAAGTGGCCAACACAATTGATACACAGATTCCTGGAGACGTATTCCACACTAGATGAACTATGTTTTTAAACAGCTTGCGTTTTTTTTCGTATGATTGTTGACATGTGTTCCTCTTGATTATATCTGCATGTGTTCATTAATTATTTTGATAAAATGTAATTCTAACACATTAGCCGAAGTAAAATGTATTAGTTAAAAGGGTATCATAAATTTACCCCGATCAGAACATGACATATCTATCAAAATATTTAGCACATTAACAAAGCACAAATCATTCCTAATTTATTTATACGATATTGAAAGGAATCACGTTAAAGTGGCTTTGTAAATATATATGAAAAATGTTCCTTTTAACGAAAATAATCAAGTTTTAATTTATGTTCAAGCACCCACTCTCTTAGAAAATGATATCTGATTTGAATGTATTTGGTTTTTGAGTGCATAACAACATTTTTAGAGATACTTATGGCATTGGTATTGTCACAAAGAATAGGTACAAGTTGAGGAAAAGTGAATTTCTTATCTTGCAATGTTTGGATCATCCATAGAATTTGAGTACAACAAGATGCAATAGCAACATATTATGCCTTGGTAGTAGATAAACTGATGGAGTTTTGTTTCTTTCTTCACCAGGAAAGAAAGAGGGGTCACAAATAAAATTATCCTCCACGAGTACTTTTGCAATCATCGATATTACGTTCCCAATCTAAATCTGTGTAAGCATGAAATGTAAAAACTGCATGTTTGTCATACCATAGACCAATATCTTGTAGAAATTATATAACTTATGTGTTATATGTCCAAGATTCTCCTGATCTCACACTATTTTAACTTCATGCAAAATACAGAATCTACTCCACCATTGATCATTTGCGGAAACTAATTCAAGATTGCAATGCACGCATGAAACAATAAAAATTCATACACATTTACACAGTTGTTTAACGGGAAAGCCTGAAGTTGAAAACCCCAACTATTTGTATATAATATATGTCATATATATCATGTAACAATCCTCATACAAAGCTGATCATATCAAGCTCTTAGTACAATACAGTCGCTACACACTAATCAGGCTCGATCTTGCAAATCCATACACCAATCTTTGCCACCTACTAGCCTGCCTCTACTGCACAATCCCTACTAAATAATGGCTCTGAATGAGTTCAAATTTCTCCAGCCTTGCTCACACGATCCTCATTGGCATCTCCACTGAGTGTTGGATGCAATCAATGCATCACTATAGTCACAACTAATAGTCACACTTGCTCTTTCACCTACCTATCCACTGGTCTCCACTGAAACTGCCATGCACTGTAGTTAACTGATGTATTATTCATTTGATTAATGAGTTATTATTTAGTGAATTAATTAACCAATTAATTCACACCACTCTCACTAGTGTATCAATCAATTAGACTAGATACAGTTAGCTCAACTGAGTCTAACTAAGATAAACTAAATACAACTCCACCAACTACTTCTCCAACTCCACCAAACTCTGTCACATGAGTTCTAACTGAATTCCTCCATGCAATAGCTCCAGTAAACCCTTAGGAATAGCGTAATTCCTTTTTTTAGTTGTTTTGCCACATATGTGCACTTAACTGAAGTGCTCCAAGAGAACAAGATAATGCTTAGAGTCCAAATATTATTAAGAGCTAATAATATTCGACATATCTATTTTTAGACTGGTCGTCTAAAAATAGAATCCGCCCAATATTTCTAAAAATAAAAGTCCATATATTTTTCCAAATTGACCAACCATCCACAAATAGCATTCTGAAACTCATAGAATATGATCGACATGTCTAAAAATAAACATAGTCTAAAAATAGAGATTGTGCCAAAAATAGCCCGTGGGCCCACTTAGTGAAGGCGACTCTTTTCACTAAGCTCATCATCTTGTTGAATCTAAACACTCCCTCTCAAAAATATAGGGATTATCTACCACCCCGATCCTGTCTCTATGGTATTTGAATTTGCTCCTGGTGAGCGCCTTCTTCAGAATATCTGCATCCTGATCCTCCGTAGGAATGTAAGAAAGCAACATGATCTTTCACTGCACACAATATTTGATATGATGGTACCGGATGTCAATATGTTTAGATCTATCATAAGATATTGGATTAACCGAGAGTTTAATGCAACTTTGATTATCATAATATATCACAGTAGGATCTAAGTGAGAATCGAACAAACTGACTAGGATCTTCCTCATCCATATAGCCTCACATGCAGCCAAACTTGCTGCCATGTACTCAGCCTCTGCTGAACTGAGTGCCACGGATCTTTGTTTCCTGCTGTACCAATAAAATGTTGTAGATCTGATACTAAAAATCCCTTCAGATGTGCTCTTTCTATCCATTGGGCTTCCTGCCCAATCTGCATCTGTGAAGCCATGCAGCTTCAACTCATCCTACTATCTGTACCACAATCCATATCCAGATGTGCCCTTGAGATACCTCAAGACATGCTTACTTTCCTTCCAAAAGAGTTTGGTAGGCTTCACCATCGCTTGTGAAAGCTGGTTCACAACATAGCATATGTCCGGTCGTGTATTGACTAAATACATGAGCGAACCAACCAACTGTAGATAAATAGTGGCATCCACTACCTCTGTCGATGTAGCATCCTCTTTCCTCCAACCACCAGGAAGAGGAGTGTCAATAGTCTTGCAGCCTTTCATGTGAAACTTCTCTAGTATCTCCCAGGCATACTTGCCTTCAGACACAAACAGTCCACCTTTCCGTTGCCAAATTTCCAATCCTAGGAAATAATGAAGGAGGCTCAAGTCCTTCATCTCGAACTCCTTTGCAAGATCTGCCTTACATGAGTGTATCAACAGTTCATCACCCATTAGTATTAAATCATCTACATAAAGCATAATGATCAAAAGCTTACCCTCCACCACAATCTGGTATAGGTTAGGATCCGCCTCACTCTTGGTGAAACCAAGTTTGGTGAAATAACTATCTATCTGTGTGTACCAAGCACAAGGTGCTTGTTTCATCCCATACAATTCTCTTTTTAGCCTGCACACATGTGACTTGCTGCTGAAGATTTCGAATCCTTCAGGCTGCTCAATGTACACCTCCTCCTCAATGATTCCATTGAGGAATGTAGTCTTCACATCCATCTGATGAATGTGCAAACCCATATGCACTGAGAGAGCAAGGATGGTCCGTATGGAAGAATACCTTGCGCTAGGTGCAAAGGTTTCTTCATAGTCGATCCCCTCAATCTGTAAGAAGCCCCAGGCAACAAATCTTGCCTTATACTTCTCAACACTCCCGTCAGTAGCTTGCTTGGCTTTGTAGATCCATCTCAAAACTACCACTGATTTCCCTTCCAGCCTTGGGACAATCTCCCATGCACTGTTTCTGAAAATTGAATCATACTCTTCCAGCATGGCATCTACCCATGTGGGATCCTCCACAACTTCCTCGAAAGAGGATGGCTTCATCACAATACACTTGCTCATCAAAGCCATGTATCCAGTAACTCGGCCAGGTGACTGTCTCTGTCTGCACTGTGATGTATGAACTCCTACATTCTACGCTGCATCAAGATTCAGTCACTCAGTTTCTGTAGTGCGCTTATGCCCTATGATTTTTGGCGCTGCATGAGTGGTTTCTTCCACTCCATGAACCTCCTCTTGTGGCTAATCCACATATTGAGGCTCATATTTTGGAACAAGTAGCTCCTCATATGCATGCAAGTGTAGCTCCCTCTCAAGCGACAACTTCATGGCTTTCTCCTCATGAAATTTGATATTCCGTCGCACAACAGTCATTCGACTGTCTGGAAAATACAAACGATAATTGTGGGGTGTTTCTGTGTACCCCACAAATATCCCAACCTCTGCAGTCAGCTCCAGCTTCTTCCTGGCATCCTTCATCACATGAATGTAAACAGGTGAGCCAAAAATCTTCAAATGAGAAATATCAGGCTTCTTATCAGAAAACGCATCTTCGGGTGTACTCATGCCAAGTACTCTATGAGGACAACGGTTTTGCACATAAACCGCAGTGTTTCATGCCTCAGCCCACAAGTGTATGGGAAGGCCCTGATCATGCAACATCACCCATGCAGCACCCACGATCATTTTTTTCTTTCTCTCCATGACCCCATTCTACTATGGGTTATGAGGCGCTTGAGTTCTCTTCGAATTCCTTCTTCGCTGCAGAAGTCTTTGAATTCGATAGAGATGTATTCACCACCATTATCGCTCCTTAGAGCTTTCACCTTCTTCCCCGACTCTTTCTCAACCAGCGCCTTGAACTCACAGAACTTTTAGTATGTCTCGCTCTTCTTTTGCATGAAGAAGATCCAGCACTTACGAGAAAATCCATCAACAAATATCACATAATACATGTGATTTTCTATTGAAGCAACCGAGAAAGGTCCACACACATCTGTGTGAATTCTCTCAAGGATCATTGTGGCACGACTATCCTTCTCATGAAAATTGGTCTTCACAAATTTTCCCAAAGTACATCCATTGCACTGATATGACTACACAAGTGTACCCTTGGGAATCCCTGTAGAAATCTACTGCAAAATTTTCAAAGCGCCATGGTGAAGATGGCCCAATCTCCTGTGCCACAATTTTCCCTCATCCCGGCTCACCACTCCTTTTGCTTTGCCTTCCATTGCTTCACAGCCATCTACCTGCAATTGATAAATATTATTAACTTAAATCCCTATCCTCCTAGTTTGACCAGTTTTTTTGTGTCGAAGGAAGGCTTTTCCCTCACTAAAAACAACATCATAACCCTTGTCTTCCAACATCGCCATGGAGAACAGATTCTTCTTCAGTCCTGGAGCATGCATGACATCCTTCAAGATGAAAGGTTTACTAGACTCCCTCTCAAAGGAAATGGTCCCAATACCAGTCACACTGTATCTACCATCATCGCCCATCTCGATGTGCACTCCAAGATCCTTTTCATCCAGATCACTAAACAAATCTTTGTCTCCGGTCATATGGAAAGACGCACCACTTTTAAGAAGCCACACTGATCCCATCACACTTGAAACCAAGCATGCAATCAAATAAAAATCCAGTTCAAACTGCGAGGCTAAGGCCTCTCCAGCTGCAGATCCATCAGCCTGCTTATTCTTCTTCTTCTGGGGATAATTAGTGGCGAAATGCCCGTGCTGGTAACAATGAAAACACTTCACCTTGAACAAGTCCTGATTCTTTCCTTTCACACCGGATTGAGAAGGATTTTTCTTCCCCTTCCCCTTCCCCTCCCTTTATTTGGCAGCCAAAGTGAAATTTTATTCATCTTCATTCTTCGATGAAGATCCATCCCTGGTACCCTGCCTTATCTCCTCATGCATAAGATCCGATCAAAGTCACTCCCATCCTAGCAGTTTCTCCCGTCCATTGACAGAGTCTTCATGGCTATGCCAACTCTTCGGAATCCCAAGGAGAGCCAAGGTCACCAAGTCCTCTTCATCTACAGTAACCCCCACACTTCCCAGCTCATCCTTGTAGTGGACAAACTTCATGAGGTATTTTGGTATACTGTCGCCTTTCTCCATTTTTATTTTTCTGAGTTTATCTTTAAGTGCCAACTTCCTCTGGTCACTTCTGCTTTGGAACAAGTCTGTCAAATCCTTCCACATTAAGAATCGATTGGATTTATCGTGAATGCTGGAAACAATGTGGTCCTTAAAACCTTCCAACAGAATCCTTCGACACTTTTCTACCTTCTTTTTCCATGCGTCAAGTGTGGCTGCATCGCTAGAAGCAGGCTTTAGAATATCAACATCTATGAAATCCTTCAACCCATTATCATCCAGCACCGCCTCCATGTTGTCCTTCAATTATATGTAATTCAAGCTCCCATCAAGGGCATACTCCAATCGCAATCCGTTGAAAGACATTTCAATGAATGCTCAACTTCGACACCAAGAAAACACTGCAGCAAATTCGAATTCCACCAGCACAAAACTCAACCCCTTCAATAATTGCAATCTGCTCCAATGATCAACTCCTCTGATACAATGTAGAAATTATATAACCTATGTGTGATATGTCCAATATTCTCCTGATCTCACACTATTTTAACTTCATGCAAAATACAAAATCTATTCGTCCATTGATCATTTGCAGAAATTAAATCATGATTGCAATGCACACATGAAACAATAAAAATTCACACACATTAACATAGTTGTTTAATGGGAAAGCCTGAATCTAAAAACCCCAACTATATTTATATAATATATTTCATATAGATCATGTAACAATCCTCATACAAAGATGATCATATCAAGCTCTCAATACAATACAATCGCTACACACTAATCAGGCCCGATCTTGCAAATTCATGCACCAATATTTGCCACCTGCTAGTCTGCCTCTATTGCAAAATCCCTGCTAAATAATGGCTCTAAATGAGTTTGAGTTTCTCCAGTCTTGTTCACGCAATCCTCATTGGCATCTCCACTAAGTGTTGGATGCAATCAATGCATCACTATAGTCACAACTGATAGTCACACTTGCTCTTTCACCTACCTCTCCACTAGTCTCCACTGAAACTGCCATGCACTATAATTAATTGATGTATTCTTCAGTTGATTAATGAGTTGTTATTTATTGAATTAATTAACTAATTAATTCACACCACTCTCACTAGTGTATCAATCAGTTAGACTAGATACAACTAGCTCAACTAAATCTACCTGAGTTAAACTAAATACAACTCCACCAACTACTTCTCCAACTCCACCAAACTCTGTCACATGAGTTCTAACTAAATTCCTCCATGCTATAGCTCTATTAAACCCTCATGAATAGCGTAATTCCTTCTGTCAGCTACTGTGCCACATATGTGCACTCAACTGAAGTGCTCCAGGAGAATAAGATAATGTTTAGAGTCCAAATATTATTAAGAGCTAATAATATTTGACATATCTATTTTTAGACTATCTGTCTAAAAATAGACTCCGCCCAATATGTCTAAAAATAGAAATCTATCTATTTTTCCAACTTGACCAACCATCCACAAATAGCATCCTGCAACTCATAGAATATGATCGACATGCCTAAAAATAGACATAGTCTAAAAATAGACTTTGCGCCAAAAATAGCCTGCGGGCCCGCTTAGTGAAGGTGAATCTTTTCACTAAGCTCATCATCTTGTTGAATCTCAACATATCTTTAGTTCCTTGTAAATACTTTAATATTATCTTAACTGCTTCAAGATGAGTTTCCTTAGGATTTGATTGAAATATTCTAATAATTCCAACTGCATAATTCTTGGTCTTGTACCTGTAAGGTAGAATAAGACTTCGATCATAGAACTATATTCTAGTTCATTGACTGAAGGATAATATATCATTTTGACGACAATTATATCTTGTTACTGTTTGAGTGCATACTAGCTTATAGTCTTCCATTCCATATTTCTTCAAAATCTGATTGAGATACTTTTTTTCACAAAGAAAGATACCATTCTCATCTTATTGAACTTGAACACCAAGAAAGTGTGTTATCTCACAAAGTAGAGACATTTCAAATTATTGCTTCATAACTAAAGAAAATCCTTGACTCATATATTCTACATTGATTCCAAATATAATTTCATTTACATAATAAAAGCAATCCAAATTTTATTTTTGTCAATTTTTATATATAGGTTGTTATCTACAAACCCCCTTTTGAAGCCATGTTGCTGAAGGTACCCGTAAAGAAGATAATACCATGCATAAGAGCTTGTTTTAACCCATAAAATGCCTTCTTAAGTTTGCACACAAGATTTTTATCATTTCCAAGAATGATTATTTTAGGCTATTCAATATATACTTCTTCTTCTAGATCCTCATTTAAGAACGAAAATTTGATATCCATTTCATATACTATAAACTTATGAAAACTTGAAAATGAAAAAAAAAAAATCTTATGGCTTGAAGTCTAGATACATGTGAAAATGTCTCTTCAATTCTATCCCTTACTGTTTAGCATAGCCTTTACATATAAGTATTACTTTCTATTGAATTACTTATCCATTTTCATTTCGTTTCTTCTTGAATACCCATTTTTTCCTAAAGAAATTTTTATCATGAGGCCTTGGTAATAACTCCCATGTATGGTTCTTTTCTCTTTGATCAAGTTCTCCATGCACTGCCTTAACCCAAAATTCATATTTTATTACGTGATTCACATTTTGACATTGAATTATGGATAGTAAGGCTAAGTAACTAGAAGTTACAAGAAGCATTCTTCTAGTTTGTATTCATGCTCCCTCTTCACCTATAGTTCGAGATCCAGGATGATTTTTCTGAACATACATTGAAGGAGTATGTTCTAATGTATATGTATCTTCATTTACTTCTTTTAATTTTTTTGTATTTCCCTTTCCTATAACCTTTTTTCTTGTGGTAGGAAGAGGTTCATAATCTCTTGGTGCTTCTCTTTCGGTACGTGTGGATGCTTCATATATCACAACTATGCATTCAACAATATTTTGAAGCCTTTTATTATAGCATTTATATCCATTGCTTCTAGAATAGTATCCAATAGGGATTCTTTCATCATATTTATATTCAAACTTTCCAAGCTTGACATCATTTTTCTTTATGTAACATTTTCTTCAAAAATTTCTAAAGTGTTTGATAGTTGCATTCTTACAAAACCATAGTTGATATGGGGTTTTATCATTGTTTACTTTAACATGAGATTTTTTAAGTGTATTCACGATTTCATTTTTTGTTCCCCCCAAGAAGGTATGACATGTTCTTGACTCATCAATCATGGAACATGCCATTTGTTGGATTGTTCTTGTTATCACTCATAAATTTTCAAAATTTCATTGATAGGGTCACTCACATCACTCACCTAGGCTTCATATTGTTTTCATAGTTTGATTCATGAAATTTATGAAAACAACACATGTAATAAGATTTATCCAAAGTATAAAACCCACCATGAGTCATGTCATGTCAGTCAAATCCACTCCATTTCATTTAGTTTTTGTATCCATGCCCTCTGTTAGCCTCCTAATTTTCTCTCTTTTTTCCATTTTCCCCTTCCTAAATCATAACCATTTATCATTGTTTTACCTATTTTATGCACCCTCATCTTGCACCAGTCCAAGAACGGTGACATATTTCGTATAAAATTTATTTTTCATATTTTTAATTCAACTTAGCATTAATTAATCATTTATTACATGATTTCTTAATTTCAATCACTTTTTGCAACTTATCCATATCTCCAATGTTTATTTGGTAGTTAGAGTACTTACTGTCACCGCTAATCCTAGTGCAGGATCGGATCTTGCACCGTTTCCAGAATAAAAAATCCTTGCAGTAGATCTGAACCCCCTTGATCACCACCTCGTTTTGAGCAGCTTCAGCCACAACAGCAAGATCGACCCAAAGGCAGCCGAGACCGAATCTACGAAGGATGAAAGCTGGAGATTGGCTACGGCCAGTTTTGCTAACTGTCTAATTTTGAAGGTCGAAAAGCTAAATTCTGCGTTTGTTTATGTAATTGGTTGAATGATATATTTTGGCCTTTGGGCAAAGATATATATAATGTAGAATGTAAATAGAACTAAGGGAGAAGTGTTGATAGCAGAAGAGAACAGAGACACAGCTAAAGACGCAATAACAGGTTGTTGTATTTTGATATCGCCTGAATATGGGCTGGACGATGCATTAATGTATGTACTTTCCTTAGTAAATTAATAAAATGGAGCTCCTCCTCATGTTTTACAAATTACGTTTCTGTATTTGAGCTGATGAATTGATTAAAGTACTGAGCAACATTTTTATTTAAAAGGGAAACGCGTTGGTTGGCTAGGGCCCAGCTAACCCAACACGTTTACCCCATTTCCCATTTTCCTGTAATTTGCGTTTATATTGTCAAGTGTGATTTAATTTTAAGCACATGCATTCCTGTCTGAGTGAAAGCGGATCCATTGTGTGAAGTAGATAAATTTACTTTTCCTATAATTTCCTTTCCTGCACTTGATTTCAGATTTGTTTTCCTCCACCAGGTCGAAGCAGGAGAAATAACCTTGCACCAGTGCACGTTGGTGTGATATCTCCTTTTCTGCAATTCTGTTTGATTGGTTTTCCCCGCCTGGTCCAAGCAGGAGAAATGAACCTGCACTAGTGCATGTTGGTGTGATGCAGCAATCCTTCTTAGTCTACTTCTCACAATATTCTTTCTTTCATTAAATTCTTATGACAGGATAAATGTATATTGATTGTTTCTTTATTCCTCCACTCTGTTAAGATCAGAAACATTGACTGTGTGCAATTTGATTTAACAGTATAACATCACTTGCAATAATTAAGCACTCATTTTAATAATTAAATGCTAAGTGCAGGAAGCTCTAATCCGGTGCAAGAACTAGTTTCTTTCCATGAGATTTGAGTTCTTTGAAAATGGAAAAGTTCAAGCCCTTGCATGAATTAAAAGGCCTTTAGTAAAGACACCATTTATACCTTCTGCATAAATATTTACTCCTGCACTAGTGCAAGCAGACTGCGATAGTGCAGGATAGATTAGTGCAAGAAGGAAATCTTAAAAGGAGCAGGTTTAAGGGCCCATCTGATGAGACTGCTACATGTCTCTATTAAAGAAAAACACACACTCAGTAGTTAAAAAATAATTAGCTAGAGTGGTTTCCTTTTATCTTTAATTCCCTCTTGCAAATTCATTCTTCCTTGTTCCAGTCTTAGATTATTTTGATGGTTCAAGTTTCCTTTTTCTCCTTCTAATTTGATTCTGCAATATTTCCTTTAAAGAAAGTAGGGATTTATATTAGGAATATTCATACCATCTCTAGCATTTCCTGTGCTTCGTCTCTAAGTTTAAAGATCCCCCGGGTTGACAAATTAAGTGTTGAGGAGTTTTCGTAAGTGTAATTCCTGCACCCAACATTTTGGTGCCATTGTCGGGGAGGCGATTTGAGTTGGTAAGAATTTTCTGATTATACAATAGAGGTAATTTTTCCTTTATTTTTTCAGTATTTTTTGGAAAAGCTTATTTGAAGGAATTTTACTGATGTTAATTGATTTCTGACAGAATTTTTTACTAGAATTTGTTTGTTATTTTTCTTTCTTTTTTGAAATGAATGCTTAGAAAAGGTAAGGGTTCGAAGCCCACTAAGGGCCAAAAAAATCCTGAAAAAAAATTCTCATAAAGGGTCTCCTTCTGTAAGTAGGAAGCCCAATCCAATTCAAACCCATCATGCAGGAAAAATCCACCTGGATTCTAGTGACAACAGCTCAGGTGTGGATCAGCCTGTTGAGAGCAGTACAAGTAAAAGGGAAAAAATGGTGGACCATGAAGATCATTTGGAAGGGACTGGTGAAAACTAGGTAAGTGAAGAAAAATCCACTTTTGTGTTTCTAATTGTGGATCCTGATAGTACTGTGACAAAAATGAAGAATATTCCACCATCAACTCTCCCTCATTTCCATGGTAAAGTTCATGAAGATCCTAATTCTTTTCTATTCGAGTTTGATATTCTGTGTAGAAGTTATGATTATTCAACTGACACTTAGAAGTTAAGATTATTTCCTATTACTCTCAAGGACTCAGCTCTACGCTGGTTTAGGGGGCTAGGAGGAAACACTATAACCTCTTCGGATCAGATGAAGAGAGTGTTTTTGTCTAAAATTCAAGAATATTGCAAAACTTGGGACATGTAGGATGATATTTTTACAATCATACACGATGATGATGAAACTTTGAATATTACCTAGAAATATTTTTGTATATTTTACAAAGGTCAAAACTTAAGTTTGATCCTAGTACTATTAGAACCTTGTTCTTAAGAGGATTTACTGATAATGCTAGAAAAAATTTGAATCTGTTAGGACAAGGCGATCGCTCGGCAAACAGAAAACATAGAAGAGTATAATGAATACTGTTACCAAACAGTTAGAATCTTTAAAATTTCAGCAAAAACTCATGAAGGAACAAGAGTCATTATGTATTTTCTATCCTAAATGTAGAAGCAAGCATCCTCCTAAAGAGTGTACTCTTAATTTGAAAGAAACTAATAAGTGTGCTATTTGTGCAGAAAACCATGTCACAGAAAAATGTCCCTCTATACCAGGACTTAAAGTTGTATTTACAGGGGGACAGCCTGAAGCTGAATACTTGTATGCTATGAGAGCAAGAAGGAATTGGCCTCAGGTAGGTATAGGTGTGGCTCCTGAATTTTCTCCACACTATCTCGGTTATAATTCACATGCATTTTCTCATCCTAACACTAATCAGCAGTGGTAGTATGGGAATCAATATCAGCATGGGAAACCTTCTCAACCATGGCAACAAGGTTGGAGAGGGCCAACTCATTCTCCATATTGCTACCAGCAACCTATGCAGTCATATCAATCTACGCATACACCTTATTCAATGCCTCAACTTCTAAGTCAGTCTACTCCACTGTTGCCTTTACCTCCACCCTTTCGACCTCCTTAGTTGCCTACTCAAACTATTCCCAATCCTACCAGTAATAAAGAAGTGCAAATGATCTATGTAACAAACCCACCTTTACCATTCGAGTACCAGTCTATTCCATTTTGGGTTCATGATATTCAATTAAGATTGGGAAGGACTGTAACATCAAAAAATCAAAAGCAACCTATATTGATTGTTGAAGAGAAAGGAGAAGAGGAAAATCTTAACCATTCTCTTAAAGTTGTCACTAAGCAGCCCTTACCCTCTGAATCCTTGCCATCTTCTTCCAACCAGCCTCCCTTCCCAGAGAGGCTAGTAATGGAAATAAGTGAGCCTATTTCTGAGACTAGCTTGGCATCTGAGCTTCAGAATATTTTCATTAATATGCCTCTCCTTCAATCCATTAAAGAGATCCCCATTTGTACCAAGATTATTAAGGAACCCTGTCTCAAGAAACCCGGGAGGAAGAGAGTGGAACCCCAAACCATTCAATTTGTTGGTAGGGCAGTAGAGTTGATGACGGGATGTGTGTCTATGGAAAAATATACTGATCCTGAAAACCTTGTTGTCTCAGTTCAGATTGGTAATTTCCTTGTCTCTAATGTTCTTATAGACCTGTGGGTAGCCATTAATGTCATGACTAAGAAAAAAAATGGATCAACTTTAGTTATCTCATCTTCGCCCTACTCCCACTGTGCTTCAATTAGAAGATATATCTAAAATTAAGCCAGAAGGAGTATTGGACGATGTGATCATCTCATTAGATTCTTGGGAATATCCTGTTGATTTCATTGTGCTTTAGCCAAAGAACCCAGTAGGAGGACATCCCTTGATCTTGGGTTGACCATGGCTTTCTATGGTCGAGGCATATATTGGATGTCGTTCTGGTGATATGAATATTTCGCATGGATATTATAGGAACAAAGTTACCTTATACCCCCCTACCATATCCATTCAGGACCTTCGAGACACTTTATGGTTGGATCAAAGAAGTGATGAGGATACTCAGCCCATTTCCCTTATCCATCATTATACTAGGTCTTCACAAAAAGATGAGATTCAATATTTCCTGAATAATATAGAAACTATGCCTAATTTGGAGCCATTGAGCCATATATTTAGCCTAGATTTTCAAGAAATCATGATTCTCATTCTTCTGTACCACTGCATTTGACCACTCCCTTGAGTACTCCTGAGCCTGATACTACTCTTGTTGAGATTAGCCCTGGTAAATCCTTACATATTAGTTCATATTTGGACTCATCTTAGCAGAAGCAGCTTGTGAGTTTGTTGCAAAACCATCTTAGTGTCTTTGCTTGGGGATATGAAGATATGAATGGTATTCCTCCTGAAATTTGTACACATCATATCTATATTCAGGAAGGAACCCGACCTGTCCGACAATCCCAAAGGCGAATGAATCCATCTCTAAGAGATATTGTGAAGGAATAAGTATAGAAACTCTTGGATGTCAGTTTTATCTATCCTATTTCCGATAGTCAGTGGGTCTCTCCATTAGTGCTAGTACCTAAGAAATATGGAAGATGGCATATTTGTAATGATTATCAATAATTAAACAAAACCACTCTCAAAGATTAATTCCCTCTCCCTTTCATTAACTAGGTGCTTGATACCCTTGCAGGAAAGAAATATTTTTCCTTTTTGGATGGCTTCAGTGGCTATAACCAGATACAGATTGCACCTAAATATCGAGATAAAACTACTTTTACATGTCCATGGCGTACCTTTTCTTATAAAGTGATTCCCTTTGGTTTATGTAATGCCTCGGCTACCTTCCAAAGGGCAGTGCTGGCTATTTTTGCTGATCTAGAATTTTTAGAAATCTATATGGATGACTTTTCTGTGTTTGGTGATTCTTTTCAGGAAGCTCTAAAAAATCTATAGAAAGTACTTCTCCTTTTTCAGGATGCCCATCTCGCCTTGACTGACAAGAAATGTAGATTAATTTGCAAAGCGGGAGTGGTACTTGGCCATTTGATTTTTGGTAAAGGTATCTAGGTTGATCCATCAAAGACTGAAATCATTCTGCATATTCTTGCTCCTAAAACTCAAAGGGAAGTAAGAGGTTTTTTAGGACATGCTAGTTACTATAGAAGATTCATTGAAAATTTTTCTAAGATAGCTGCCCCTCTTTTCTAACTTCTAGCAAATGATAGTGAATTTTCTTGGTCCACAACTTGCCAACAGTCTTTTGAAACATTGAAGGAAAAGTTGGTACAGGCACCAGTTTTGAGAGGTCCTAACTGGTCCCTGCCTTTTCACATTTCCTCTGATGCTTTATATTTGGCTATTGGCATAGCTTTAGGACAAGAGGAAAATAAGAAATCCTATGTTATTTATTATATTAGTAATAATTTGTCTTTCGCTGAATTAAATTATATAGTTACAGAGAAAGAGTTTTTAGCTATAATTTTTGCAATGAATAAGTTCAGGCACTATATTACAAGATATGAAGTATTTGTACATACTGATCATTCTGCAATTAAATATTTGATGAACAAACCATTGACTAGCGGTAGAGTGACTAGGTGGTTGCTATTGTTGCAAGAATTTAATGTTACTATTGTTGATAGACCAGGAAATCTAATGTTGTAGCAGATTTTATTTCTAGATTAGATAATCCTGGTGAAGAAACTCTTGTTAATGATGATTCTCCAGATGAACATATTTTTTATATGTCAATATATTCTCCATGGTTTGCTAACATTGATAATTACTTGGTTACTAGGAAAACACCACCCCACTTGTCTGCTCGTGAAAAGAAGAATATTGTTCAGAAAAGTGCTACATACTCCTGGATTCAAGGAGATCTCTTTTACATTGGTCCAGACCTAATTATCCGTAGATGTGTAAGAGAGCAGGAAGTGTTTGACATATAGAAATCTGTGCATGATGAACCTTATTGAGGCCACTTTCTTGATAAGTGGACTGCATATAAAGTATTGCGTGCTGGTTACTTTTGGCCTTCCTTGTTTAAGGATTCCAAACAGTATGTTAGGCGATGTGATAGCTATCAATGAGTGGGTCGGCCTAATCAAACCAATGAAATTCCTTTATGCCCCCAAGTTATGATTAAGCCATTTGAAAAATGGGCTATTGATTTTATAGAACCAATAAATCCAACATCATTAAGTAAAAAGCATATTTTGGTTTGTACATATTTTGTTACAAAATGGGTAGAAGCTAAAGCTGTTTCCTTTGCTATAGAAAAAGTTGTTGTTGATTTTCCTTTTATTGAAATATTTACTAGATTTGGTGTGCCTCGAGAAATTGTTTCTGAAAATGTTCTGCAGTTTATTTCTAATCTGGTACAGGGTGTAATGGAGCAATAAAAGATCCGGCACAGGAAATCCACGCCGTATCATCCGCAAGAAAATGGCCAGGTGGAATCCACAAACAAAGTGATCGAGTCCATTCTTACAAAGACAATAAATATGCATCGAAGAGAGTGGGCTGAAATATTACCAAACGATTTGTGGGCATACAGAACCACTTGGAGAAATAGCACGTGACATACACCATATGATCTAGTATATGGCAAACAGGTTCTGTTACCAATTGAATTCTAGATCAAAACTTTCAGAACTACAGTTTAGTTAGCACTACATCTCTCTGAGGCACAACAACAACATCTTCTCCAATTAAATGAGTTAGATGAATTTCGTAGGGATGTTGTTCAGCAAAACATACTAATTCAGCAGCAACACAAAAGATGGCATGAAAGGTCTATTCAGAAAAAGAAATTCTAGCCTGGTGATTGGGTTCTCCTTTATGATTCTAGATTTAAAATTTTTAAAGGGAAGTTCCATACACATTGGATGGGACCTTATGAATTGATTTGAGTATTCGAGAATGGAGCAATAGAAGTTAAAAATATTGATGGAAAAAATTCAGTATTCTTGGTAAATGGACACAGATTAAAGAAGTATTTTCAGCCACTTGCCAGGAAATATTTTAGATAGGAAGTCCAACTGCAATTCAAGATGGTAGTGGTGAATGGTAACACCAACCTTTTGAAAACATGAATTCTTCTTCTTAAAAAAAATTAAATAAAAATTAAAGAAAAAATATTTTCTTGTAATTATGAAAATCAGTTCGCTGACATGATTGTAGAAGGATCAACCTAAAAACCAGCTTGCTAGCAGGAAGATCAAAAATTTATAATAAAAAAGAGAATGGTGTTTGATCTTTAGATATGCTAGCGATCACCAAGTAAAATCGGGTTCAACAGAACCAACCTTTATACAATTGGGTTAATTAGCATGGATATTTTTTATTCAAGTAACGCTTAATTCTCGCTGTAGTTATTTTTCTTGCACCAGTGCAGGCAGACCTTCCAGAAAATTTTCTTCCTTTCTTCATATTCCACTTTCATAATATTCCATCAATTTTCTTCTTCAATCCCAGAATGATTAACCTTCACATATTCTTCTGAATTTACCCTATCCGCTTTGTAAAAACCTCACTTTACCCTTGAATTTTTTCCCCATCCCACTTCTGTTTATCCCCTCTTGTGGTACTATTCCTAGAATCCCTGTAATAAAATTCCTTCCCATTCGGAAATTTCCCTTTTCCCACTTCTTTTTTCCCTCATGAATTCATTGCAGGATCTTTCGCACAAAGAGAAAAAGGATATGCTCTGAAGCATCAAGAAAGGGCGAAGCAAATTTCCAGTATCAGCTGAGAAAGCCATGTTGGAAGTCCAACCTATATTTTACTTAAATTCCTTGTTCTTTTCTTTAGATATTATGCTTGCACTAGTGCAAGCATGTTGTCCTATATAATAATGCAAGCAGAATGGTACCAACAGAATAGGATAGTTTAAGCAGTGCAAGCATGCACCCTGTCAGAAATATAGTACAATTTGTTATTTTCATAGCATACGTCATAGGAAAGTGGTCATCATGAAAGTTTATAAGAATTCCTTTCACTTAGTTGATGATTACTTGTTCTATCATATTAACTAGGAGAAAATTATTTAAAGTACAAGGTGTTTTTAGGTTAAGAATCATGATCATTTTTTAATGAATGCTAAAGTTATTTTTTGAATTATGAAGGAGTGCAGAAGTGTTTAATTGTTGCTTGGATATAATTTCCCCTTTCTGCCATAATCCTACATGTCCTTCACTCGTAATGATTACCTCATCTAGCTGTTAAAACGTCGTCGTAAGCACCAGTCTGGCACGATCTCAAATATGTCGCACATCCATGGCTATTTCAGTGGAATGAATGGGTGATAAGATGGAAGGGATGGTGGAAAGTTGGATCCTTATCTATAAAAACCAATTTTCCTGGTGTTGCATGTAGATTATTGACTGTTCATAACCGTTAAGTAGTGATGCCTATTGTTCGAAGCGAACCTTCATCTCTCAGTAAGGTAGAATAGACTGCTGAATATCACAATAATCTTGCACTATTGCAAGACTTAGGCTTTCTTCAATTCTTGAAAAAGTTTGACGAGCACAACAGTGAAGTGGCCCTACAATTTTCCAGAAGTTTAAAAAATGGCCAAGTAAAAATTGGGCCTCTAAAATTTGAGGTTATGGAAGATTTTATAGCAGCAGGGACAAGCTTGGAAAATACTGGTGAGCAATGGTTTAAAAATCATAAACTAGAAAGGAATCAATGGCAGTGTTTCGTTGTTGACAAGAATATGAAAGTATATTGGAAGAAAGGAATTCCACGTAGTGCCCTGCTAGGACAGTGGAAGGACCTCCTTTTCATCCTGCAGAAATTCGTAACCTGTGAGGGAAGGTACTCCCTCACTTTTGTGTACCATTTTAGGATGTTGCAGCATTTCGAAGGCAACTGTCATGTCTGGTGGAGGATTGATTTCCCCTATTTTTTGCTTAAGAGCTTGGAAAAAATGGCCAAGGGTGTGCAGGATGGATGGGCAGACCAGGCCGACAAGAAGTTATATCACCACGGCCTGATAAATATTTTGGTCCAGAAGAAATTAGAAATTAAAGGCATGACTTGGGAGGCGTTGTTAAAACAACTACATAAAAAGACATCTGTTGGAAAGGAGACAGAGGACCCCGCTAGCACAAGCAAGGGTCCGAGTAAGAATGTAAAGGGGAGTCCTTATTGCACCAGTGAAAAAAGGAAACGACCTGGAAAATCAATAGAAGAAATGGCCCCATATCCAAATAAAAAGACAACCAGTGCACCTATTGAAGAGACTCCTTCTATGCCACCAGTACAGGCACAAACCCCCGAAGAAGACAACCTGTCAGTCCTTGCGGATGCAGAAAAATCTGTAGAGGTCAAAGATGACACTCTATTGGCTGATTTCATTAAAAGGGCCCGGAAAAAGAATGAAGAATCTAGTGCAGGCAATGAACCACAGTCCCCACAGGACGTTGAATCCCATTTTGCACCAGTGCAAGAAGAATAATAAGAAGAAGAACCAGAATAAGAAGAAGAAGAGGAAGAAGCGTTTGTTGAAACCTTGAGGGATACTAAGGTCCCCAAAGAAGATACTGCCCCTATCGAGATATAAGAAGAAGATTTTTTTGATGTAACCATGAGGGATACTGAGGTCGATGAGGAAGATACAGCCCCTATTGAGATATAAGAAGAAGAATATCTGGTAACTCCTGCTGCTTGGATAGTTGAACTAGAGCTTCAAGTGCAGAACTTAGAAGAGCTCATAGCTAAAGCGCATGAGGATAAAGAACAAAGAAAAGAAGAATTAACTCAGGAGATAGAGAAAAATAAAGGAGAAGTTAGAGTTTTGAAGTACCGAGCTACACAATGTTTCAAGCGACTTAAAAAGGTGACAAAGAAACCAAAGAACATCAAAAAGAAGAATTCTGAAACATTGAAGGCTGATGTCAGTATTTCAGGGCAGGATTGAGCTGGAATGCTCAAATGTTTGAAGGTTTTTTGCAAAGTTAAAGAGTTTTGTGAGGACATGCAACATCTTCGGGATGGGAGGATGTTAGCCCCCTAATTTTCTGTCATTTTTCCATTTTCCCCTTCCTAAATCGTAACCATTTACCATTGTTTTACCTCTTTTATGCACCCTCATCTTGCACCAGTCCAAGCACGGTGACATATTTCATATAAACTTTATTTTTTATATTTTTAATTCAACTTAGCATTAATTACTCATTTATTACATGATTTCTTACTTTTAATCACTCTTTGTAACTTATCGATATCTCCAATGTTTATTTGGTAGTTAGAGTACTTACCGTGACCGCTAATCCTAGTGCGGGATTGGATATTGCGTCATTACCAGCAAAACAAATCCTTGCAGCAGATCCAAACTCCCTTGATCACCGCCTCGTTTTGAGCAGCTTCAGCCACGACAGCAAGATCGACCCAAAGGCAGTTGATACTAAATCTTCAAAGGACGAATGCTGGAGATTGGCTACAGCCAGTTTTGCTAACTGTCTAATTCTGAAGGCTGAAAATCTAAATTTTGCATTTGGTTATGTAATCGATTGAATGATCTATTTTGGCCTTTGGAAAAATATCTATATAATGTAGAAAGTAAATAGGACTAACGGAGAAGTGTTGATAGCAGAAGAGAATAGAGACATAGCCAGAGAGGCGGTAATAGGTTGTTGTATTTTTTTATCACCTGAATCTGGGCTAGACGATGTATTAATGTATGTACTTGCCTCAATGAATTAATAAAAGGGAGCTCTACCTCATGTTTTACAAATTTTGTTTCTGTATTTGAGCTGATGAATTAATTAAAGTATTGAGCAGTGTTTTTATTTAAAATGGAATTGCGTTGGTTGGCTAGAGCCCAGCCAACCCAGCAAGTTTACCCCATTTCCCATTTTCCTGTAATTTGTGTTTATATTGTCAAGTGTGATATAATTTTAAGCACATGCATTCCTATCTGAGTGAAATCGGATCCGTTGTGTGAATTAGATAAATTAACTTTTCTTGTAATTTCCTACTTGATTTCAGATTAGTTTTCCTCCGCCTGGTCCAAGCAGAAGAAATAGCCCTGCACTAGTGCACGTTGGTGTGATATCTCCTTTTCTGCAATTTTGTTTGATTTTTTTTGTTAAGATTAGAAACATTCACTTTTTATGTGTGGAATTTGATTTAACAGTATAATATCACTTGCAATAATTAAGCACTCATTTTAAGAATTAAATGCTAAGTGCAGGAAGCTCTAATCCAGTGCAAGAACTAGTTTCTTGCCACGAGATCTAATTACTTTGAACTTGGAAAAGTTCAAGCCCTTGCATGAAGTAAAAAGCCTTTAGTAAAGACACCATTTATACCTTCTGCATAAATCTCTGTTCCTGCACTAGTGCAAACAGACTGTGATAGTGCAAGATAGATTAGTGCAAGAAGGAAATCTTAAAAGGAACAGGCTTAAGGGCCCATCTAATGAGACTGCTAAGTGTCTCTGCTAAAGAAAAACACACACTCAGTAGTTAAAAAATAATTAGCTAGAGTGGTTTCCTTTTATCTTTTATTCCCTCTTGCAAATGCATTCTTCGTTGTTCCAGTCTTAGATTATTTTGATGGTTCAAGTTTCCTTTTTCTCTTTTTAATTTGATTTTGAAATCTTTCCTTTAAAGAAAGTAGGGATTTATATTAGGAAGATTCATACCATCTCTGGAATTTCCTATGCTTCGTCTCTAAGTTTACGGATCCCCGGGTTAACAAATAAGTGTTGAGGAGTTTTCTTAAGTGTAATTCCTGCACCCAACACCCTCAAATAAAATATAATCTACTTTTCTTTTTTTCCACCATTCGGTAGCGAATACAATAGCAGAATGATGGATTTCGCTACATAATCACCTGACAATTACATAGCAAATATGCTAGGTTTTTAACTGTCTTCACTACGGAATAATGCTTTTTCTACAAAAGAGACAGAGTGAGGTGAGCTGTCAATTTTTTGATGGCCAAAGGTAAATATGAGGTCACCAAATTAGTTAGCATGATCACCTAGTATGCAAGATCATGATTTCATTCATCATTACCTTTTGTGTTCACATTTGTCATCATTCTTCCCAAGTTACTGAATTGTAATTTAAATTTCACCTCTAAGCATCTCTTTGTAATCCATTGTTCAAGTCTTGCATGTAGCAACACAGTTTCATCCTTAAAGAGATCATCCACAACATAAACATCTTGTTGTCTAGTTTTTTTCATCTATAGGTGTCACAAATAAAGAAACAACGAGGTTATAAAGAAGAATGGAAACACGGAAGAAGGTTAAAAAAGGAGGTTCTTGTGTGAGATACGAGCCTATGGACTTAAAATTATTGAATGAATACCCCAGTTTCATGGATGCTTTCAGTAATGTTGGTTTTCTTCAATTCTATCCTAAGCTTCAGGGTTTTTATGCTCAGATATCTAAAGGTTTTGCAGGTAATTTCACAGGTACAACCTCAAAGGTAGGGGTTTTAAATTTCACAGTATCACCTGATACTATTTATCAGGCTACAAAGATACCAAGGGGAGGTGAGGAATGGCTCAAAGCTACAAAATTCAAAATGCAAAGCTGTGAGGAATTTATCAAACAAGAGCACATCAAATTTGACATGGAAAGTGGCATTCCCATGAGTTATATGAAGGAAAATTATTCTAAGTTGTTGTTTGTGGTCCAGAAGTATTTTACCTGTGAGGGTAGGTTTCATATGGTCTATCTATATCATTCCAGCCTCATTTTACATTTCACTGGTAAGAAGCCCCTTGATTTTCCTTTATTTTTGTTTAGTAGTTTGGGGAATATGTCTGATAAGTTCCAAGCCAAAGCTGAAGGTAGTGAGACATTAGTTTTTTCACCATGGCCTAATTAAACTATTAGTGTTGGAGGAATTAAAGAAATTAAATAGAAATTGGGCATATTTTCTTTTTCTTACTGGATATGAAGTAGATTCAGTGACACCTAAGAATATTTCAAAGCCAAAAATTACTTCATCTCTAACTGTGACAAAATATTTTAATGAAGAAGGGGGAGAGCCTATTGTGGAGCCAATGGATATTGAAGTTGAACCTATACCAGAGACATATATCCCACAATCATCACCTTCAAGTCACAAAAAGAAAATTAGCAAACATGGTAGTAGGAGGATAACCATAAGCCAAACCATTTCGAAAGGAAATATTGAAGATATCCTCCAAGCAATAGACATTGAAGAAATTCCAATTATCCAAGCAGAAGACATTGAAGAGGACAAAAGGAACAAGAAGAAAGGTAAGTCTATCAAAAAATCAGATTTTGCAGGAGAAGATGTTGGTTTCATATTTCAGCGAAGGAAACCAATGAATAGGTTACAACTTGAAAAAGGTGCCATGGAAATTAAGATAACAAAAAATTGAAAAATTCAAGCAAGCTGTCACAAAAAACATCATAGACGTATCTCCAACAGCAGAAGAAATTTTTGTGCAAAGAAAAGGAATGGAGCAAGTGGAGGAAAAAATTGAAGTACAAATATTGCAGGAGAAATAAAGAGAGGCCATAGAAGAAGTTATTGAAGTCAAATTGGAACTAAAATAGGCCAAGGTAGATAGACAGCTAATGGAAAACTTTGAAAAAGTAATGAAGGATCGGCTAGACAAATATGAAAAAACACTGTCAAATGCCAAAAAACTGCTAAAGATAACTCTTCCTTTAAGGAAAGTGGTGAAGAACACTAGAAAAAGAAATATATGGTTACAGTCTGAGAGGAAAAGGCTTAAAGGGTAGGTTAAAGAGCTAGAAGACCAAATGGAAATGATTCAAGAAGAACTGAAGAAAATGATGCTGGAAGTTAAAGTGATAAATGAACGTGATGAAGTACAACATGCTAATGCTAAGGATGAAGTGCCCAAAGTTTGAGGGGTTGACATAAACATTTTTGTTAAATTTTATAGCATGTAGGAAACATCATTTTTGGTTTGGAAGCTGAAATTTTGAAGAAAAATGGAAAATTTGTTTTTTCAGCCAATTAAGAATTTTGTAGCAAAGCCCAAGCTTGAAGGCTAGATTTTGATACGAAATCCCTGTAGGGTGATTTTTTACCACAAAATCATTTTTTTGTTGGAAAACAAAGGAGGGAAAGTGTTTTATTTAGCCCATATTATCTAGAAAACTTGTCTTGATAAGAAGAAGAAGCAAAAAATGAGTTTGTATGGCTGAAATAAATATGCTATTGAAACTAAACTATGAAACTGCCTAAGGGTACTCTATTTTTGTAGCGAAGTATTTTTAATGGTATTGGAGGTCTGAAAAGTGTTTTGAATAACAACCAGCCACATGGAGATATTCAATATGTCATTGGGCCACCCCAACAGTGATTCGCTACTCGACAAGACTATCACCTATCTAACTCAACATGAGGACAATGATCAAAACTATGTTTATCTTTTCCTAAAAATTAGGAGTGTTAGTTCCTAAATCTAGTGGGTACATTTATATCTTAGTGATGGTGAGGGCCACTTGAGCACCTGATCATTAGAAATGTAATTGTCCCATTACTACAGAAAATGAATGTAATAAATGAAATGCAAAGTCCTACTAGAAGTATAAGTCTTAAGAGATTAGGTGTCTTTTTCAGTTCCAAGAATGTAGTTTATGGTTAAGATAGGTGTCAAGATTATGGTCCGATGATCTAGCCAGTTGGGCAGATCCAATGTAAGAAAAAAAAGTATATTATTAGACAGAAAATCGAATGAGAAAGGGTTGGATAATTCCATTTGAGACTACTACTACTGTAAATTTTGGAATATCAGTAATATATAGGGATGGTGTTTTCTTCTTTACCTGAGATTCTTTGACTATTGCAATGAGCTTATTTCTTATGTTTCCTAATATATTTTTCCAATATCTTGATGTTGAATTACTCAGAATTCATGCCCTCATGCTCTGACTTCATTTTAACATTGAGTTAGTGAATATTTTTTGTGTGTTATAGTTGTCTTTTCATTGAAATAGTAAAAGCCTCAGTTTCCATAGCTAGATTCTTCTGTCACTAAATTATTTCATACTGACTCCATGAACCCAATGGTAGTGAAACCTATTTCATTTTTCACCTACAATCAAATAAACTAAGACACTTATCATAGAGTTAGCCATATGATTTGAAACCTAATTCAGTAGATCATTATTTAAAATGAGAGAGCCCTCTCGGGATGACAAGGCTAATCCTCAGTCAAAAGATGGTTTGAAAGATTTAGTCTAAGTTTTCTGGTGGAGTAGCCCATCAGTACCAATTTAGAGATAATAGTTCCATTCATTCTTTCTGCTACTCAATTTTTTTGAGGAACCTTAGCTACAGAGAGTTGTTTTTTGATGCCATGTTGTTCACATAAAATGAGAAACTCATGTCTGATATAAAATCTACTACTCTATCAAATCTAAGACATTTTATGTTTAAATCTAACTCATTTTATACCAAAGCCTTAAATACATTAAATTTATACAATGCTTCATATTTATGTTTTCGTAAGCAAATCCAACACATTCTTGTAAAATTATCAATGAATAATATGAAGTATTGTCCAGCATGGGCAAACTTCTTTCTCATAGGACCATAAAAATTAGTGTAAATAAGTTCAAGTGGCTTACTTGAGGTACCTTCTTAAGCATTAGATTGAACTCCAATTTTCTTACCAAATTGACATAATTTATAGATGCTATGTTCAAGTAGAGAGATGTTGGGAAAGTCACAAATTGTTCCCATTGTGCTTGATTTTTATAATTAATAAAATATAAGGTGTCCCAAACTTTTGTGCCAAAGCCAAATTTATTCAGATTTTCTTAAGTAAAAATGTTCTTGGCCTCCTTCGAAGACATAGGCATTCCCTAGAGTTTGTGTTCCCTTTATTATGATCTTATTTGTATCCAGGTTTCTTACCATGTCGTTATTTGGTATCAAAACAAATTCATTCTCTTGGTCACACATTTGACTAACACTTAACAAGTTATGTCTCAATCCATCAACAAATAAAACATTTCCATCCTTGACATTTTTCTTTAACAACACAATTCCTTTCCCTTTAATAGCAACAGGTGAGTTATTAACAAAAGTTACATTCTTTTATTTATTGATTTCATTAAAACAAATAAAATATATTTGTCACCTGTCATATGCTTCAAACATCTGTTGTCAATGTACCACAAATTTACTTGATCTCTTCCATACAAAGCTGGACCACAATTTTTAGAATCTATATTTTCATTTTGCATACAATGGGTGTCTTTGTATTTTGTTCATGTTGGTGAGTTGGTGTCATTCTGCTTCTGCATTTAGTTTTTTTATCACCAAATCTATTGCAAAGATAACATTCAATTTCATATTGAAGAGGTGAGAAAACATTATAAGAATATTTCTTTTCCATGATCAAATTCTTTTGTTTTCTCGTTTCTCTAGTCATAATCATTTTATAAGAAACACACTGAATGGCTTTATCACCAAAATTGTGACAAGTGAAGCATTTACCATTGATGTAGGAATACCTGGGAGTATAATACCTTCTTGAGTAGCTTTCCCTTTGATTATGCTAAGGTTTTCTTTATTGAGATTTATTTGATCCTTCAATATTTTGTTGAGAACTAGAATTTTAATTACCGCTTCCCTTTACTGCATTGACATAGCTTCATGTACATGTTTAATAAGATTTTATAGTATTTTATGATTCAAAATTATATCCAAGACTTGTGTTTATTAGAGGCATCATTGAACTTTAATGATTTCTTGTAAAGTCTCGGATCCTTTCACAAATCTAAGGTTTAGAGCCCTTCTTTTCTCAAGTTCCTTTCTTAGATCCACTATTTCAAATTCTAAATTTCAGAGTGCCTTTCTCTTTCTATAACTTGTGTGTTCAAAACTTCTTCAGCCAATTTAGCTTCTTCAAGACAAATTTTTAGCTAAGTTACTTCTTCAAAAAGAGTATTTTTGATGCAGGAGCATCCTACTTAATTGTCATTTTGTATTTGGGTGATTTAGGGGGTGGTGTTTTTATAATTATTTTATAAATTATGCACATTTTAAATAAATTGAGAGAAAAATATGAGTGTGAGTTTTATTGTAAATATTCTCTTAATAAATTGAGGATATGAGTGGAGTTGGGTTGGATAGATATTTTGTGGATTATGAACTCCTTAAATGGAACTTAGTTGAGTCAAAGGAGGGATAAAGATATTTTAGGATTTGGTTGAGTTATTTGTGGAGGAAATCATGGATTCAAATTAATCCACAATTATGTATAAATATGAGCTTTGTATGAGGATGGAAGATAGATAGGCATAGATATGGAATAGGACATAAAAGAGAAAGAGAGCATAGAGTATGAATGGTGTGAAAGTGTGACGAGTTGTAAAGGCAAGAGCAAGAGGCCACAAATGTAATACTCGACCAAAGAAGGGCTTGAACCTGAAATTTCTTGTTGTATTTATGCAAGTATTTTGTTTGTGTTCAGATCTCTCTTCTTATATATTTTGTATTGAATCTAAGTAGTTTTTATGAAGATTTTAATGAGGATTTCATGTTAAAGGAACACACACTCTATTGTGCGCAAGTATATGATTTGGGAAGAATTTCTGCATCAATTTTCCTTATACATAAAAATTTCCTTTTCTTTGAGAGCATCCATAAAAAAAATCATAAAATTTATCTACACATTTTTCTTCAAAGGCCATAAGCATAGAAAACCTTGAATAGATTCACCATCCTCATTATTGGAAGAATATTCACTCTCTTTATGAGTATAGAAACTTTTCTTTTTATCAAATGTATTTTCCCTTTTGGAGAATTATTTCCTTTTTCATAATTTTCTTTATAAGGACATTTATCAGCATAGTCACAAACCCTTCCAAAAGAAAATCATTTGAAAGGAATATTACCCTTAAACCTATGAGTTCTTGTTGTATGGATTAATCCATCTTGCGGACAAGACTGATCTCCCTAGTACTAAAAGTATCTAGCAACAAACAGCCAAATAGACTAATCTTTCTCTAAGCATATATGATCTATGAAAAGCTCTATATAGGTGTAAAAGACTTACTGTTTGTCCAGTGCTTGTTTGAAGTTGTTGTTATCCCTCACGTGCTTGAAGGAGTTTTCCTCGTAAACCTGCAGTCACAAACAAGCAAAGTATTACATAGCACCTGTATAGAAATCATCATAAACCATGCTTATCATAGTGATCAAGGAATCTATGAAATAAACCATTGATTGAAAGCTTATTGAGAAAAATGAGTATATTTATATTAATTTCAAAAGAAGAAAATCCTTACAACCTGAGCCTTGATGTTGCACAGGACTTTCTGGGGTCCGAAGCAGTCTCTTACTTCATTAAGCTGCTCCTCAACCAAGCAAATAGGTATAACGTCTCTCCTCACAAAATGTAAGCGGGTCATCCCAACAGCACACTTCAAATATTCTAAAGCTTGAACTCGGCAGGGCTACCCAATGCCTCTTTTTATAGTGGAAAAGAGGAGGTTTTCTATTCCAAGTATGAAGGGACAGAATCCTCCTTCAAAGGGATAAGCTCCTCACATCAAGGGGTTAGCTCCATAAGGTAAGGGATTCATGCACCTCACAAGAGCGGTTCTGCCACTACAAAATCCATTCTAGAAGCTTCCAGGATTCACTTTTATTGAGATTTTTGGGATTTACTTGCGCCTTTTTAATCTCTTACAAAAGGTCACTTTTATAAAAAAATATAAAGTACGTTCATGTACGCGGGATAGGCGGGTATTAGGTGCGGGACCGCAGGCAAGATATAGAGAAAGTGAGACACCAAATTTAAGGAGATTTTTAGGAACTTTTCTCTGATTTTCAAGGCTTGACATGAGGAACTGATATGTTAGACTTGCAAAGGAGGAAGTATGAGTGATAATGAGCTCATACAGTTAGCAGAAAGTCAAGGTGACAATTTTTAGTGTAACAGATTGCCCCCTAAAGTGAAAAGTCTGGAATAGATGATGTTGAAGTCTGTCATATATGAAGAGTGCAGTACTTTATCATTTCAAGGATCATCTTGTGGTCACCCCAGTCAGAACTTGTAAAAAAATTCAATGCAAAATTATATATATATATCATCGCTGAGGTAGGCATTCCCATACTGAGATCAAAAATAACTCGAGACTAATTCAAACTGTTCTGATACAGGAATGATTTTGAGTACATCACAGTATGGACATGTGTAGACACAGTATGGACGCAGCCATCATTTCATCTGTTGTATAAGTAACAAAATTCTCGCAACGGATGGTAGAAACTAGATCCCGGGGTCTTGATTTCCTCTCGGAGCAAGTATGAAATACTTCATGTGCGAATGAATTGTCATCATCCAACATGGTAGAAACCACTTGATTACACGGTCGATGATGTTAACAAGGTGGTAATGATATTATACTCTAGTTGCAATGCAATCCATGAAATGTGAATGAATGAGCTGAAGTCGAACATCTCACGAAATCATTCGATCAAAGTTCGATGATGTAACCCGTCGTCGAAAGCGAGAAACCTACCATTAAGGCATGCATATTTCAAGGTACTGACGATTTCTAGATCAACTTCCCAGATAATGAGTTGTCATCGATAGAGAGCGATCCATCATAGGCAAGCCCACAACTGATTTAGAAATCATAGATCCAAGTTTTTAAATATGCGAAAACGGGAGGGGATGGTCAAAGTAGGTGAAGATAGGATGAATGGTTTATTTGAACTGTCCTCTTGAACACATAATGACACTGCAGATGGCTTGGCAACAATTGACCCAAAGATAATACCCAGAAACTGGATAAAAAATTTCAATGAGGTTTGATTAACTGTTAGGCAAAGGATTTCCCAACCCAGGTGAATGAAAGTGTCGTGTTCAAGAGTGGTTGACTGAGTTTTCGAAGAATCAAAATACAACAAACACGCCCATTTTCCTCTCTTTTCCCCCACCATTTCTGGAAAGTACCTCTTTATTTTTGACAAAGAGTCCAACTTAGTTTAAGATTCGAACCCTAAGAAGGAGTAGTTCGTTCCTGTTTGAAATTGAACAGGGCCTTTAATGTTAAATTTTAACGAGTCTAGTATAGGAGAAACTCGGTGTTTTTCAATTTTAAGGAGTCAGAAGAAAAAACTTAAGAAAATTCCATGGAGGTACTTTTTCGTAAATTTAGTCTCTCGAGCCCAAAAAAGGATAAAATAATGCGAGAGAGAACTCTATTGACCGTATTTAGTCAACGTATACCTTTTTTGTAAATATTCCATTTCAGTCGAAATGTAAAGGTAAACTTAGTGATTATTCATTTTATACAACATGAACAATCAGAGTACTCGCTTTCATGTTTAGAGAGTCTGAGAAGGGCTTAAAAGAGAACTCCAATGTTTCGCTTTTTCATGAATTTTTGAAAGAGTCTGAAAAAGTGATAAAAGTATGCTCTTTGTTGAAAAAATGATCAATTCTCCTAAAAAATCCAATTTCTGCACAAAAACTTGAAACATTACACATACCTGTTTAAGATGAGTAAATATGCTTCAAAAATACCCTTTTAAAGTGAAAAAAAAACAAATTAAAAATTCATCTATTCAAAAAAACTTATAAAAAGGACCTTTTCAAATTCATTTTTACCGTTCAAGTTCAGAGTGAAAAGTAGAAGCTTTTGGGTAAAAAAGTTCCTGTGAAGATTCTGGAAAATCCTTCCATTGAAATCGAGAACCATCAGTCCCAGGTAATCCACGACCTCTTAATCTTGCATTTCATCCATTTACAATTCTTTTTTAGGATTTAAATTTTATTTTTAAGGGAGAAAAATAGTTTAAAAAACCACTCGCGGGGGTCCACAGGCAAAACACACGGGACCTGCGGACCCCGACCTTTTTATTCATAGAAAAAGGTCTTGGGTCCGCACTTTTTCCACAGAGCGCATGTGTTCCTATGCACTGTGTACAAATGCAAAGTGCGGTCCTCGCGCATTTAAATTTCAAAATTAAATTTCTCATTTCCCGCCCAAAAATTTTCAAATTAGATTTTTCTAATCTATATTTTTATGTATTGTAGGATTAACAAGATTTTGATTTGGAGAGAACGCGAACATGAGGAAGTGGATGAAGCCGTAATGCTCCATATGCCCACAATGTGAGCATTAAGAGCGTGTAGTTTATATAAATTCTGGGCCATCCAAGGCATGAGAGCACAGGTAGAGCTCCTGACATGGCTGGTAAACAGATGGAACGTGCAGGACTAGTGTTTCATTATTGGCGGCCACCGGCTCGAAATCGAGCTGGAGGACTTTTATTTTCTGACTGGTTTGTCCAAGACAGGTGGACAACTCTCCTTTTTTGGGACTAGGCCAGGTGGTGAGACTGTCGCTAGTCTTCAGCAAGAATTCTGTAATGATGAAGCAGACCCCAGGGACAAACGGATTGATATAAAAACTATCATCCATCCTGATCTGAAATTTATTGCATTTACTGTTACCAGATTGTGCGGGAGTGCAACATTGCATGTAGCTACCAGTTTTCAGATGCGCATTGCTGTGGACTGTTTTCGCAGCACCATTTTCAACTGGTGTGATGCTATGTTGGCTAATATAAAAGGTCAAATAACTAGAGCGAAAAATGGGAAACTGAATAACTTTGGATATGGATCCATCGTCGTCTCCTTTGCTCTAGAGAGGATTCCTATGCTAGCTCCACAGAGTATCCCTATTGATGTCGGTCGACTTAGAGAACCTAGGATGGTTCATTGGTCCGCACTGATGGCTCGTCATGGTATTGAGGGCACTAAGATTTTTCGATTTCCTTCTTCATATTTTCATTGGCTGGATCGCCAAATTTTTTTCATAGAGGATTTTCCATACACCAGGATAGATTTCCGCGGTGACCGAGATATGACTCTCCCAACAGGGGAACAATGGGATGACTCAGGTAAAAAATATTTCTTCAACAGTTTCTAAGTTCTAATTTTTTTATTTTTGATCGTCTTGTCAAATAATAACCAAAATTTTTTTGAATACAGATGTGGGCCCACAGCGACCAGCCCATCTCCAACCTTATGAAAGAAGACAACCAGTTGCAGCTGCACTAGCTCCAGCAGGGCAATCTTGACTGATTTAGAGCATCATCTAGAGCGTTTTACTCTAGATATTCTGGAGACAGACATAGATGACATTCCACTCAGATTGCAGAGATACGTGATTGGTGTTCCAGGACCTTTTAGGAGGTTCCTGTGCAGGGTGGTTCGGGCAATGGTTTCTTATCGTGATCACCATCAGTGATGGGATGATCATATTGTAGACTCATATTTTTGAATTTTTGTGTTACCATTTTGCCGATCATAAGGTGTTTCCAACCTATGATCGAAGACAATGTATATTTTTTGAAAACACTTTTATACTATGATATATATCACTATTTACCGGCTATCTGCGTACATTTTATGAATGTTGTTTGTTTTACTATTTCGATTACTGCAAATGTTGATTTATCATACTAGAAGAAACTATGTCTGCTAATGTATTTAAATGTCTTGGAATATGTTGATATTCAATGTAATCAAATTCGCGTTCCAAGAGACGAACTCTTAAAAATAACCGTAACAACACCAGATTTCTAATGGCATAAACCCTGTTAAGCTGTAATACAACAAGTTCAGAATCCAACCTCACAATCAAACTCCGAATCCCAAATGATATGGACTCAGATAATAACTCAATCACTGCACTAAACTCGGCAATGTTATTCATTGTCTGACCAAGGCTTACCCCATGCATGGAAACTAACTCGTCAGAGGGTGAATAGATAACCCAAGCTGCAGAAGAAATGTTCTGTGTACTACGACAAGCACCATCAGAAAAACCAATGTAGGTTTGAAGAGATGTCGACATATGCAATATCAAGAGTAAAACTCAGATAAGCAGGAATAGTGATAAAAACACACTTCTAAACTAGGCACACCTTCCTAATCTAAAACACACCAGCAGTAAAGAAATCTAACCTAAAAAAAATAAAATATCTCCACACCAGGTTTAAGCATAATATCGCTTCAGATATAACCCATTTCTGGGCTTATCTAAAGGGATACCATCAAAATCTATTAGCTCATAGGCCCCTTTTGCCAGCTTTCGCTTAACAATAAAAGGACCATGCCACATGGGCACGAATTTCCCAGCTCCTAGCTTATCGTTGGCTTGATCATAAACTAAGACTAGGTCTCCTTC
This sequence comes from Pinus albicaulis, assembly GCA_034641835.2. Taxonomy (NCBI): domain Eukaryota; kingdom Viridiplantae; phylum Streptophyta; class Pinopsida; order Pinales; family Pinaceae; genus Pinus; species Pinus albicaulis. Next base: position 219,706,401 of record CM076576.1, read on the forward strand.
TGAAAAATTTCGAGGGGTAACACTTCTATCATACTGATCTTTTACTCTTTTGACATGAGCCTCATTTTCTATTGTAGCGTTTCTTCGATTTTCATCCAATTGAGCCAAGTACAAAAAACATTTCTCCTCTTTAGACGTAGCTGGGAGTAACTCTATGGCTAATTTCAAAGATGGAATTTCGCATTCAATCAGCAACACAGCTTCCAAACCATAAACGAGTTGAAAGGGAGTGAAACCAGTTGATGTTTTGACTGAGGTTCGATATGCCCAAAGTGCTGAAAATAACATGGAATGCCAATTCGTCTTGTGAATACCAATAATTCGTCTGATCATGGTGACTAAAAATTTTTTTATGGCTTCGACTAGACCATTGGCTTGCGGATAATATGGAGTGGAACTATCGTGGCACAGGCCAAGTTGTTCTGTCAGTTCAGTCATCATGACATTTCGAAAATGGCTTCCATGATCAGTAATAATGGCTTGAGGAACACCGAACCTAGCAATTATGTGATTAAATACGAAATTTGCAGTAGTCTTGCCGTCAGCCAAAAATGTAGGCATCGCCTCGGCCCACTTAGTAAAATAATCTACTGCTAAGATAATATATGCATGCCCCCCGGCTGAGTGAGGGTTACATGTAATAAAATTGATACCCCATTTTGTGAAAGGACCAACAGCAATTATGGGATGAAGAGGAGCGGGTGGCGCGCGCATCTTATGATCAAAAAGTTGACAATTGTGGCATTTTCGGACTACATAAATACAATCTTTGAATAAGGACGGCCAGAAATAACCAGTGCGCAATATCTTTTGGGTTGTGCCATACCTAGACATATGACCACCACATGCTCCAGAATGGCAGTCATTTAAAACCTTTTCAGCTTCTTCATGAATAAGACAGCGTCGGAAAACAGAATCCGCTCCACGATGATAAAGTGTATCACCAATAATATTATATTGTTGGTATTGGAAACGTATCTTCCATCGTTGGGATCGTGATATTTCAGGCCGAAAAGATTGGGTTTGGAGATAAACGATAATATCTCCATACCATGGATCAAGAGTACTGATAAGAAACAAAGATTCATCCACAATGGGCTGCTCTGCCACAGTTTCAGTATCAGTAGAGGGGAAATCACACATTAGTTCCGCAAATACCAAAGATTTCTTTGCCTTGGATTTTTCAAATTCCAAGTCGAATTCCTGCAGGATGACTATCCATTTGGAAGACTTTCCCCCTAGCAATTGTTTGGTCAAAATCTACATCATAGGGTTGCAATCAGAAATTATCATAGTTTTGCGTAACAATATGTAATGTCTAAATCGTTGGACAACTTGAACAACTGCCAAGGCCAATTTCTCCACATGTGTGTATTTGATTTCGGTCGGATGTAGATTCTGACTAAGATAATAAATCACATGTTCAGTGTTATATTTGTCTTCCTGAACTAAAACCATCCCAATAGTGGAATGAGAAGCAGCGAGGTACAAAATGTAATCCTAGTTGTAGTTGGGAGGATGCAATAATGGTGCATGGGTTAATGCGTGTTTAAGTGCATCGAAAGACCGATCAGCGATCTCATCCCAAAAGAAAGGAATGTTATGTTTCGCAACCGGGTAAAACCTTTCGTAAGCTCGGCATAGTTAGGAATAAATCGACGTAAAAATTTTTCTTTCCCCTGCAAACTTTGGAGTTGGCGTAAAGTCGAAGGAGGAGGTAATTTGACAATAGCTTCGACCTTCGACGGATCGACGCGAATACCTACTTTTGAGACAACAAATCCCAGTAAACAACCCGACTCGACACAAAAAACACATTTGTGTGGATTGAGCCGAATTCGATAATGCTGACATCTCATAAAGAAAGCACGTAAATGTGTGAGATGGTTAGCCCTACGTGATGAATGAGCAGGTAAATCATCGAGATATGGTTGCACAATGTGCTTAATGTCATCAAAACGCATAAGACATTTCCCTTTGAAACTTTTCTCCAGTGTTCTTCAATATAAAGGGTATTTTGCAGTACACAAATGTCCCCCACGGAAAAATAAAAGATGTTTTTGGCTGATCAGCAGGGAGTATGTTTATTTGATTATACCCTGAAAAGCCATCCATAAAGGAAAACATTTCACTGCTGGCACAATCGTCAATTATTTGATCGATATAGGGAGTTGGATAATTGTCTTTAGGACAAGCTCGATTAATATACCTATAATCGATACATACTCGTATCGTTCCTTGTTTTTTCGTCACAGGAACAATATTAGATACCCAATCCATTAAGGGAATTGGATAAATGAAACCTGCACGAAGTAATTTTTCAACCTCTGCTTTGATAGAAGTAGCTTTTCTAGGATGCATCTGACATAGACGTTGACGGACGGGTTTTGCATCCGGGTAAGTCTTGATTTCATGTACGACAATTGACAGATCAATTCTTGGCATTTCTTCATAGGACCAGGCAAACACATCATGGAATTCTTGAAATAGGGCTTTATAAGTTTGAATTTCTTCTTCAGTACAGGAAGCACCTATATGAATGTTCTCAATTATTCCAGGTTTTACTGAAATTTCAATTGGAATCGTTCGAGAAATATCTTCCAAATTTAACTCAGAATAAGGATTTTTCAATGGATTCTGCGGTTCCTTGACATATTCAGCAGTAAAGATTGAAGCGAAATCATCTTTAAAATTATCTAGTTCAGGTAAAAATGAAGATCGGTGACGTAGATCTTCCCATGGTAAATCATCAACAGACAAGAACTCACGAATCTGTTCATTAGAATGAACAGGTTCAAGAAATGTCGTTGTTGCCGAACCAGATATTGAAAGTGATTCTTCATGGATCCCATTCATTGGATCAATTTCAGTTGAAGAGGGTTCAGAAAATGATTGTACAACCTGATATGCAAGTTCAAATGGACTCAAAGGCATCATGCCATCAATTAAATCTAACTCGGATTCGGAAGGTATGATCCAAGGATCATCAAACATAAGAGAGTCTGACGAAATCATATGAATAGTTGCAACAGAAGGCGATACGTTAGGAGGAGGAATGGAAAAAGTTCCTAGCAAACTAGAATCTTTAATCAAACCTACTCCAACATCCTTGTATGGGATAGCCACTTTACCAACATGCTGGATTGTTTCTGTAGAGGCTGGGTCGAAAGAAAAATAAGTTAACTGATCTATTGTAACGATCCTTCCTTGATATGGAAATTTTATGAGTCGGAAGACCGAAGAGACAATAGCACTCATAGCATAGGACCAACTACAACCCAAAAGAAGGTTGTAATCAAGAGGGGCATCAACCACTTCCACATCTAGATTTACAATTTTACCTTCAACCCCTATGGGTAAATCCTGCAAAATACCAAAAGGGTGGAAACCTCAACCATCAAAAGCCTTAAGAATCGTCGGAGATTGGTTCAGTGTAGGAGAACCAAGCGATTTCCAACACTGAATCGACATAATACACATTGAAGCTCCCTCAGCAATCACAGTCCGATAGATCGGTCTGTTTTTTACTGTCACTGGAATTTGGAAAGCCATTTGGTGAGGTAGGCGAGGTGTACTATTTTCTAGATCGAATATTATAAGATTAGAATCCTAAATATCAACAGCTCCTATGGCAGACAAAAGAAATTTACACTGTGATGGGCATGATTGCAGCACTTCCAAAGCCGACATTGCTGAAGGAGAAATATCTAAGTCTTCAACAATGTTGTAATTCTGAGCAGCTCTCGCATGTGGATTGAAAGCTCATTTACAAAGAACACCTTTAGCAGGCGGTTTGATTATTAATTCTGGGTTTGGTTTCTCGATCTGTAGCGAACCAAAAATAGGAGGAGGTGTAGTTGATGTATTTGCATTAGAATATTCTACTTCTTTACCATCAACAGGATTCTTAGTACCATAATCTTACGATCGCGTCGCAATACTTACATGAGACATCATCAAAATGGGCTCTTCTGAAGCAGTCGAGGTAGAACCAACCATCTTACTATCTTGAGTTGGAAAGGGATCCTTCAAGACAGCAGGTTGTGAACCTTTGACGAATTTCGCAACCTCGGCCCGATGTGGGCATTCCTTAGTAAAATGATCTTCGTCACAAATGTAACAAGGCTAACGTGGTTTACGTTTTTCGTCATTGGATTCATTTTTATTAGTTTTTTCTTTCGAATTATTTTTTTTTAATTCTTTCCTTTCTTTTTACTACTGAATTTAGATTTAGCTGTAGATGTCTCCACAACATGAATATCGGCAGAAACTTCGGGGGAAGATTCTCATTTCGGGGAATCAGGTAAAGTTATAATTGGAGAAGAATTATTTGAAGATTTCTTCCTACTTTTAGTATTGACTGTACCAATCATACCGTCAGTGGCATGAGACCCTGAAGGAGAAACAGCTATTTGAACTTATTTTGGAAGGTCTGGGATTTTTTCATGTAAAGTACTCGACTGCGTGTAAACGAGGTCAAGGTACTGAGCTTGAGAAATTACTTGTTCTTCAGTAACAACACCAGCCTTAGCTACATCTTCAGTAATCTTGGGTAGAAATTATTTAACAAACCATTCTGCCAAAATTTGATCGGGAATATAAACTTTCACCAAACGTCTCCTACGTTGCCATTCATGGATATGATCAGAAATATACGTAGACGTGGATTGTTTTAGCGAAGTTAATAATTCCGTGCCATTGTCGTATCTGACCGGAAAATGAAAATGAGTCAAGAAGGTAGTTGCTAACTGACAAAATTCTTATTGTTTCCATGACTTAGCTAACATTATCCTTGCTTATTTAGATTACCTCACTGCACGTTCTAAACATCGGGCGCAACACCTCCACGATCTGCGCACCATCTTCCTCCGATGTCGCAAGTATAATATCTGCCTTAACCCGTTGAAATGTGTCTTCTGCATCCCTGCCAGCCGTCTCCTAGGCTTCATCGTGTCCAAAGACGGTATCACTCTTGACCCTTTAAAATTCCAATCCATTCTTGAACTCCCCATCCCTCATACCTTACGCCAGCTACAGAGTCTCCAAGGCAAAGCTAATTTTCTTCGACAATTCGTTCCTGACTATGCCACCACCGCACAGAGGTTCCTTAGACTCCTCCGATCTAACATCTCATTTGTATGGGATACCTATGCTCATGAGTCTTTTTATGCCCTCAAGCGGGCTCTCACATCCGCTCCCTTGATCCGCCCTCCTGACTTTGATAGGGACTTCATCCTATACATCTCCACTTCCACCTATTCACTCGCTGGAGTTCTAATCCAAGAAGATGACAACGGTATCGAGCATGTGATCTATTACATCAGTAAGAACCTCGTAGGGCCTACTATTTCCTACTCGCACGAAGAAAAATTAGCGCTGGCTGTCGTGTTCTCAGTCCAAAAACTTTGTCATTATATCCTCATGTGTTCCACCAAGGTTGTGACTAATTCCAACCCCATGGATTTCCTATTGAGTCGCTGCATCCTCACTGGGAAGTACGCCCGTTGGGTCGTTATCCTTCAGGAATTCGACCTCAAATTTGTCACACCAAAAAGTAAGAAAGGATTAGCCCTCGCTGAACTCATTTCTTAATTACCTACCGGAACGCAGGACCCCCCAGTTAATGATGATTTTCCTGATGAACACTTATTCTCCATTACTTCAGACGATCCGTGGTACGACGATATTCTTACTTACTTGCGAACCCAAAATTTCTCCCTCCACCTTGATCGTGAGGCTCCCCGACGAATCCGACGCTAGGCTCCCTAATACCTTCTTATTGGTGACGACCTCTATCTTCACGGTATCGATATTGTCCTTCGTCGTTGTCTCACACACGCTGAAGCTGAATAGGTCCTCAATGCCTGCCATAGAGGTGCTTGCGGTGGCCACCTCTCCGGACTTGCTACCGCCCAGAAATTCATGCGCGCTGGGTATTTTTGGCCTTCCCTCTTCAGTGATTGCATTGAGGCAGTCAAACACTGTCCCAATTGCCATCATTTCGCCCCTAAGGCGCGAGCTCCCCCAGCTCCCCTCCATCCTGTCGTCACAACTAGTCCCTTTTGTAAATGGGCCATCGACTTTATGGAGTGTCGACCTCCATCCACTGGTAACCATAAGTATATCATTGTGGCGATTGACTATTTCACCAAATAGGCCGAGGCTATGCCCACATTTAACAATACGACCACTACCGCTGCCCTCTTTTTCTTTAACCACATTATTGCTCGATTCAGAGTTCCGAAAAAGCTGGTCTCTGACCACGGCCGACATTTTGAAGATGAGATATGGTGTGAGCTATCCTCCCTGTTGGGTTTTGAGCACCAATATTCCTCCTCCTATTACCCCCAAGGTAATGGCCAAGTTGAAGTAGTCAACAAGATCCTCAATACCATGCTTCAATGAACGGTGAATAAGCACAAAACCAACTGGAATCTCATGCTCTTCCCTGCTTTGTGGGCCTATCGAACTTCTGTTAAAACTGCCACCGGGTTTACTCCTTTCCACCTCGTTTTTGGAGAGGAGGCAGTCTTACCAATCGAGTGTGAAATCCCTTCCCTTCATCTGGCTTTTGAACTTCTCCCTGACACCCAACCTCTATAAAAATGACTTATCATGCTTGAGCGCGCCTCCGAAGACCGTCGTGTTGCATTGCAAACCATGGAAGCGGCCAAAAAACGCACCAAAGCTCAGTATGACCAAAAATTCCAGCCCCGTACTTTTCACGAAGGCAACCTTGTTCTAGTATATGACCAGGCCCATGATGTCCTCGGTCACGGGAAGTTCGTCTCATTATGGATAGGCCCTTATGTCATCAGTAAGGATCTTGGTAAGGGGGCATACCTCTTAGAGGACTTTGAAGGCAATCCTCTTCCTAATCCTCGCAATGCACTCTATCTTAATAAATATTACCCTTAGCATTTCCCTTCTGAAATGCACGTCTTATTTTCTGTTAGATAGCCAGCATATTTTTGTTTTTATACTTTGATACCTCGCTAGGACATACTTTTTCCAAGAAGGATCACTTCACCTCTCCTCCAAATCTAATCTCCTCACTTACAACACTTGTACTTTCGGCACCACTTTTCCTCCATACTTGTCGTTTGTTCGTGTCGATTTTTCATCATGAGTTACCATCTTGTACTCATGTTTTCATGGTCCCCCATGGGACCTTTACTATGTGGCAGCACCATCGAGTCACCCTTGTTTAGAGCATCCAAGTTGAGTCATCATCACATTCATGGAGTCTATCCCGAGTCCCTTTGTACCCCGCTATAGACCTCCATCCTTCATTGCTTGGTCTCTCTCTTGTGTCGCATATTATGACCTTTAGTCCCACTGTCCCCTATCCCTTATGATATTGTGTCAATCGCTGCCATGTCATTCATGTCCTTTATGCTATAGCAAGGGAAGTCGTCCATTTGCTACTCCGTCCCCTCCATTCCATCATCATCATTGGTATTAATCTATCCGTCGCTCTACTATTTTCTCTCATGCCTTAGTTGAGGATCTCTCATTGCCTCACCTACTGCGGACCTCCTTCTGTCGACATCAGCTCCTGCATTCCAGAGGACAAGTCTAGAGAGAAGTTTACCTTGGTTCCAGCTTCCACTCTTGTTCGGTGCCTCAGATCAGGCAAAGGGCTCTCTCATTTCCCTTTGACTTGATTGTTTCTCCACTTCAGCTCCTTTCAGCATGATCGAGATCCGTATGCTTGATGGTCCAGTGATACAGCAACCACTATTGGTGATGCCCAGGTGTGTGTGAGATGTCTCAGCCCTCCTGAGGGGGTGGCCCTGCAGGTAGCCCCCCACATGCCCGGATGACCTCTTCATTGCAGCCTTCGATGCAGCTCCATATATTTGATGATGGCGGCCTTAGCCGCTTGCAGCGCCTCTTTGATTTGCATGTATCAGTCAGATTTTGTGAGCCCTCCCCCGCTTGTAGGGGGAATTTGGGTTGTATTGGTATATCATGTACTCAGATATTATTGTATAAGTCCTGGCTGTTATCCCAGGAACTACATGTATATGGGATCCCTCATTGTATTTCTATCTAGCTCATGTTTATGCTAGCTATACTTTATGGTTCGGTCCCTTGTTTACTAGACACACTATTCTTTTGTACTTTGTCTCGGCGGGCATAGGTATGCCTCCCCCGCCGCCTTTAGCACAGGTACCCTCTCATAAAAAGAGACTTGTTGCACCTATAAGTCTCGTCTCCTCAGGGTCTAGTTCTTCAGCACATTAGTCTACCTCACATTTCTCTCTCTGACTTCCCTTTTGATGTCTGGTGATTGAGTTCTTACAACGTACTTCGGTCATACGATTTGCTCCTAACACTCGCACGCTGGGGGGCAATCTGTTACACCATTTTTTTGTCATCTAACCTACTATCATTAGATGGACCCAAGTACACCATGTAAGACCAATTTTACCCTAAGTAAAATTGCTTTCACTATGTAAAATAACTTAATAAAACACATTTATTAGGTTGTTTATGGTCTAAACAGGAAACCCCAAAAGGAAATATTAAACAAACCTATATTTATTTGATTTTCCTGGTCATGTTTAACCCAAAACAAAGAAATTAATTAGATAAATCTTTATTTATCTTATTATTTTCTAGGAATAATTATTTAAATCTTATTTAAATAATATTCCTTGTTAAATATGACTAAATCACCCATAAATAATTAAATAAATCATTATTTATTTGATTATCTTTCAACCACTTTCTTAAAATGATAAATAAATCATTTATTTATTTATTATTCACAAATAAAGGGATTTGACCCAAGTCAAATACTTTTTCCCTCCAACAAATATAATAAAATATTCCATAAAAGGTGGATCTAGATTTGGTTAGTGTTATTTTAAATATCCAAAATAAGATTCGTTGCGCTCCAAGTTCAGATGATGGAGCTTAGTGAAATGAAGTCGCCTTCACTAAGCGGCCCCCAGCACTCGCGCAAAAAATCTATTTTTAGACATATGGAGTATGGTCCGCCGGTTGCGTGATGTTATTCTTGGAGAAGGTCATGTTGGTAAAAATATATGGGACTCTATTTTTGTGACCTATAGGTCGATAGGTCGATGTCTATTTTTAGACTGCCTATCCTAAAAATAGGGAAGTCAAATATTATTTACCATTAATAATATTTAGACTATAAACTTCAATTTACTCTCTTGGAGCACTTCAGTTCGATCTACAGAAGTGGCTCATGCATCTGACAGAGGAATTACGCTATTCCCAAGGGTTTGATGGCATCATGCATGGTTGACTTCAGTTAGGACTTCAGTGGCAGAATTTTGGTGGAGTTAATGAGATAGCTAGTGGAGTTGTGTTATGTTTATTTTAGTTGAACTAGTTGAGAATAGTTTAACTAGCTAATCAATTAGTTATGAGTGGAGTGAATTAAATATCATTTAATTCATTAATTAGTAACTCATTATTCAACTCAAGAACACATCAGTTCACTACAATGCATGATCAGTTTAGTGGAGACCAGTGAAAGAGGTAGATGAAAGGGTGGAGTTAGCTATCAGTGGCGACATCAGTTGTGCATGAGATTTGCACCACACTTGGAGGAATTTCCCATGATGATTGCGATTTCAAGCCAAGGAGATTTGAACCTTGGATCTCTATATAGACAGGCCTGGATTGCGCAATAGAGGCAAGGCAATTGGCGGTGAGTTTTGAACCAGTAACCTGTTCAAAACTGAGCTAGTTTGTGTGTAACTTCATGAGATAGTACTGAGTACTTGTGAGGAGTATTGTACTGAGTTTGTTACATTATTTCTCCATTATAATATACACAATAGCTGCGGGGTTTTCAGCTATAAGCTTTCCCCATACATACTGTGTTAATGTGTATGATGATTTGATGTGTTATCGCTTGATTTTATTTTCGCATGTTTGATGATCTGAGTGGAAGAGATTATGTGTTGCATATAAATTTGAATTGTATGTGATCAGGATAGTCTCGGTGGATAATTAATCATTATTCAACAAATTTCTACATGGTATCAGAGCTATTGAAGCAGAGATTGATCATCACAGTGATTACAAACTTATTTCTGTAGACAGAGTCTGCATGCGGGCCAGGTAGCCTCCGGATTCATCTTTCTTCGGAAAGTGAAAGGTCTGGTAAATGCCCCTTGCAGTCAATCTCTGTGCTAGAAATAATTTGTTCTCACAGATCTAGAGCGGTTGATCTTTGAGGTGGAATTCGAATTTTGTAGCAGTTTTGTTTTCTTGGTGCCAGTGTTGAAAATGTCTTTCAACGGTTTGCGACTCGAATATGCTCTTGAAGGCAGTTCGAATTATGTTGCATGGAAGGATCGCATGGAAGCAGTATTAGAAGATAATGGTCTGAAGGAGTTCGTAGATACGTATGTCCAAAAGCCCACTGATCCTGCTGAAGTCGAAGCATGGCAAAAGAAGATGGCGAAATGTCGAAGGATCCTGTTGGAGGGCGTCAAGGATCATATTGTATCCAGCCTGCATGGAAAGGCTTCTCCATTTATAATGTGGAAAGATTTGACGGATCTATTCTAGAGTAAGAGCGACCAAAGGAAGCTGGCGCTCAAAGATAAGCTCAAAAACATCAAGATGGAGAAAGGCGACAGTATCGCCAAATACCTCACGAAGTTCACTCAATGCAGAGATGAGCTGGGAAGTGTGGGGGTGACTGTCGAAGACGAGGACATGGTCGACCTAGCTCTCCTTGGTCTTCCGAAGGCTTGGCACTCATATCAAGATAGTGTCAATGGTTGGGAGAAGCTGCCGGGATGGGAGCGCCTTTGGGCGGATCTCATGCAGGAGGAGATAAGGAGGACTACTCGAGATGGATCTTCATCAAAGGGAGCTGATGAAGAAAACTACGCTTTGGTTTCCAAAGCAGAGAAGGGGAAGGGTAAGAAAACCTCTCATTCTGGTGCTAAGGGCAAGAGCAGGATATGGCGAAAGTGAAGTGTTTTCACTGCCATGATCACGGACATTATGCTACCAATTGTCCAAAGAAGAAGAAGAACAAGCAAGCGGGAAGATATGCAGATGGAGAAGCTTTGGCTTCACAGTTCAAGCTTGACTTTTCATTGATCGCATGCTTGGTTTCAAGTGTGTTGGGATCGGTGTGGTTCTTGGACAGCGGTGCGTCATTTCATATGACGGGAGATCGGGATTTGTTCTCAGATCTGGAGGACAAAGATTTGGGTGTGCACATCGAGATGAGCGATGATGGTAGATACAGTGCGACTGGTATCGGTACCATATCCTTTCAGAGGGAGTCTGGTAAACCCTTTGTACTGAAGGATGTCATGCATGTACCTGGATTGAAGAAAAACTTGATCTCTGTGGCGATGTTGGAGGATAAGGGGTATGATGTGGTCTTCAGCGAAGGAAAAGCCTTCCTGCGCAGTAAGACTACTGGAGAGACCCGGAAGATAGGGGTTCGAACTCAGAACCTTTATCAGTTGCAGGTAGATGACTGCGTAGCTATGGCATGCAAGGCTGGAGATGTGGTGAGCCGGGATGATGAGGGCGAACTATGGCACAGGAGATTGGGCCATCTTCACCATGGAGCTTTGAAGATTCTGCAGCAGATTTCTACTGGACTTCCTAAGGGCACCCTTGCGCAGTCAGATCAGTGCAAGGGGTGTACTTTAGGGAAGTATGTGAAAGCCACCTTTCATGAGAAGGATAGTCGCACCACGACGATCCTTGAGAGAGTTCACACAGACGTGTGTGGTCCTTTCTCAGTTGCTTCGACAGCAAAGCACAGGTATTATGTGATCTTTTTTGATGATTTCTCTCGAAAGTGCTGGATCTTCTTCATGCAGAAGAAGAGCGATACATTCGCGAAGTTCTGTGAGTTTAAAGCACTGGTCGAGAAGGAGTCGGGGAAGAAGGTGATTGCTCTAAGGAGTGATAACGGTGGTTAATTCATCTCGGCTGAATTCAAGGAGTTCTGCAGCGCAGAAGGGATTCGGAGAGAGCTCATCGCACCCCATAACCCACAGCAGAACGGGGTGGCTGAGCGAAAGAACAGAACGATCGTGGGTGCTGCACGGGCGATGTTGCATGATCAAGGCCTACCCCTTCACTTGTGGGCTGAGGCATGCAATACAGCAGTGTATGTGCAAAACCATTGTCCTCACAAGGTTCTTGGCATGAGTACACCGGAGGAGGCTTATTCTGGCAAGAGGCCTGATATTTCCCATTTGCGGATTTTTGGTTCTCTTGTCTACATGCATGTGATGAAGGATGCGAGAAGGAAGCTGGATCCAACTGCTGAGGTTGGAATATTTGTGGGGTACACTGATACACCTCACAACTATCGGGTGTATGTGCCAGACAGTCGCAAGACTGTTGTGCGACGGGATATAAAATTTCGGGAGGAGAAAGCCATGCAGTGTTCGCTTGAGAGGGAGCTACACTTGCATGCAGATGAGGAGCTGTTAGTTCCTAAGGAGGAGCTTCCGGATGTGGATCAGCCACAAGAGGAGGTTCAGGAGGTGGAAGAAACCACCCAGGCAGCGCCAACCATCAGAGGGCGCATGCGCACTACAGAAGCTGAGCGACTGGCTCAGGATGCAGAGAAGGTTGTAGGACCACCTACAGCATAGCGCAGACAGAGACAGTCACCGGATCGGTACACTGGATACATGGCTCTTATGAGTCAATGTGTTGTGACAGAGCCATCCTCTTTTGAGGAAGCTGTGGAGGAACCCGCATGGGTTGATGCCATGATCGAAGAATATGATTCGATCGTCAGGAACAGTGCATGGGAGATTGTCCCAAGACCGGTGGGGAAATCAGTGGTGGGTTCGCGATGGATCTACAAAGTGAAGCAGGCGGGTGACGGGAGTGTGGAGAAGTACAAGGCGAGATTTGTCGCCCGTGGCTTCTCACAGATCGAGGGGATTGACTATGAGGAGACTTTTGCACCTGTCGCAAGGTACTCTTCCATACGGACGATCCTTGCTCTCTCAGCGCAGATGGGGTGGCACATTCATCGGATGGATGTGAAGACTGCGTTCCTCAATGGAGTTATTGAGGAGGAGGTGTACATAGAGCAGCCTGAAGGTTTTGAGATCTTCAGCAGTGAGTCGCATGTGTGCCGACTCAAGAGAGCACTGTACGGGCTGAAGCAAGCACCTCGTGCTTGGTACACTCGGATAGACAGCTACTTCACCGGGCTTGGATTCTTCAAGAGTGAGGCGGATCCAAACCTGTACCAGATTGTGGTGGAGGGGAAGCTGTTGATCATCGTACTGTATGTAGATGATCTGATTTTGACTGGCGATGAGCAGTTGATACTTTCATGCAAGGAGGATCTTGCACGAGAGTTTGAGATGAAGGACTTGGGCATACTTCATTATTTCCTGGGATTGGAGATTTGGCAGCGCAGCGGAGGACTGTTTGTTTCTCAGGGCAAGTATGCTCGGGAGATTCTGGAGAGGTTCAACATGCAAGGCTGCAAGCCTGTTGACACTCCTCTTCCTGGTAGTTGGAGGAAGGAGGATGCTACTTCAGCGGAGGTAGTGGATGCCACTGTCTATCGACAGTTGGTGGGGTCGCTTATGTATCTGGTCAATACACGACCCGATATATGCTATGCAGTTAACCAGCTTTCACAAGCTATGGTTAAGCCTACCAAGCTCTTTTGGAAGGCAGGCAAGCATGTATTGCGCTATATTAGAGGCACATCGGGATATGATCTATGGTACAGACAGGAGGATGGAGCGAAGCTTTCTGGCTTCACTGATGCAGATTGGGCAGGGAGTCCAACGGACCGGAAGAGCACATCTGGAGGAGTTTTCAGCATTGGGTCGACAACAGTTTCCTAGTACAGTAGGAAGCAGAGATCCGTGGCACTCAGTTCAGCAGAGGCCGAGTACATGGCAGCTAGCTTGGCTGCATGCGAGGCTATTTAGATGAGGAAGATCCTCGCAGGATTGTTCAGGTTGCATTTGGAGCCTACAGTGATCTACTGTGATAACCAGAGTTGCATTAAACTCTCGGCTAATCCAGTATTTCATGATAGGTCCAAACACATCGACATAAGGTACCATCATATCAGAGATTGTGTTCAGCGGAGATCATGATGCTTTCATATGTTCCCACGGAGGATCAGGATGCCGACATCCTGACGAAGGCGCTCACCAGGAGCAAGTTCGAATTCCACAGAGGCAGGATAGGGGTTGCAGATAATCCATATCTTGCTGAGAGGGAGTGTTGAAAATGCAGCAATATGATGGATCTTAGTGAAATGAAGTCGCCTTCACTAAGTGGGCCCGCAGGCAAATTCTGGCACAAAATCTATTTTTAGACTATGTATATTTTTAGACATGTGGAGCATGGTCCAGGGGTTGCATTATGTTATTCTTGGAGTATTTTTCATGTTGGTAAAAATATATGGGACTCTATTTTTGTGACCTATAGGTCGATAGGTCGATGTCTATTTTTAGACTTCCTATCCTAAAAATAGGGAAGTCAAATATTATTTACCCTTAATAATATTTAGACTATAAACTTCAGTTTACTCTCTTGGAGCACTTCAGTTCGAGCTACAGAAGTGGCTCATGCATATGACAGAGGAATTACACTATTCCCAAGGTTTTGATGGCATCATGCATGGTTGACTTCAGTTAGGACTTCAGTGGCAGAATTTTGGTGGAGTTAATGAGACAGCTAGTGGAGTTGTGTTCTGTTTATTTTAGTTGAACTAGTTGAGATTAGTTTAACTAGCTAATCAATTATTTATGAGTGGAGTGAATTAAATATTATTTAATTCATTAATTAGTAACTCATTATTCAACTCAAGAACACATTAGTTCACTACAGTGCATGATCAGTTTAGTGGAGACCAGTGAAAGAGGTAGATGAAAGGGTGGAGTTAGCTATCAGTGGCAACATCAGTTGTGCATGAGATTTGCACCACACTTGGAGGAATTTCCCATGATGATTGCGCTGTCAAGCCAAGGAGATTCGAACCTTGGATCTCTATATAGACAAGCCTGGATTGCGCAATAGAGGCAAGGCAATTGGCGGTGAGTTTTGAACCAGTAACCTGTTCAAAACTGAGCTAGTTTGTGTGTAACTTTATGAGAAAGTACTGAGTACTTGTGAGGAGTATTGTACTGAGTTTGTTACATGATTTCTCCATTATAATATACACAATAGCTGCGGGGTTTTCAGCTATAAGCTTTCCCCATACATACTGTGTTAATGTGTATGATGAATTGATGTGCTATCACTTGTTTTATTTCCGCATGTTTGATGATCTGAGTGGAAGAGATTATGTGTTGCATATAAATTCGAATTGTATGTGATCAGGATAGTCTCGGTGGATAATTAATCATTATTCAGCAAATTTCTACAAGATCTAGAATGACCCAATATTTTGTTATAAATAGGAGGGTTTTTCCTATCATTCTTCACCTTTTGTTGCCTATTAGATCACTCTGGATCTATACACTTGGTCACATTCTACATTATTTGCTGTGTGAGCTCCCTTTGAGTTCTATCTTTGTCTCGGTTTTCTACACCAACAAGAGAGAGAGATTCTAGATCTGAAGTGCTGAGGACTTCCAAGAACCCATCCCATTGAGGAGAATTGGAAACATCTTCTTGTTTTCCTCCCAGGTGCCCTTAATACAAAATATTCTTTCAAAAATTGTTCTTGTCTTGTCTATTGGATATATGGAGCAAACCCTTCTTTTTACTGCTTAATGTCTTTCTATGCATAGATCTGGTTTTTTGCAGCTCTTGTCTTGATCAACTAACTGCAGATCTGAAGATATTGGCAGCCACATTTGATGTTAGGGCTATAAGTTATGCGTAGCTAAAGTGGTATTTTTTCGTACGCTTCGAAAAAAGATTCATACTAACAGTAACTCAATGTACCATTTTGTTGCAAGACCAATAAGAGTTCTTTGGAAAAGATGTAAACGAATCGAATCATCAATGATTGAATTAGACGCACACCAAAGGTGATAAGTCATGACGTGATTTGATGGATCCTCTCCTGACTTACCTTCAAATTTCGGTATATCACTAGGCAACTTATGCGGCATTGGTGGCCAATACGGATAATAGAAAATTGGATCATTCATAAGTCGCGTCAAATCAGGTAAATCCAAAGTTGCGATAAATGGTAACTGATGATTAGGGTCGCGAAAACCTTGAGTAGCCAAAGCAGTTCCAGGAGGCGGATATCCAGGATAACTTGGAATTGGATTAGCATTAGGAATTTTATAACCTCCTGGAAAACCACGATTAACTGGATCTAACTGGGGTTGTTGAGGCTTTTGATAAGTATAGCCAGGGTACGGTTGATACTGATAGTTTGGATTTTGTGTATAGGGACCGAATTGTGGCTGTCCCTGGTACGGTTGATACGTGAATTGTGGTTGACTTGTGACAACTGTACTTGTTCGCGAAAACCTTGAGTAGCCAAAGCAGTTCCAGGAGGCGGATATCCAGGATAACTTGGAATTGGATTATCATTAGGAATTGTATAACCTCCTGGAAAACCACGATTAACTGGATCTAACTGGGGTTATTGAGGCTTTTGATAAGTATAGCCAGGGTACGGTTGATACTAATAGTTTGGATTTTGTGTATAGGGACCGAATTGTGGCTGTCCCTGCTACGGTTGATACGTGAATTGCGGTTGACTTGTGACAACTGTACTTGTACCAGCTTGTCCCGTAGGCATCTGAACTGAAGTCTGAACTGAAGATCCTGACTGAGGTACAGAGACTTGAGGGATTTTCACGGATGCAGGGATAGATGAACTCGGGGTTACAGATACTCCAGAAACAGGTGTTACAGGTTGAACAGACGTAGCAGCTGTTGCAGCAGTTTGAGGTGGAGTCTTAGGTGAACTAGGACCAGCCTGCTAAACAGAACCAGGTGCAGGAGTTTGGATAGTAGGTTGGATAGGTTGCTGAGTTGGACCAAAAATTAAAGGTTGTCCAGGTTGATAAGAAAACTGCACATTAGGCTGCATAGGCTGTTGATATTGGGATGGATCCCACACCATATTCATTTCGGGGTATTGTCCCGCAGAAGGTTGAACGTAAGGACCATAACCTGGTTGAACGTAGGGTTGATAAGTGAGTGGTACATTTCCAGCTCCTTGAATAGATGACTAACCAGAAGGCTATTGGAAACCTTGAATTGGGTACTGACCTTGAGGTTAATAACCCTGAGGCGTGTACTAAAGCTGGGGTTGATAAGGACCCTGAGGAGCATATTGAGTTTGGGGTTGACCTTGGGGCATATATTGTCTTGAAGGTTGATACCCTTGAGGTGTGTACTGCCCTTGGGTTTTTCCCCCAAAATAATATGATTCCACAGTTTGTCCTGGGAAAAAGCTACCTTGAGGTTGCCCCCCAGGCGGTAACTGACTTCCTGAAGGTTGCCCCCCAGGCGGTAATTGACTACCTTGAGGTTTCCCCCAGGCGGTAACGGATTTCCCTGTGTTGGCCCTCCAAGCGGTAACTGACTTCCTTGAGGTTGAGGATTCGAAATATTACCAGACATCATATAGATTTGTGATGCGTTCGATGTTTCATTTTTAACACCATTAAAACCAGGTGACAACACTTGTTCGATTGCTTGAGGAGTTGCTCCCGAGAAAGTACCAGACAGAGCCTAATATCCCGAAGGAACAGAAGGAGCACCGTGTAAAAATTATTCCGGTGTCTGGGAAAACATGGATGACTCTCCGGCCATAATGGATGGTGGATAGTAACCTTTGGGTGTAGGATGAAATGGAACTCGAGGTGGAGAAAAAGAAAGACCCAGATTCTCTAAAAAGTTTGTTAAATATAGATACCAAGCACTAGTTTGAATAGGGCTATAGAAAATAGACTCACGCTTCCTAATATTTAAAGATTGAGGGGAGTCGGGAAGAGATATATCTTCATATGGATTAGTAAGTTCTTCAATGGAAATAAGACCAACTAGAAGATCATCAGTGACGATATTTCTTACCCTCGGTGAACCAAGATCGCTAGAAGTTGGTGAAATAAATCCTGACGATGTTTCCAAAACATAAGGTTTAGTTTCAGGTTCAGAGATTTCAGGTTCGTCAGCCAGTTCACCGGAAGCAGGAATACTACCAGTAACTTCAGAAACAGAAATCGGTTCTTGAATGTATTATGTTGTAGGTATTTGATGATCAGGATGAACAACTATGGATGAACTTCCAATTTCTGTTGATCTAATCCTACCACTACTGGATGATACCAGAGCACGAAGCCCTTCAAGCTGACTTGGTGAATATTCAGGGGGTTTCCCTTGTAGTCTCCGGGATTGTCTCGGCAATTCCGCCACGATTAAATATTAACTAATCACACGCAAACAAAGAACATTTCAATGAAAACACCTAAAGTCTCTAAAGAAACAAACAGTTGAATCACACGCTTAAAAATCTAAGAGTTCAAACCACACACAAATAGTAACTTTCCATACTAAAAACACTAGTTGGTGATGAAATCCAACTTAGTAGAAATTTAACACAGAAAGGGCGGTTGGAACAGTTACCCCGACAACCTGCTTAATGAAACAGACTGGCACAAGTTTCCTCACAAAACCATCTCATGTGAAGAGAACCCCCTAGAGAGTCCAAGTGAGTCTAGTTGACGTCTGCTCCAGGTATAGTGAGATCTTTCCTTCACTGTCACCTTAGGAAATAATCTTAAGATAATGGACACTAAGGTTACCAACAGTAACAAATATAACTGGGGGAATAGTCTACGATCCGATTTCACGCGCAAGGGTAGAGTAGCAAGCTCAATCCCCTTGAAGGCTCCTCGACATGGTTAATCTGAGGTTTACCGACAAGTGACCCCAGGCTCCTCGACAATGGTTAATCCGAGGTTTACCGTTTGTAATACGTGCAAAATCTTCTATCTTCTCCAATGCAACAGAATTGATTGTCTCAAAGGTTCAGACATGATCTTGTGATTGACTTCTTTAAGAGAAGCTTCCTATATTATACAAATTACAATTGGATTTATCTTCTACCACAAGATTTGTCTACTTGTTTGTTTTTACTACCTTGGAGAGTTAACTATTCCCTACTCCAAGATACTAGTTGAAGCTATGTTGGTGATAAGATCCCTAGAAAATAAAAAGATCGCTAGACGAATTTTAATTAAGCATTACTTTTAAGAGTTGTTCCTTAAGTCAATGGGTGCGGAAATGAAACTCTGATGGTGTGAAGACTCGATTTCCAAAAGACACTAAAAATGCACCTAAAAATGATAATCGGATTGTTTTATTTCAATGAAATTCTAATTAAGGAAAATTTAGAGAATGCAACTCTTTTAATAAACAATTCCTTCTTTAAACATAAAGAATACTTGAAAGAAACTATTTTTGTCTTTTCCAACAAATTATCAAAGCTCATAGTAAAAATCCTTTTACTTTCCAAAAACTTGAAGCTACAAAACAATTTTCCTTCAAAAGAAATCTAGAAATTTTAAAAGCACTCAAAACTACAAACTAATTTCGAGATCTACAAAGTTTAATAGCACTCAAAATTACAAACTTTAATAATCTAAATGAATAAAAGCTTTAAGATTTTTTTGCAGAATGTTTTACTTAGTTATTTAGCAAACTAAAGATCTATTCGTCCAGAATAACAAACAAATCGAGAACACTCAATTATGTTTTTATAAAAAATGAAATTCAAAAACCAATAACAAAGTTTCTTTTCAAAGATTTGCAAAGAAACAGGTAACTCTATTTCTGAATAAAGGATGATTTCACAATCAGGTCAGATCCAGCAAAAAGACCAAAAAGACCAAGGTAATCTAAGGTACTTCTAAGTGTCAAATGCTTCAAATCGCTACAAAGACCAAGTGAAATGCAATCCAAAACGCAAAAATTCTAGAAAATCATCAAAACACCAATACTGCTGAGATTTATTAATAGAAAGCTTTTGATAGAAACAATCATCAATCTGGGCAGAAAACAAAAACTGAAAATCAAAATCAAGATAAAGATGAACTAAAGAAAGAAATCTGAAGTTTTTCAAAACTTTAACAGGGTCCGCAGGCTCCAAGATATCACAGGTGCGGTCCCGCACTGTTTAGAGCGAAACTGCCCGCATTGTGTAAACAAGGTAAAGTGCGGTCCCAGGAAAAACTAGAGAAAAACCCAAAGGATTTCAAAATTTCAAAAACGAAGAAAACATAAGCTACCCAGGCAGATGTCAATCAATCAAAAACCAAGAAAAATGTTTCCTCAAATCAAAATAAAAGAGAACCAAAAACAACAAGTTCTTTCCCCAGTGGAGTCGCCAATTTGTTGTATGGATTAATCCATCTTGCAGACAAGACTGATCTCCCTAGTACTAAAATTATGTAGCAACAAACAACCAAATAGACTAATCTTTCTCTAAGCATATATTATCTATGAAAAGCTCTATATAGGTGTAAAAGACTTACTGTTTGTCCAGTGCTTGTTTGAAGTTGTTGTTATCCCTCGCGCGCTTGAAGGAGTTTTCCTCGTAAACCTGCAGTCACAAACAAGCAAAGTATTACATAGCACCTATATAGAAATCATCATAAACCATTCTTATCATAGTGATCAAGGAATTTATGAAATAAACCATTGATTGAAAGCTTATTGAGAAAAATGAGTATATTTGTATTAATTTCAAAAGAAGAAAATCCTTACAACTTGAGCCTTGATGTTGCACGGGACTTTTCGGGGTCCGAAGCAGGAGTCTCCTTTACTTTGATAAGCTCTGCACTCCTCCAACCAAGACAAATAGAGGTATGTAATCTCTCCTCACAAAAATCTTAGTTAACTGAGTCTAAATCTCAACAGCACATAAATTCAAATATTCTAAAAGCTTGAACTCCCCTTGAGGCTACCCAATGCCTCTTTTTATAGTGGAAAAGAGGAGGTTTTTTGTTCCAAGTATGAAGGGATAGAATCCTCCTTCAAAGGGAGAAGCTCCTCACATCAAGGGGTTAGCTCCATAAGGTAAGGGATTCATGCACCTCACAAGAGCAGTTCTGCCACCGCAAGATCCATTCTAGAAGCTTCCAGAATTTACTTTAATTGAGATTTTTTGGATTTACTTGTGCCTTTTTAATATTACAGGGGTCTGCACCTATAACAAATATAAATTGCGTTCATGTACGCAGGATAGTTGAACATTGGGTGCGGGACCGCAGGCAAGATAGCCAGAAAGTGCGACACCAAAGTTTAGGAGACTTTTAGGAACTTTTTCTGATTTTCAAGGCTTGACATGAGGAACTGATATGTTAGACTTGCAAAAGGGGGAAGTATGAGTAATAATGAGCTCATACACATATCAGAATGTTAGGATGACAATTTTTAGTGTAACAGTTCCCACTTGATTTTTCATCACGAAATTTTCTTCTTCTTCATCTAAAATGTAACTTGTTTCCTTAATCTATTCCTTTTCCTTCCCTTTGCTTTGTATGTAGCTTTGAATGTTGCTTGTATAAAATTTTATGGATCCCCTTTTCTCATTTCATGTGCTGTTAGAATCCCATGGAGTTATTCTATGGTGATATTCTTCAAATCCTACATTTCTTGAGTGACAAAGACTTTGGAATCAAACTTTGAGGTTAGAGATCTGGGAATTTTCTCAAAAATAGTAGAATATTTTATTTCATCACCAAGAATTTTCATTGAGCTAACAATATCATATACTCTAAGGAAAAAACATGCAATACTTTCAACATTATGCATTCTAAGAGTCTCATACTAAATTCTAAATCTTTGAAGTTTAGCGCTCTTTACCTTAGTGTCATCTTCGTATCTTTGGGTAATATTATCCCATGTAGTGTTTGTGGTATTCAGCTGCATAAACTCCACAAATTCAGAATATGTCAGGTTTCCTAAAATAACATTAAATTCCTTTGGATTGGTCTCATACTATTTCTTCCCTGCATGATCTGTGGGAATGGAGGATGGGTATTGATATCCACCTTCGATGATTTCCCATACATCAACTCCAAGTGACTGAAAATATGCTCTCATTATGACTTTCCAAAACAAAAATTTATTTCCATTAAAAAAAGGTGTCCTGATATAATATATTCCCTCTTAGTTGTTCCTCTTCATTAATATCACTTTAAGCGATCAAGTTTCTTTGGAGGGACCTTCTCAAATACCAATTGTTAGGGAAAATACTGAGAGGGGAAGGTTAATCAGTATTATAAACTAAATTTAATTTTTCATTTAATATTTTGATTTATGTACGCTACTGCTATTCATGAAACATGTGTATGTACATGACTATGGTAGATTCAAATTGCATATATCGATATAACTAATTTATCATTTATTTCATTTATTGTTCATCCTTAATGAGTTCATAATTACTTCATTGTTTCTTTATTAAAAAACAACTATGAGTAGTAAATACCATATAGATCATCAACACAAAATAAAAATATAAGCACACATGAACACCAAATTTTTTAGGTGGAAACCCAATGTGGGAGAAAACTGCCATTGTTGTTGTCTCTATATTTTTTCTTATTATATAAATAAAATATTACATTTTTAATGATGCAATCTCTTTTCAATACGAAAGAACGGAATTGGAGAAACATATAACCTTATTTTAATCTTTATCACCCATTGGAAGGAAGCTACAACCCCCTGAACTCATTTACCAATGTCTATCAGAAGGGGGCCCTTACCCACTTTCTAAAGGGTGTAACCATCAGCTCCTTATGGACCACTTTTTAGAATATTTCAAATTGGATCCACTGGTCAAACAATCAACACACAACATGTAGGCCACCTTTAATCAAATTTTCAAATTGAACCCATATCTACCATAAACCGAAACAAACTAAAGAATTTAATATGAGACATTGTCACACTACAAATCAATTGAAATACTAAATACAAAATCAAACCATAAATAATAAATATTAAATTATGTACGTGATTGTATTGAATAATACTTGTGTATATACATGTTATCTATGTGTAAGACCTGCGTATAGATCTATAAATATTGAACATTGAATATGAATCATTGTAACACTCGAGTAACCATTGAATCATGTACTAAGTTAATCAGAGATCATTAAATCAATTAGAAATCAACAAATTGGAGAATCATCATTAATCATCATTTCATTCCATAACCAACTCAACCCAATCAATGCACTGTGAAAAAAAAATTATCATGATAGATATATGATCAACATACATCAAAAAATAGAACATAACTGATCAAATGTCATCAACAGGACATACTGCAAAACCCTATAATATATACATGACTTCCATACAAAATAGAAAGGTATGCATGCGAAAACCATGCATATCATATGCGTACAAATTGTGAACATACTGAAATATTTTCGCATAATATATATGTGATTACCGAGAAGATTATATGCATATGTACACGGCCTTTCAGAGGAAAACTAGCGTATAGATTTGAAATCATTGAATCATATTTTTGCTACATAATTCAATATTTTCAAACCCATATATTGACACATCACTACATATGGATCAATTCATGATTATAGCTACATATCTACCATTACAAGCCTAAATACATCAATCAATTATTATCAATAGTTTTCTCGACACTTTCATATCTATTATAATTGAGCCTCCTCCATGCTTCTTGGGTAATTCCTGCTTTTTATCAAATCATTCATAAAAATATCATTACGTGCACACAAAACACCATGATATCTGTTATGGCCTAAATCTACCTCAGGCTGAGAAAGGCAGAATCTAGGGTATCATCAAACCACGCTTAACCTGGTAGCTAGCCCTACCAGATCGGAAGAGGGCTCTCTCCTTGTCAATCTCAACAAAAAATAATCAATGAGGCTTGAGATGACTTGATGTAAAGATTGATTTGGGCTAGGTATGTGTGCAAAAGAGTTTGATTGAATTTAAGCATGTTTTGTTGGCTCGATTGGAAAATCAGATTTTGGGTTTGGGGAATGAGGCTTAGTTTTGTACAGATCTGAATGGGGCAAGGTACGCAATTGATTTGACACTTACAATTTGAAATCAATGGAGAGT
This sequence comes from Pinus albicaulis, assembly GCA_034641835.2. Classification (NCBI taxonomy): domain Eukaryota; kingdom Viridiplantae; phylum Streptophyta; class Pinopsida; order Pinales; family Pinaceae; genus Pinus; species Pinus albicaulis. The sequence goes on from CM076576.1 coordinate 219,730,473, forward strand.
TGAGAGAGGTGAGGAGTTGAAGAGGGCAAGAAACCTTCAGTGATCCTATCCAAACATCTAAAAACATAGAAAATTAAACAAACCCTAGGTAGGGCACTGCAAATTTTAATGAATTCTACCTTTATCCTTGTTTGTTTAAGTTGAGAAGAAATAAGAGAGATAGTGGTATAGATAAAACACCAGTAGACTTACATTTACAGAGAGAAACACATTATCAAAACAAAATTCCACATGAATCCCATAGAGTGCTGCAAACCCTGGTCCATTCCTTTGCCAAAAATGCAGAGATGAATGTACAATGATGCTCAAAGCATTCCCAAGAGTCCAACCTGTGCTAATGATTGAGAAAACATAAGATATAAGCAACCAAAAACTAATCCCAGCCTCTAGCAGTCGAGCTCACAAGTTTAGGAGCTTTTCCAACAAGATCTAAACTGAGAACTAGAAAATAGGCAGTGGAAGAGCTTGCCTCTATAAGATAGGAAACTGATTCATTTAGTTGCAAATCACTTTTTGATGGATGAATCTACCTCCCTGAGTAAAAATTTAACAAAATTACATCAAGATCCATCAAATTACATCAATTTACATCATTATTTTGACATTTGGAAGTAAGAAAGTCAAAATGTAAAAAACTAGGCGAAAAACAAAGTTTCTGGGTCAAAAAATGGGCAAAAACCTCCAATGCGCCGTGCCTGATTTCCCTATGCATCGCGCCAGTTTGGAGCTGATTTTGGAGGCCTTCCCGGTGTTGAAATTTGCTCCAAGTGGGCTTGTTGGAAATTTATTCCTGTATACTTTCCAACCCAAGTGGAATTTCTGAATTTGTCTTTCATTTGCCCCTCCAAAACTGATTTCTCCCAAGAATGCTTCCTGTGTGTCAAAAAAGGGGCAAAAAGGTCATTTTTGGGGTGTTTTTGACCCTTCTAGAAGCCCAAAACCTATCAAAATTTCTTGGCCATAGGTAGGCATGCATATTTTTCCATGAAAAATCCAAAAATGTAAAGTTTGCATCAAAAGGAGCCCCCCATCAAAAGCGCGCGCCAAGTGGTGCGGCGGATAGAGCTGAAAAGTCTGCTTTTAGGCCAAAAATTCAAAATTTGCAAAAACTGTCCCAATTTTTTTTAAATTTGGGTTGAGTGTCCTCCATTATGTGATATGCTGGGCCAAGGAAGCCTTGGCCAAAATCTGAAGTATATCATGCCTTTTCCGACGCTTTGAGGCCTTCTTCAACTTAGCCTTCAAGATCTTGATCCTTGCTTTGCACACCTTGTTTCTCGCCAAGTAGTGGTATGCCATGTTCCTCAACATATTTTTCTCATTTTTTGCCTTCTCTAGCATCTTTTCCCAAATGCAAGTTTGTTCTCTCAAGCCAAGATTCCCGGTCATGTTCAATCTCTTTCTCATACCCATGATCACTATCTCTTTCCATTTTCCTTTGGTTTCAAAAAATGTGGTTGTACATGGATGGTTTTGTGGATAAAAGTGTGAAAATATGATGGAGGAATGAAATGGGTAGAGTGTATGGAAGAGAGTGTAAAAATGTATGTGTGAACAGATTTTAGGGATGTGAGTAGGGTTTAGGGAGTGTAGGGTTTGGGAAATTATATGTGGAGAAGGGGATTAAGGGGAAAATGTATGAGGGGAGTGGGATTAAGGGGATAGGGTATACAACCATTAGTGCAATGAAGAAAACTAAGGTTTTACCCTAGAAGCTAGGGTTTTAGGGTTTTGGGGATAGGGGAGTAGGATGAGTGGAAATGAGAGGGGGAATGGGAAATGAAACTAGTGAAATGTAGTGAAGGGGATGTGAAAGTGGTAGAGGGGAATAAGACAACAAAAAATGGCAATTTTGCAAACCCTAGGCAGATTTCCAATGAAATTGTGCAAGGAGCTAGGGTTTTATTTTTCACCCATTGAAACACCATAAACACTGATGGAAACTCATATATTGGCGATATGGAGATGTTAACTTAGTTTTGGAATGAAGAATTTTCAATTTTGGAGATTTTGGAGGAATATTTGAATGGATTTCAGGATTTTTAGCCCAATGCACTATGCCATCTCTATTCTCTACGCCAGTTCATTTTTTACACTGCAAAGGGCTGCCCAATGCACCACGCCATCTCTATGCGCCATGCCTTTTTGCAGGAGACTTTTGGAGACCTTCCTTATGTCCAAATTGGGTGTAGGATAGCTTGTTGGAAATATTATTGAGTCTAATTTCCAACCCAACTGGAATTTTTCAATTTGGAGTTCATTTTCCCTGTCAACAATCACATCTCCCAAGACTGGTCAAAATGTGCAAAATGAGGTTGCCTCAAGGCAGAGTGCTGTTGCAGTCAACTTTTCAAGGTCTTCCTCAACTCCAAATAGAGCTCATGATAGCTCATTGGAAATCTCTTTGTGTCTAGTTATCATTTGACTCATCAATCAAGTCATTTGGCCAACCAAGCTAGGAGAAAGCTTGATTTTCCCAAGGTCACTTCAGAGGTGCATCAATTCTCCTGAGGAAACTGTATTTTTGAAATTTATCTAAAACCATGAAACCTGTGTAAAAATTGAAGGAGTTTTTTCTTCCCTGGCCTATTTTGGACAAAAACATCTCTTAGTTTTCCTAAATTCATCTTTTATTGCTCAGAAACATCATTGGAGTAAAACCTATCCCGATGTGTGGAACAAGGGATTTGTCGAAATGAAGTGAAACGAAGGGGATAAGGGGCTTCTAAATTCTTGAGAAAAATTTTGGAATTAGGGAGGGATGTTAGTAAGTATGGGAAAGTGGAATTCCAGAGATTGAGTGAGGGGAAGAGGTCCAAAAGGAAAAAACACAGGCCTAGCCTAGAAAATTACCAAGTTGTAGCAAGAAACTAGGGTTTGTGCGAAAATGAGGGATTTGAGGAAAATCAGTGATGGAAAGTGTTTAATAAGGTACATTAAGGATATGGGAAGGTGTATTAACATCAGGATATAGGTTTTTCTGATGATTTGACCAACCAAGAGAAATTACCTTCAAAACCGTAGGAGAGGGAAATGAATCTTACCTAGGCACAACTAAAGCATGAACAAGGTGTAAATTGACCCAGTGGAACTTGAAATGATGATGAAAACCCTCTGAATGATGCTACACTCAGCTGAATGGTGATATGGACTGACATTTGGACAACTTTGAAAGGAGTGAAATAAAACCCTAGACCTAATACTTAGTGACCAAATTTTGCTTGAAGACTCACTAAAATGACAAAATTTGACCTTGACACCTTTAAAACACTTTGTAAGAGCATGTTTGACCACTGGAGGAAGGCTGCAAAGACTGAAACTAACATTGGCTCCAATGGGGATGGTAGCTCCTTGGAGGTGCCAAGAAATACAAATCGTTGGAAAGCATACAGTGCCTTCATCCATTGGGCAATGGAGTCAAAAACTCAAGCTGAAATGCATGACTGAAAACTAATGAATTGATGACACAAATTGACTCTCACTCAACTAAAAACTAACTCGATACTTAAACACAACCGAAAAACTGGAAAATATGCTCAATATGAAGCTTATTCATCAAAACCTACTCTAACTGTTCTATTTCACCACTAGGTCAAGTGAAATGGAACAACAAATGCAACCATGTAAGAATCCTGGCTGTTGTTTGAATTCTCCACAAGTGCTCGCTTATGAACAACAAGAGAGAACTAATAAAAGGCAACTCCCATGAAAACTTGTGAACAGATCTGTTGAATACTATGGATTCTCTATCTGCCTCCAAAACACTACATAAGGATCTTGAAGTTCATGCACACTGGGACTTAGCTCATCCAATGGATTAATTTTCTTCATTTCATACCATGAATGAAAACTTTGTTTTGAGCTTTGTGACGAGACTCCTACTAAAAATGACAAAGAAGCCAGCTGCCGGATCAAGTTTATATCAGCACACGTTTCAAGCTCACATGTAGTCAATGGAGAAAGACTTTGACTGCAGACATCATCCAACACATCCGCTATTGGATCGTGAAAAAATTGAAAAGACTGTTGCACCCCATTTTCTATTATTTCTGATGAGATTACATGATTTTCTACAAGCTGCTCATTTGAAGATTTACTATTCCAATTTCCCTTCAAAAACTGAAATTATTCAAAATAGAAAGGTACAGAATCATCTTGCATCATTTGATCGTATGTTCCAGCTTCCATGTTCTCATCTGCAACTTGATAATCAATGGCATTCGGGGGCAGCAAATCTAGATATGAGAAATATTGAACAAGGTTTTTATTGCCCTCAAGATGGTCCAAATCAAGACTTGTCGACAGTTGATTTCAGATTGCATAAATGTTGTATCTGATGAACTGAAACAAATCAAAACAAAAAGGAAAAGATCCTTCACTTACTTCAAAATTTCATGTACTTTCCTTGTCAATGTCATAGCTGATATGCATCGGTTGTTCATTGTATTCAAGCTATTGAAAGTGAACTTCCTCCTTCCACAAACTAGATGCTGATTTGTCTGCAATATTAGCTTATGTTTGGAGAACATAATCGTCATCATACTGGTCAAATTGAGGCAAATCATCAGTATAAAACACATCATCAAGCATACATGTCATATCAACAGCTCTCTCTTCTCCAAGATGATCTACAAAACAATCATTATCAGATCTATGAAAACTAGGATGAGAAACAAAATGTTTTGGATCAGCAACATGTTCTTCTTCAATCAGCGAGCCATGGGCTTGAACATTATACTCATTCCTTGTGATGATCCTTTGCATCATCTCTTCCACTGCACTTACCAAAATGTCAATTTTTACCTCTAGAGATGTCGATTCCTCCAGATCTATGTTTTTCATCTCTTCCTCCTTCAACATTGCCCTTCGGATCAAAAAATGAGCTTCTACATCTACTACATTGTTTTGCATCTCTTCAAGTGTTGCAAGATTCCTTTCTCTTAGCTGAAACTCCATTTCTGGATCAAAGGCACCCGGGTAGTGCAAGAGAGCGGATCCAAGAGGAGGTCTTATATTAACTGGCATCGAATAATAAACTTGGTTAAATCTTCCAGAAAATTGTTGTACTGTCTCCCCTGGCAGTATTTTCAGCTGGTTATACTCTTCTATAATAAAGAAAGGTTTCTGTATGATCACCCACCTGTCGAGGAAAAATTTGACGAACTGCTGGAAATCTGAGATGCTCGCATCAGGCAGGGTTTTGAACCAACTCTTGACTTTGCCTTGCAAAGAGAGAGAAAAAATCCTAATACAAACATCCTCTTCATCAACTTCAAAAAAGTCAAGAAAAGATTCAAAATTCGGTACATGTCTCTCAGCAGTGATATTGTCGCGTTCACCATCAAATATTGGTAGATATAGGTCATGATTTTTAGGGAAAGCATGGGATATAGGAGGTAAAATCAAAGGCTTGTATCGATCTGGAATTTTACAAGGTATAGGGTTATGTACAAATCCTGCAGAATCAGTCTTGCTCTCTTGAGGTTCGTCAGTTTGAAGATGGTCATCACAAGATTGGGAGGAAAGGTCTTGATCAAGCTCAAAAGCATGCAAATCTTTGGTATTCACAATCTTCAAAGGGAAGGATGTAGAAATTTGATTAACTGATATATTATTCACCAAGATTCTCCTGATCACACACTATTTTAGCTTCATGCATAATACAGAATCTCTTCTACCATTGATCATCACATGCGGAAATAAAATCAATTGCATGCATACATTAAAACCACAAACAATCACACGTATGAAAACAATATTTAATGGGAAAGCTTAAAGCTGAAAACCCCAACTATCTGTATATTATATGTCATGGAGATCATGTAACAATCATAGTACAAAATCTCCTCACAAGCTCTCATGCACACCCTCAATTGCTACACACTATCAAGCTAGATCTAGCAAAACACATGCTCCAATATTTTGCCACTTGATAGCTAGCCTCTATTGCATAATCAATGCTATGGGATGGCTTCATTAAATATATAAACCACCTAGCTTGTACTGCGCAATCCTCATGGGCTTCTCCACCTATCTGTGTGTTGAAAATAGCAACAGTATAGTCACAACTGATAGTTAACCAGGGAAAATTTTAGGGGCTAATATTCGCAAGTGGGCTAATTTTCCATGCTTTAAAAAAAAAAAGATTCGTGAATTTCCATTTTTTAGAATATGATTCGCCCAAATTTTATAGTATAACAATATTTTACGTTAGAAATCGCTAAAATTTTATAGAGACTATATAAAATCATTAGAAATATATATATTTTTATAAAATTATCACCAAGACTTTTACAATTTTCATTTTAGGTACTAGTAATATTTTCCATATTTATAAACTTTAAAATAAATTTCTATCCTTAAAATTTTCCCTATAGTTAACCTGCTCTTTCACCTATTTCTGCACTGGTCTCCACTGAAACAGTCCATGCACTGAAGTTAACTAATGCATTCTTTAGTTGATTAATGAGTTTATAATTAGTGAATTAATTAATAATTAATTCACACCACTCTCACTAATTGTATCAATTAGTTAAACTGAATACAAATAGCTCAACTATGTTTAGATTAGTTACACTGAATACAACTCCACTAAATCCTTCAATCAACTCCACCAAACTCTGTCACATGAGTTCTAACTAAAGTATCCATGCAATAGCTCCACTTAACCCTCAGGAATAGCGTAATTCCCTCTATCAGCTCCTGTGCCACATCTATGCACTTAACCGAAGTGCTCCAAGAGAATAAAATAATGTTTAGAGTCCAAATATTATTAAGAGCTAATAATATTCAACATATCTATTTTTAGACTGGCAATCTAAAAATAGATTCTGCCTAATATGTCTAAAAATAGAAGTCCATCTATTTTTTCCGACTTGACCAACCATCCACAAATAGCATCCTGCAACTCATAGAACATGATCCATATGTCTAAAAATAGTCATAGTCTAAAAATAGACTTTGTGCCAAAAATAGCTTGCAAGCCCACTTAGTGAAGGCAACTTCTTTCCAATAATCTCATCATCTTGTTGCAATCTCAACACTCCCTCTCAACAAGATAAGGATTATTTGCAACCCCTATCCTGCCCCTGTGGTATTCGAATTTGCTCCTGGTGAGCGCCTTCGTCAAGATATCAACATCCTGATCTTCCGTGGGAATGTATGAAAATAACATGACCTTCCACTGCATAGAATCTCAAATATGATGATACCGATCTGTGAAGCCATGCCGCCTCAACTCATCCTCTTGTATATACCATGACCCATATCTCGATGTGCCTCTAAGATATCTCAATACATGCTTCCCCGCCTTCCAAAAGAGCTTGGTTGGCTTAACCATAGCTTGTGAAAGCTGGTTAACAGCATAGCATATGTCGGGTCGTGTATTGACCAGATACATAAGCGACCCCACCAACTGTCGATAAATAGTGGCATCCACTACCTCCGTTGAAGTAGTATCCTCCTTCCTCCAACCACCAGGAAGAGGAGTATCAATAGGCTTGCAACCATGCATGTTGAAATTCTACAGTATCTCCCAGGCATACTTACCCTGAGAAACAAACAGTCAACCACTGCGCTGCCAAATTTCCAATCCTAGGAAACAATGAAGGAGGTCCAAGTCCTTCATCTCAAACGCCTTTGCAAGATCAGCCTTACATGAGTGTATCAACAGTTCATCACTCGTCAAAATCAAATCATCTACATAAAGTACAATGATTAGCAACTTACTCTCCACCACAATTTGGTATAGGTTAGGATCCACCTCACTCTTGGAGAATCCAAGTCCAGTGAAATAAATGTCTATCTGTGTGTACCAAGCACGAAGTGCTTGTTTCAACCCATACAACGCTCTCTTGACACTGCACACATGCGACTCGCTGCTGAAGATCTCGAAACCTTCGGGCTGCTCTATGTACACCTCCTCCTCAATGACTCCATTGAGGAATGCAGTCTTCACATCCATCTGATGAATGTGCCACCCCATTTATGCTGAGAGAGCAAGAATCATCCGTATGGAAGAATACCTTGCGACAGGTGCAAAGGTCTCCTCATAATTGATCCCTTCAATCTGTGAAAAGCCTCAGGAAACAAATCTTGCCTTATACTTCTCCACACTCCCGTCAGCTTCCTACTTCACTTTGTAGATCCATCTTGAACCCACCACTGATTTACCCTCCGGTCTCGGGACAATCTCCCATGCACTGTTTCTGACAATCGAATCATACTCTTCCACCATGGCATCTACCCATGCGGGGTCCTCCACAGCTTCCTCGAAAGAGGATGGCTCTCTCACAATACACTTGCTCATAAGAGCCATGTATCCAGTATACAAGTCAAGTGACTGTCTCTATCTGCACTGTGATGTAGGTGCTCCTACAACCTTCTCTGCATCTTGAGCCAGTTGTTCAGCTTCTGTAGTACGCTTCCGCCCTCTGATGGTTGGCGATGCCGGAGTGGTCTCTTCCACTCCATGAAACTCATCTTGTAGCTGATCCACATCCTGAGACTCATCCTTAGGAACTAATAGCTCCTCATTTGCATGCAAGTGTGGCTCCCTCTCAAGCGAACACTTCATGGCTTTCTCCTCATGAAATTTGATATCCCGTCTCACAACAGTCTTGCGACTGTCTGGAAAATACACACGATAGTTGTGGGGCATATTAGTGTACCCCAAAAATATCCCAACCTCCGCAGTCGGCTCCAGATTCTTCCTGGCATCCTTCATCACATGAATGTAAACAGGTGAACCAAAAATCCTCAAATGGGAAATATCAGGCCTCTTACCAGAAAACACCTCCTCGGGTGTACTCATGCCAAGTATCCTGTGAGGACAACGGTTCTGCACATATACTGCAGTATTGCATGCCTCCGCCCACAAGTGTATGGGTAGGCCCTGATCATGCAACATCGCCCGTGCAGCACCCACGATCGTTCTGTTCTTCTGCTCAGCAACCCCGTTCTGCTGTGGGTTATGAGGTGCTATGAGCTCTCTTTGAATTCCTTCTACGCTGCAAAAGTCCTTGAATTCGCCAGAGATGAATTCACCACCATTGTCGCTCCTAAGAGCCTTCACCTGCTTCCCTGATTCTTTCTCAACCAGTGCCTTGAACTCACAGAACTTTGAGTATGTCTCGCTCTTCTTCTGCATGAAGAAGATCCAACACTTACGAGAAAAATCATCAACAAATATCACATAATACCTGTGCTTTGCTGTCGAAGCTGCTGAGAAAGTTCCACACACGTCTGTGTGAATTCTCTCAAGGATCGTCGTGGCGCGACTATCCTTCTCGTGAAAGGTGGATTTCACAAATTTTCCCAAGGTACACCCCTTGCACTGATCTGACTGCGCAAGAGTGCCCTTAGGAAGCCCAGTAGAAATCTGCTGCAGTATCTTCAAAGCTCCATGGTGAAGGTGGCCCAATCTCCGGTGCCACAGCTCGCCATCATCTCGGCTCACCACTCCTTCTGCCTTGCCTGCCATTGCTGCGCAGCCATCTACCTGCAATTGATAAAGGTTCTTAACTCGAACCCCTATCCTCCGGGTCTCACCAGTTTCCTTACTACGCAGGAAAGCCTTTCCCTCGCTAAAGACAACATCATATCCCTTGTCTTCTAACATCGCCACAGAGATAAGATTCTTCTTCAATCCTGGAACATGCATCACTTCCTTCAATACAAAGGGTTTACCAGACTCCCTCTCAAAGGAAATGGTACCAATACTGGTCGAACTATGTCTACCATCATCTCCCATCTCGATGTGCACTCCAAGATATTTCTCATCCACATCAGTAAACAAATCTCGATCTCCTGTCATGTGAAAAGATGCACCACTGTCAAGAAACCGCACTGATCCCGTCATACTTGAGACCAAGCATGCAATCAGCGAAAAATCCAGCTCAAACTGCAAGGCTAAGGCCTCTCCAGCTGCAATCCCAGCAGCCTGCTTATTTTTCTTCTTCTGTGGACAATTAGTGGTGTAATGTTCGTGTTGGTGACAGTGAAAGCACTTCACCTTGGACATGTCCTACTTCTTGCCTTTCGCACCGGATTAAGAAGATTTCTTTCTCTTCCCCTTCTTTTCTTTGGTAGCCAAAGCACAATTCTCTTCATCAGAGTTCTTTGATGAAGATCCATCCCTGGTACTCCGCCTTATCTCCTCTTTCACAAGATCCGACCAAAGTCGCTCGCATCCTGGCAATTTCTCCCGACCATTGACAGAGTCTTGATAGGAATGCCAACTCTTCGAAAGCCCAAGGAGATCCAAACTCACCAAGTCCTCATCATCAACAGTCACCCCCACACTTCCCATCTCATCCCTGTATTGGACGAACTTCGTGAGGTACTTGGGCATACTGTCGCCTTTCTCCATTTTTATGTTCCTGAGTTTTTCCTTGAGCGCCAACTTCCTCTGATCGCTCTTGCTTTGAAATAAATATGTCAAATCTTTCCACATCAAGAATGGAGAAGCCTTACCATGAAGGTTGGATACTATGTGATCCTTCATGCCCTCCAACAGAATCCTTCGACACTTTGCTGTCTTCTTTTGTCATGCGTCAAGTACGGAAGCATCACTAGAAGTAGGCTTTGGAATTTCTACATCTATGAACTCCTTCAACCCATTGTCATCCAGAACTGTCTCCATCCTGTCCTTCCATGCAATATAATTCGAGCTTCCCTCAAGGGAATACTCCAATCGCAATCCGTTGAAAGACATCTCAACTTCGACACTAAGAAAAACACTACAGCAAATTCGAATTCCACCAGCACAAAACTCAACCGCTTCAATGCTTCGCAATTGCTCCAATGATCAATATCGCTCTGATACCATGTAGAAATTTGAATAACTGATATATTATTCACCGATATTCTCCTGATCACACACTATTTTATCTTCATGCATAATACAGAATCTCTTCTACCATTGATCATCACATGCGGAAATAAAATCAATTGCATGCATACATTAAAACCACAAACAATCACACATATGAAAACATTATTTAATGGGAAATATTAAAGTTTAAAACCCCAAATATATGTATATTATTTGTCATGGAGATCATGTAACAATCATAGTACAATAGCTCCTCACAAGCTCTTATGCACAGCCTCAATTGCTACACACTCTCAAGCTAGATCTAGCAAAACACATGCTCCAATATTTTTCCACTTGATATCCAGCCTCTATTGCATAATCAATGCTATGGGATGGCTTCATTAAATAGATAAACCACCTGGCTTGTACTGCGCAATCCTCATGGGCTTCTCCACCTATATGTGTGTTGCAAATAGCAATAGTATAGTCACAACTGATAGTTAACCTGCTCTTTCACCTATTTCTGCACTGGTCTCCACTGAAACTATCCATGCACTGAAGTTAACTGATGCATTCTTTAGTTGATTAATGAGTTTATAGTTAGTGAATTAATTAATAATTAATTGACACCACTCTCACTAATTGTATCAATTAGTTAAACTGAGCACAAATAGCTCAACTATGTTTAGATTAGTTAAACTGAATACAACTCCACTAACTCCCTCAATCAACTCCACCAAACTCTGTCGCATGAGTTCTAACTGAAGTATCCATGCAATAGCTCCACTTAACCCTCAGGAATAGCGCAATTCCTTCTGTCAGCTCCTGTGCCACATATTTGCACTTAACTGAAGTGCTCCAAGAGAATAAGATAATGTTTAGAGTCCAAATATTATTAAGAGCTAATAATATTCGACTTAAAAATGAAAACTGTGGAGATTCCGAGCTGCGATTCTAAAAATATACACCACAGAAATCTACAATCTGACATATCTATTTTTAGACTAGCAATCTAAATATAGATTCCGCCCAATATGTCTAAAAATATAAGTCCATCTATTTTTTCCGATTTGACCAACCATCCACAAATAGCATCCTGCAACTCATAGAACATGATCTATATGTCTAAAAATAGACATGGTCTAAAAATAGACTTTGCACCAAAAATAGCCTACGGGCCCACTTAGTGAAGGTGACTTCTTTCCACTAAGCTCATCATCTTGTTGCAATCTCAACAAAGGAATCAAATGTAGGCCAAGGATATTTTCTCAAATACAATATACTTTGCAAAGCCTTCTTGACATTCTCGGGAAAAGAGAAGAAATAATTTATGACAAAGAACAAAATGTCTTGGATGAAATTCCAACTTGAATACCTAATCTTTCAATATTTTCCTTTCATGTTTCTGTTGGTCAGGTTCATCCTCCAGTGGAGTCTTTGGATCTGATCTCGAAACTAATTTAGAGTCGCCAGGTGAATGATTTCAGCCTTCCTATGTCTGATCGTTGTCCACCATCAACAATCATATATGAACTTGATTAGATCTTACTGAGGAAACCAGATGTTCAGTTCATAAACTAGACCGGAGATTGACTGAAGTAGCATTCATATACTTTCGCTAATGCAAAGCAAGAGCATTTCGAAGGCTACCTAGCTAGCTTCAGGCTCTGTTTATAGTTTATAAAGCAAACAAAAAATATTTTCTTCCCCAGTATGGTCGCCACTATGTTATGGCCTAAATCTACCTCAGGCTGAGAAAGGAAGAATCTAGGGTAACATAAAACCACGCTTAACCTGGTAGCTATCCCTACCAGATCAAGAGAGGGCTCTCTCCTTATCAATATCAACAAAAAATAATCGATGAGGCTTGAGATGACTTAATGTAAAGACTGATTTTAGGCTAGGTATGTGTGCAAAAGAGTTTGATTGAATTTAAGCATGTTTTGTTGGCTCGATTGGAAAAGCAGATTTTGGGTCTGGGGAATGAGGCTTAGTTTTACAGAGATCTGAATGGGGAAAGGTAGGAAATTTATTTGACACTTCCAATTTGAAATTAATGGAGAGTTGAGAGAGGTGAGGAGTTGAAGAGGGAAAGAAAACTTCAGGGATTCTCTCCAAACAGCTGAAAACATAGAAAATTAAACAAACCCTAGGTAGAGCAATGCAAATTTTAATGAATTCTACCTTTATCCTTGTTTGTTTAAGTTGAGAAGAAATAAGAGAGATAGTCGTATAGATAAAACACCAGTAGACTTACATTTACAGAGAGAAACACATTATCAAAACAAAATGCCACATGAATCCCATAGAGTGCTGCAAACCCTGGTCTATTCCTTTGCCAAAAATGCAGAGATGAATGTACAATGATGCTCAAAGCATTCCCAAGAGTCCAAACTTTGCTAATGACTGAGAAAACATAAGATATAAGCAACCAACAACTCATCCCAACCTCTAGGGGTCGAGCTCACAAGTTTAGGAGCTTTTCCAACAAGATCTAAACTGAGAACTAGAAAATAGGCAGTGGAAGAGCTTGCCTCTATAAGATAGGAAACTGATTCATTCAGTTGCAAATCACTTTTTGATGGATGAATCTACCTCCATGAGTAAAAATTTAACAAAATTACATCAAGATCCATCAAATTACATCAATTTACATCATTATTTTGAAATTTGGAAGTAAGAAAGTCAAAATGTAAAAAACTAGGTGAAAAACAGAGTTTCTGGGTCAAAAATGGGCAAAAACCTCCAATGTGCCATGCCTGATTTCCCTATGCATCGCGCCAATTTGGAGCTAATTTTGGAGGCTTTCCCGGTGTCCAAATTTGCTCCAAGTGGGCTTGTTGGAAAGGTCTGCATGTCTACTTTCCAACACAAGTGGAATTTCTAAATTTGGCTTTCATTCCCCCCTCCAAAACTGATTTCTCCCAAGACTACTTCCTATGTGTCAAAAAAGGGGCAGAAAGGTCATTTTTGGGGTGTTTTTGACCCTTATGGAAACCCAAAACCTGTCAAAACTTCTTGGCCATAGGTAGGCATGCATATTTTTCCATAAAAATTCCAAAAATGTAAATTTTGCATCAAAAGGAGCCCCCCATCAAAAGCGCGCACCAAGTGGCGCGGCGCATAGAGCTGAAAAGTTTGCTTTTAGGCCAAAAATTCAAAATTTGCAATTAGTGTCCCAAATTTTTTGAAATTTGGGCTGAGTGTCCTGCATTATTTTCTATTCTAGGCCAAGGAAGCCTCGGCCAAAATCTGAAGTCTATCATGCCTTTTCCAATGCTTTGAGGCCTTCTTCAACTTAGTCTTCAAGATCTTGATCCTTGCTTTGCACACCTTGTTTCTCGCCAAGTAGTGGTATGCGATGTTCCTCAACATATTTTTCTCATTCTTGGCCTTCTCTAGCATCTTTTCCCAAATGCAAGTTTGTTCTCTCAAGCCAAGATTCCCGGTCATGTTCAATCTCTTGCTCATACCCATGATCACTGTCTCTTTCCATTGTCCTTTGGTTTTGAAAAATGTGGTTGTACATGGATGGTTTTGTGGATAACAGTGTGAAAATATGATGGAGGAATGAAATGGGTAGAGTGTACGGAAGAGAGTGTAAAAATGTATGTGTGAACAGATTTTAGGGATGTGAGTAGGGTTTAGGGAGTGTAGGGTTTGGAAAATTATATGTGGAGAAGGGGATTAAGGGGAAAATGTATGAGGGGAGTGGGATTAAGGGGATAGGGTATACAACTATTAGTGCAATGAAGAAAACTAGGGTTTCACCCTAGAAGATAGGGTTTTAGGGTTTTGGGGATAGGGGAGTAGGATGAGTGGAAATGAGAGGGGGAATGGGAAATGAAACTAGTGAAATGTAGTGAAGGAGATGTGAAATTGGTAGAGGGGAATAAGATAGCAAAAAATGGCAATTTTGCAAACCCTAGGAAAATTTTCAATGAAACTGTTCAAGGAGCTAGGGTTTTGTTTTTCACCTATTGAAACACCATAAACACTGATGGAAGCTCATATATTGGAAATATGGAGATGTTAACTTAGTTGTGGAATGAAGAATTTGCAATTTTAGATATTTTGGAGCAATATTTGAATCGATTTCAGGATTTTTAGCCCAATGTGCCGCGCCATCTCTATCCGCCGCGCCAGTTAATTTTTTACACTATAGAAGGCTGCCCAATGCGCCGTGCCATCTCTATGCGCCACGCCTTTTTGCAGGAGACTTTTGGAGACCTTCCCTGTGTCCAAATTGGGAGAAGGATAGCTTGTTGGAAATATTATTGAGTCTAATTTCCAACCCAACTGGAATTTTTCAATTTTGAGTTCATTTGCCCTGTCAAAAATCAAATCTCCCAAGACTAGTCAAAATGTGCAAAATGAGGCTGCCTCAAGGCAGAGTGCTATTGCAGTCAACTTTGGAAGGTCTTCCTCAACTCCAAATGGAGCTCATGACAACTCATTGGAAATATCTTTGTGTCTAGTTATCATTTGGCTCATCAATAAAGTCATTTGGCCAACCACGCTAGGAGAAATCGTGATTTTCCCAAGGTCACTTCAGAGGTGCATCAATTCTCCTGAGGCAGCTGTAGTTTTGATATTTCTCTAAAACCATGACACCTGTGTAAAAATTGAAGGATTTTTTTCTTACTTGGCCTATTTTGGACAAAAACCTCTCTCAATTTTCCAAAATTAATCTTTTATTTCTCATAAACATCATTGGAGTAAAACCTATCCTGATCTGTGGAACAAGGGATTTGTCGAAAAGTGAAATGAAGGGGATAAGGGGCTTCTAAATTCTTGATAAAATTTCAAGAAGTAGGGAGGGATGTTAGGAAGTAGGGTAAAGTGGTATTTCAGAGATTGAGTGAGGGGAAGAGGTCCAAAAGGGAAAAACACAGGCCTAGCCTAGAAAATTGCCAAGTTGTAGCAAGAAACTAGGGTTTGTACGAAAATGAGGAATTTGAATAATATCAGTGATGGGAAGTGTTTAATAAGGTACATTAAGGATAGGGGAAGGTGTATGAACATCAGGATACAATTTTTGCTGATGATTTGACCATCCAAGAGAAATTACCTTCAAAACCCTAGGAGAGGGAAATGAATCTTACCTAGGCACAATTGAAACATGAACAAGGTGTAAAATGACCCAGTGGAACTTGAAATGATGATGAAAAACCTCTGAATGATGCTAAACTCAGCTGAATGGTGACATGGATTGACATTTGAACAACTTTGAAAGGAGTGAAAGAAAACCCTAGACCTAATACTTAGTGACCAAATTTTGCTTGAAGACTCACTGAAATGAAAAAATTTGACCTTGACACCTTAAAATCACTTTGTAAGAGCATGTTTGATCACTGGAGGAAGGCTGTAAAGACTGACACTAACAATATCCATCTCTTTATATAGCTTTAGACTTAGACAATACCTTAGGAAAATCCCTTAGGCGTATCCCTTAGTAATTTTGTCGGTATTCTTTGAGGGGATCAATTGTTGTTGATGCACCCATTGCTATGGGCCAATACCATGGTAAAGAACCTTGATATTCAAATTACCATGGTGTGGATTATGTAAGCTACTTTTACTTACAGTACTTGCGTATGTATGTGACCTTGCTACATAGGACTTACGTATACTTTCTCAAACTTTTATGTTATCATCCATCTGTCTTTGAACTTTCATTCCTTTATTTAGATCACTTGTAGCACTGCATAACCATCACATTGACATATTTATCAAGTAGGCTTCCATCATGGACAACACATTAACCATAATGCCAACAAAATCGATATCATGGTTGATTAATTCACATCATTCCATAGACGGTACAGAATCATGGTTCAGTAGCTTGATAGATTTAAAAAGTGTTTCCTTGATACAACATTAATTGCAAGATAATTTTGGATAGAATTAACCATAAGAGTTCAAACAGGGATTGTCTAAGCATGGTTTAAATGAAGGATGAATGGGATGGCCATAAGAGCTTGTACAATGGGTGTTATAGGTTTTTGGATATTGACGACCAAAATAGAAGAGGGGTTTTATAGCAAGAAATATGGGTAGTTTGGTCAAAAGAGTAGAGCCTTATAATATCCATATAATTGGGGTGAAGCTCGAAGTTGAGAGTATCTTGAAAACCACATGATGGACTGAATTTCTAGGTATATTTGAAGGTCATGACAAGGCATTCATGCTCGGATAGAGAAATTATTTTAATGAAACCAAGGCCATAGTAAAGCAACTCACTATTGAAGTTGACAAGAGGATGATTACAAAGGTAACTTTACTATCCCAATAGGGAGACGCTTGGTCTAAAAATGTCAAAATTTAGAATTCTTTTTTAGTTTTGGTTCTCCATGAACCATCCCCACTTATGGAGTTGAAGAAATGGATTAATTAAGAGTCCTTAATTCCTATTTGGAAGGATTTATTCCTAATTTTTATTAAATGTATCACTTGTGAAGGATGTTTCAACATGCACCACTTCATGTTAAAGTATTCACTGAAGACGGTCACCTCAGTATAGAGGAAGAGGAGCCATGAATGAAGTATGTATCATCAATGGTTGATTAAGATGCCCATAATGGTATAGCTTCATATGATGAATATTTCATGAGAAATTTTCTTTAAAGGGTTCAAGAAGAAACCTCGAGCTAGGGTTTCAGTTAAGAAAGAACCTCCAAAATCCGGAAATCCCTCAATTGTTAATCAACATTCTTCAGGACAATTATCATAGATGTATAAATAATAGGTTTCAAGGTATAAATTCTTTGACTTATACCATGAAACCCTAGCATGTAGAGGGCTTGAGCCATAACCAAAGTGAGAAAGTCCAGAAAAAAAGGTCAAAGTGGTGGATCTTGAGGAGGATATTTCCAGATTTAGTCTTATGGAGGAGAATGAATTTGAAGGAAATTTTAATACCCTAGAAGAGGATATGAAATAATATGATGCCCATGAAGAGACTATTGATACCATGGAACAAAATATTGCAATGGGTTGCATCTTCGAAGAAAATGTTGCCGAAGATTTTTTTCTAGAAGGAAATGTTGGAGAGGAAAATGTGACAGAAGGGTCATCGATGGTATTCAAGTTTGGAGCAAGAAATGACCAGTAAAAAACGTACCATCAAAATAAAAGCAAGGAAATTGTACTGAAACCCTTCATATTTTGTATCCCTAGTTACAAGGTAGTTCTTAAAATAAAAAATTGATGTTACAGAATGAGAAATTGAGTGCCTAAATAAAGAGACAGAGACCCAAAATCATTAATTTAGGAGCCTTATTGGAAGCCATTGAACAAGAGGAGAAGTTTGGAACTAAGGCACAGACCTTGTAGAGGGATGTACAAAAGAGTCCTAGTAGGTTATAAATGTAATTTTTATAATGTCTTAACAAAAACATACGTATTTTCTAAGTTAAAACCAAATATGCCATCATGGCTGAGAAAAGACAATTTTTTTGATTTGGGTATCATTAACAGAGAAATCGATAAAAAAAAGTAATTTAAAATATGAAACATCATTAGTTTTCCATGTACCTTAACCAGGAATAAAAATGGAAGGGGAAAATAAATTAATGGAAGGATCTCTTTCACAAAGAATAAAAATGAAAAGAGGTGGCATGTGAACTAGGGGTAGAAAGAAATATATGCCTATAAAGTCCCTTCTAGAGTATACCCTACCTTTTACATGACCTTTGGTACTCCTTCCAATTGAAAAATATATGTGATGGGAAGCCTCATGAAATCATTCAACCTTAGAACTTTCTCGAGGTTTATTAACACTCTCACGCATCAGATCAAAACATGTTATGTGAACTTTATCAATTCAATTTCATTTTGACAGATAAATTAAGTGGAACCCTCACCCTTGCATAGAGGATGTGCGAAGTCATTCTTTACACTTAATCTCATTAAGTGGAAAAGAGCTTCAAATTTTTATGAGAAAATAGAAATAAAGACTCAGTTGACAATAAGAGAGGAGTACCCACTACCAAGATTTATAGTTAACGAACTAATGAGATTAAGAGAAGATGGAGAGGAATCTGTCACCATTACAGCTGATCAAAAATACGCAGTAATGGAATACCATCAAATGATTCAAATGTACTCTATGGAAGCCTAAATGTGGCCTCGGACATTTTAGAAGGGTTACCTATATCCCTTCACAAGGAAAACCTTATGAGTTACCCTTTCTTTATTTTACCACTGAACCACACTTTGTTTTCAATGTATTTAGTGTTGAAACATGGGTTTCATTGGGTAGGTCTCTCATTTCATTTTCATTATTTTTGGTGCCCAACACGATTCTACATATATCCTACCAAATGAGATTAAGAAGAAGAATGATCGAACTAGACTTTTGTGGAACATGCCTTGGGTTATTACTCTTTCGGTGAATTCAGCCACCCAACCTACAACTACGGTGACTTTCGTGCAATTATAATGGAAGTGGAATAGATTTGCATTGGCACATGCAACCACATATGATTGGGGGAGATGATGAGCACCTCTTATGAACCAAGTTTTCCATAAAGGCCTTAAATTTTGGGTTAAGAACCTTATCATTCTTTACTCTTGACTTGTCTTACATATTCCAAGAACATGTATACTTTCATTTGTTTTTAAACCTTGTATTTTATTTTTATAAATGAATAAATAAGGGAATTTAATAGTAACCTTTATGTGTATCGCTTGCATAAGATCATAGTAACCTCTTTATTGCGCCGAGAGGCGCATCTACAGCCCAATATGACCTCGATGTCAGGTATGTCACGTCCTCATACAAAATGTCGGCTTCAGTTTTAAATTAAAAAAAATAAAAAATAAAAATCGCATTGTACTAGAACATATATCAATTTCTAATACAATTATGTATTATTTATATAATTTGAATGGATATTAAATTATATACATGAATTTGAATGGATCATAAATTTACCTTTAACAAATAAAATTACCACATTGAATTTCTAAATTAAGTAAAATTTTAAACATATTTACTCTTTACTAAAGTCAATACCATTTCCTAAATCAAAGGAAAAGAGTTAATTCAACACAAACAATCAAAATCCAAAATCTTTTAATATTTCTTTTAATTAAATATTTGTAAAATGAATTTATACTTACTCCAGAGCTATGGTAAATAAATTAAAAAAATTATAAACTAGATGTATGGTAAATAAATAAAAATTATTTTTATATTTATTCCATAAACCTTTTTATATTTTAAAAAACTTTAAAAAGAGGTTTTATTTAGATGAAGCCTATGGGACGAATACCATGGGACAAATTAATATTGATACCATGGGCCAAATACCATGGGTAAATAAATAAATATAAAAGAGGTATAAAAAAGTATGATAAATAAATAAATAAATATAAAATATATATATAAAGAGGTATGGTAAATAAATAAATATAAAAGAGGCATAAAGAGGTAAGGTAAATAAATAACAATATATCAAATAGGATTATAAATAAAAATGTAATTATATAACAAGCCTATGGGCCAAATACCATAGTAAAGAAAAGGGGTATGGTAAATAAATTAAAATATAAATAAACTAGACGTATGTTAAGTAAATAAAACCTCTTTTCATATTTACCCCATAATCTGTTTTATATTTACAAATATTTATGTTCATTAGTTTAAATAACTAAGAAGAAAGAGAGAGAGAGAGTTATAAGGGAGAGATGGAGAGAGAGTGTGTATGTTTAGGGGTGAGATAAAGAGACAAAGTAAGATGTATGGAAATAAGGGGAAGAGAAGAAGTGAGAAGGAGAGAGGGAGGGATATAGTAATGTAGTTGGAGAGAGAGAGGGGTGGAAAGAGAGAGAAAGAAAGGGATGGGGGAAGAGAGAGGATTAGAGAGAGAGAGAGAGAAAGAGAGATATGGGGGAAGAGAGAGGATTGGAGGGAAAAGAGAGAGAGAGAGGTGGGAGAGAAAGGGAGAGAGAGGAGGAGAGTGATGGGGGAAGAGAGAGTATTGGAGAGATAGAGAGAGAGAGATCAGGGAAGACAAAGGGATTTAGGGGAGAAAGAGAGAGGAAGGACAAGAGAGAGGACTTGAGAGAGAGGAGGAGAGAGGGATCGATAAGAGAGATGGAGTTGGAGGGGGAGAGATGTAGGACATAAGAAATATAGAGAGTGAGAAGTGGAGAGAGAGAAGGAGTGACAAGGGAGAGACAGAGAGAGAGCATGTATGTTTGTTGTGTAACCAACTCAAAAAGAGAAGAAAAGAGATATAAACACCTTAGAAATGAGCCACTTCGAGGGGGAAACCTCCAATACATTACATAAATGAACAATTCTTGGATGATACAAATGAACAAAACCTCCTTCTATATATAGGAGTCCATGGGGCCATAATATAATCCTAGTAGGGCCACAATGTAATCCTAGCCGACCTAACAATAATAATGTAAGGGCACAATAATAACAATATGGGGGTTACAGGGGTACAATAATAACAATAAGGGGGCCTACACTAACATAATAAGGGGCTACACTATTAATATAGGGACTTAACATGCCCCTCTCCTTCAAACAAGTGTTGTCCTCAACGCTTGATTATTTCTTGATGCTTCTGTATAAAATTCTCATCCTCCCATGTGAAATATTCTATAGGAAAATTCTTCCACTTGCTGAGATACTCTAAAATTGATCGTACTTGTCGAGTTCTTGTTTCTATGACTACTTTATATCTTCTTTTGATGTGATGTTGATCTTCCTGTTGTTTCATTAGATTCTGCACCAAAGTTGGGTTATCCTTTGAGAGTTGGAGAACTTGTTGTTGATGCTCGATGTGATCTTCCACTAATTTATCATCCATATTTGCTATTATTTTATCCTTCAAACCATCCAACTTAGCCTCCATTTCTGCTTTTAAACCATCTATTTCATCTTCAATTGTTCTTCGTAAGATTGAAACTTGTTGCACTTGGTACCATAATTTTGATATCTCATACTGCAATTCTTCCTCTTCATGCGTCATAGTATAGATTTCTGACGGAATAATGAGTGTTGAATTACTTTTAGGAGGCATCTCAAAACCCAATACTGAAATATATGCTCAATAGGCCCTTGGAATCACTTCAAACTAATTTTTCAAACAAGATTTATGCAATTCGAAAAAACAAATAAACACCTTTTACTTGCTTTGAGGAGCTCGATATTAAAATTGTATTATCTCTGTGATTACAGATCTTCAATACTTGAAATTCAACACTGAAGTAGCCCTCTGAATTCTCTTTTGAATGCCACAGGTATGACCTGATTTGGATTCTCCAAGACAAAGTTGTGTTCAATCTCCCACAATGACCTAATTATGGACTGGTTCAGTAGAGCGAACTTGTACGACTTCCCACGTGTCACTGTTTTGTCCTTTGTCTCTGAAATTTATAGCCCAGAAAATACAGTCCGTTTACTTGCGACCACTTTTTACGGCACTCCAATCCGATGCCCAGAGAGAGAGTTATTGAACTTTTCCCACGATCACCTCTTTGAGATGAAATTCAGGAGCCTGAAAAAGCACTACCTTCCACAGATTATATCTCCAAAAATATTGCGAACCAAGCTCTGAAATTTTTTGACGACTTTCTTCAGGATTTCAGCTTCGCACCATATGAATTTCAGATTCTGAACCTTCGTAGAAAATTTTTTATAGCGAAAATTCCACGATGACCTGTTTAGGAGCCTGAAAAAATACCTAACTTCCACAGATCATATCTCAGAAAATATTGCAAACCAAGCTCTGAAATTTTTATACAAACTTCCTCACGATTTCAGCTTCGCACCCTAAAAATTTCAGCTTCTGAAGCTTCGGAGAAAAAACGTTATAGCGAAAATGCCACGATGACCTGTTTGGAGCAGCGAAACCCTAGAATCCAAAGCTCTGATACCAAATGTTGTGTAACCAGCTCCAAAAATAGAAGAAAAGAGATATGAACGCCTTAGAAATAAGCCACTTCGAGGGGGCAACCTCCAATACATTATATAAATGAACAATTCTTGGATGATATAATTTACAAAACCTCCTTTCTATATATAGGAGTCCATGGGGCCATAATGTAATCCTAGTGGGCCACAATGTAATCCTAGCCGACCTAACAATAATAATTTAAGGGCACAATAATAAAAATATGGGGGTTACAAGGGTACAATAATAACAATAAGTGGGGCTACACTAACATAATAAGGGACTACACTATTAATATAGGGACTTAACAATGTTTGGGGCTCAGATAAAGAGACAAATAAGGAGAGATGGAGATAAGGGGGGAGAAGGAGATATAGGGAGAGAGGGAGGGATATAGTAACATAGTTGGTGGGTGAAGAGAGAGAGAGAGAGAGCAAGAGAGAGATGGGAGAGAAAGGGAAAGAGAGGAAAAAAGAGAGAGGATGTGAGAGAGTGGAGAGAGGGAGGGAAAGAGAGATGGACTTGGAGGGGGAGGGAGAGGGAGGTAAGAAGAAAGACATAGAGAGAGAAATGTGGAGAGAGAGAGAGAGAGAGTGAGAGAGAGAGAGAGAGAGAGAGAGAGAGAGAGAGAAAGTGATAATGAAGATGGAGAGAGAGGGAGAGAGGGGAAAGATAGAGATATAGATGGAAGGTGAAAAGAGGGAAGAAGAGAGATATGGGGAGAGGAGGGGATTGACAAAGAGAATGATATATGTGTGTGTTTAGGAGGGTGAGATAGAGAGACAAAAAATAAGAGATGGAGGGGGATATAGATATGGATGGAGGGTGGAGAGAGGGAAGAATATTTCTCACACTGGATGGATTGATATAAGTGGAGATGGTGATTTATAATCCTATTTGATTATTTTCACTATATGCATCGATTTTAGTGTAGATATTTATTTCTAATGATATTTGATTACTTGCATTGATTTCAGTGTATGTGGTGATTTCTAATACAATTTGATTTCTTGCACTGAATTTTTTTATTTCAATTTAGATGTCGATTTATAATTATATTTGATTACTTACACTAGATGAATTGGTTTCAATGTAGATGATTTCTAATCCTATTTGATTTTTTGCACTAAATGCATTGATTTCAGTGTAGATGGCGATTTCTAATCCTATTTAATTTATTTGAGTAAATGCATTGATTTCAGTGTAGATGTTGGTTTCTATAGAGAGAGAGAGAGAGAGAGTGATAAGGAAGATGGAGAGAGAGGGAGAGAGGAAAAAAGGAGGAAAGAGAGATATTAATGGGGGAGAGGGAGAGAAGAGGAAGATAGAGATATAGATGGAAGGTGAAGAGAGGGAAGAAGAGAGAGATGGGGAGAGGGGGTGATTGAAAAAGAGATTGATATATATGGTGTACGAGAGCGCGTGCGTTTAGGGGGGTGATATAGAGAGACAAAAAAGAATAGATGGAGGGAGATATATATATGGATTGAGGGTGGAGAGAGGGAGGAATATATCTCGCACTAGATGGATTGATATAAGTGGAGATGGTGATTTCTAATCCTATTTGATTATTTGCACTAGATGCATCGATTTTAGTGTAGATATTTATTTCTAATGATATTTGATTACTTGCACTAGATGCATTGATTTCAGTGTAGGTGGTGATTTCTAATACATTTTGATTGCTTGCACTGAATGTGTTGATTTCAATGTAGATGTCAATTTATAATTATATTTGATTACTTGCACTGGATGAATTAATTTCATTGTAGATGATTTCTAATCCTATTTGATTGTTTGCACTAAATTCATTGATTTCAGTGTAGATGGCGATTTCTAATCCTATTTGATTTCTTTGAGTAAATGCATTGATTTCAGTGTAGATGTTGGTTCCTAGAGAGAGAGAGAGTGAGTGATAAGGAAGATGGAGAGAGAGAGAGAGAGGAAAAAAGGAGGAAAGAGAGATATTAGCAGGGGAGAGGGAGAGAAGGGAAAGAGAGGGAAGAAGAGAGAGATGGGGAGAGAGGGTGATCGACAAAGAGAATGATATATATGGAGTACGAGAGCGTGTGTGTTTAGGGGGGTGAGATAGAGACAAAAAAAAAGAGATGGATGGGGATATAGATATGGATGGAGGGTAGAAAGAGGGAAGAATATTTCTTGCACTAGATGGATTGATTTAAGTGGAGATGGTGATTTATAATCCTATTTGATTATTTTCACTAGATACATCGATTTTAGTGTAGATATTTATTTCTAATGATATATGATTACTTGCACTAGATGCATTGATTTCAGTGTAGGTGATGATTCCTAATACTATTTGATTGCTTGCATTGGATGTGTTGATTTCAATTTAGACGTCGATTTATAATTATATTTGATTGCTTGCACTAGATGCATTGATTTCAATGTAGATTATTCCTAATACTATTTGATTGTTTGTGCTAAATGCATTGATTTTAGTGTAGATGGCGATTTCTAATCCTATTTGATTGCTTTGAGTAAATGCATTGATTTCAGTGTAGATGTTGGTTTCTAATCTTATTTGATTGATTGCATTAGGTGCATTGATTTCAATGTAGAAGTTATTTTCTAATCTTATTTGATTGCTTGCATCAAATGCATTGATTTCAATTTATATGTTGATTTATGATTTGATGTAATTGGATATATGATGGTACATTAATATTAAAGTGATTGGATTAACAATATGCATTGATTTTAGTGTAAGCACAAAACCTTTTTAACAATGTAGATTGATTTTTGTGTTATAGTAATTTAAGCTATTAATATTGGAGAGAAAGAGAGACAAGGTATCATGTTTACTACAACAGATCGAGCTAAAGATTTAAATGTTTTACGATTTAAATTTTCTTTTTCATATAATCGATATGAAAAGATAACAAAAATAACAAGGGAGGAAATAAGAATAGTAGAAGAAAATAGTTTGAGATTGATTGTAACTTGAGTACGTTCTTATTGTTCACATTTTCTATCTTTCAACACTATTATTGTCACTTTGCATTTAAAAAAAGTATTTCATCATTTTTCATCATTATAGTTATTAACAATAATTATCATCTCAACGAACTGAGGTAACTAAGAAAATTTAAAATTAAAATGACCAAGTTAATCTCAGAAATATTTAGCATATTTAAAATGATTATATTAATATTTGATATATTTACATATTACTGATTAAATTAATCATACCTTTGATAGATTTTCCTTGGAATCACATGACTGAAACCAACCTAGACCCATCTTACATCTCAAAAATATACAAAAATTTTAATAATCTGAAAAATGTGATGTTGATGCCTCGGACTGGAACCAGCCTAGATCCATCTAACTCTGGATCTATCATGCGCCGAGAGGGATCAAATCTCTCGAGGTGCAAACCATAATTATTTGCACTAGATGCATCGATTTTAGTGTAGATATTTATTTCTAATGATATTTGATTACTTGCACTAGATGCATTGATTTCAGTGTAGGTGGTGATTTCTAATACATTTTGATTGCTTGCACTGAATGTGTTGATTTCAATGTAGATGTCAATTTATAATTATATTTGATTACTTGCACTGGATGAATTAATTTCAATGTAAATGATTTCTAATCCTATTTGATTGTTTGCACTAAATTCATTGATTTCAGTGTAGATGGCGATTTCTAATCCTATTTGATTTCTTTGAGTAAATGCATTGATTTCAGTGTAGATGTTGGTTCCTAGAGAGAGAGAGAGTGAGTGATAAGGAATATGGAGAGAGAGAGAGAGAGAGGACAAAAGGAGGAAAGAGATATATTAGCGGGGGAGAGGGAGAGAAGGGAAAGAGAGGGAAGAAGAGAGAGATGGGGAGAGAGGGTGATCGACAAAGAGAATGATATATATGGCGTACGAGAGCGTGTGTGTTTAGGGGGGTGAGATAGAGACAAAAAAAAAAGAGATGGATGGGGATATAGATATGGATGGAGGGTGGAAAGAGGGAAGAATATTTCTTGCACTAGATGGATTGATTTAAGTGGAGATGGTGATTTATAATCCTATTTGATTGTTTTCACTAGATGCATCGATTTTAGTGTAGATATTTATTTCTAATGATATATGATTACTTGCACTAGATGCATTGATTTCAGTGTAGGTGATGATTCCTAGTACTATTTGATTGCTTGCACTGGATGTGTTGATTTCAATTTAGACGTCGATTTATAATTATATTTGATTGCTTGCACTAGATGCATTTATTTCAATATAGATTATTCCTAATACTATTTGATTGTTTGCGCTAAATGCATTGATTTCAGTGTAGATGGCGATTTCTAATCCTATTTGATTACTTTTAGTAAATGCATTGATTTCAGTGTAGATGTTGGTTTCTAATCTTATTTGATTGATTGCATTAGGTGCATTGATTTCAATGTAGAAGTTATTTTCTAATCTTATTTGATTGCTTGCATTAAATGCATTGATTTCAATGTATATGTTGATTTATGATTTGATGTAATTGGATATATGATGGTACATTAATATTAAAGTGATTGGATTAACAGTATGCATTGATTTTAGTGTAAGCACAAAAAGTTATTAACAATGTAGATTGATTTTTGTGTTATAGTAATTTAAGCTATTAATATTGGAGAGCAAGAGAGACAAGGTATCATGTTTACTACAAGAGATCGAGCTAAAGATTTAAATGGTTTACGATTTAAATTTTCTTTTTCATATAATCGATATGAAAAGATAACAAAACTAACAAGGGAGGAAATAAGAATAGTAGAAGAAAATAGTTTGAGATTGATTGTAACATGAGTACGTTCTTATTGTTCACATTTTCTATCTTTCAACACTATTATTTTCACTTTGCATTTAAAAAAAGTATTTCATCATTTTTCATCATTATAGTTATTAACAATAATTATCATCTCAACGAACTGAGGTAACTAAGAAAATTTAAAATTAAAATGACCAAGTTAATCTCAGAAATATTTAGCATATTTAAAATGATTATATTAATATTTGATATATTTACATATTACTGATTAAACTAATCATACCTTTGATAGATTTTCCTTGGCATCACATGACTGAAACCAACCTAGACCCATCTTACATCTCAAAAATATACAAAAATTTTAATAATCTGAAAATTGTGACGTTGATGCCTCAGACTGGAACCAACCTAGATCCATCTAACTCTGGATCTATCATGCACCGAGAGGGATCAAATCTCTCGAGGTGCAAACCTTTCCTGAAGTTTTGCACTCAAAAAATAGGTTTGCACCTCGAGAGATTTGATCCCTCTCGGCGCATGATAGATCCAGAATTAGATGGATCTAGGCTGGTATATATATATATATATATATGTGTGATTTAAATAAAAATATGAGGCTACTAACTCAGAATTAAAAGTGTGTTGATTACATGACCGCATATGATCTCACATGCCTCAGATGTATTGACATGGTGTTCTATGGGCAATTTTTTTTTATGAATTTATGATATCTCATAAGAATTTCTAGAGACTGAATACTATTGGTGGAATGTTTTAGTGAGCTCCAAATTGGTATATCAACGAGTTTTTGTTCGCAAAACTTAGTGATTGGGATCATGGATTTTGGACATGGATTAACTAGTAAATAAGGATATGTGTAAACGGCTCCAAGTGGCATACTTGTGAGCTCCTATTGACTATAAAAACATATACTTGAATGAAGTTATTTATTCGATTATCGAAATGGCATATCCATGCCATTTTTTTATAATAATTATGATAATGGTTATTGTCTGATGTCTTATTAAGCAACTTAGTTGCATGGAAACTTTAATTGTATGCACAACTTACACAGACAGTTATAACTCAGTGAGAGACTCATTGATTGACTTAAATATTTCGGGCAGTTATTTTATTTCATAACAACTCCTGGAACAAGTTGAAGTCTATTCATACGAAGTTGTTCACTGGTCGATGGACAGGAAGTTCGAAGATCTCGACAACGAGCAACTATCAGAACAGTCACAGTCAAATATTTTCATTTTATAACACTCATAGGATATGTGCATCGGTTGATATGAGATATGCTAACATTTGGATTTAGAAGTTAAATAAACTATCCACAATTTGCACGTATTGGGAGTGAAAATAGAATAGGAGGACCGAGTCACAACTAAGTCTAATTTATATGTGTAGCAATTTATTTTGTTTATCATCGAGATAGTTAGCCAAGGTAAGCCAAACTCTGGTTTGGTTATTTCCGGTTTTGTAGACCCTATATAAATAGGGAAGCACTAAGAACACAAATATATATGTTGTTGTCATTTTGATCTATGAAATTAACCAATATTATTCTTGGGTGATTGGCAGGGTTCATCTATATCCATAACGTGCTTTCGTATGTTTTGTTAAGTTGTTTATCTTTTACCAATTGCACTGAGTAGTTAGTGATTCATCACACTGACCGCACGTTGAGATGGGCCCGCTCAACGCATGGTCAAGTGCCAAATATTTTGCATTGTTTTGATTGGTTAGTTAACTTGTCTTGTTTTCCAAGTGATATTGTCGTATTCCCCAAAGTTGTTTGTTTTATGTGTTGGATTGGTTTCTTATATTCATTTTGAATGGTTTGTTGTATTCACATTGTTGTTTCATTTACGTGTGATCAATTTAATAAGTTGTACGAGAATGAATAATGATTTTATTTACTACTAATGGTAGTATCGATCACCTTATGTGTAATGAGAATAGTGTGTTAGAATATTCTATATGCTTATTGGTTTGAATTGCATTAATTAATTTAAATAATTAAAAAAAAAATACATTAAATTTTCATAAAGTTTAAAAAAATATCTTTGTATTATTGTGATAGTGAGATAATAAGTCATATGTTTTATCCAATATTCTTTTTCATCACCATCATTCTCATTTTCATGAAGATAGGGGTGTAAGGAATATTGGGTTCAACATAAGAGTTCCACCACCATCATTCTCATTAGCACTCTCTTGATGATGGGGGTGTATGGAATATTGGGTAAAACTTGAGAGTGAGGTTGAAGAGAAAACTCAAAAAATATATCCACATCATTGTGATAGTGAGATAATAAGCGATACATTCTATCCAATATTCCTCCCCACTCCATCTTCATGTCCACATAAAGATGGTGGTGTATGGTGTTGGAAATGTTGTCATTGATGGCAAAAGAGATGGCAAAGGAGGAACACCTGAGGTAGCAACAAGGCAAAGAAAGTAGCAAAGCAGTAAGATGTAGAGAGGGTCGAGCAGTAGAGACAGGTTCATTTAAAGAAGCAGAGGCAGCAAAAGGAGAATTAAGGAGTATCATCAGTCAAGGAGCAGACGAAATAAAAGAGAGAGCATAAGACAAATAGCTACAGAGGCAGAGAAAGCGAATATAATAAGAGGCAGAACCGTTATCAGAAGCAGAGGCAGAGGCAGAGCGACAGAAGCAGCAGAGGCAGAGGAAAAGCGACAAAAGCAGCAAAGGCAGAGCAGTTATAAAATTCCAAGCCGGGCGTTATTTATATATATATATATATATAAATAAAGTCTGAGAATCATATCCTATGTGTGTATGAACTATGTAACAGAGAATCATATCCTGTGTATGTATGAACTATGTAACAGAGCGATAATACAATGGAGATTCGGACGGAACCTTGTGTAAATAAGACGAAACCAGCGCATGTTTGATGTTGCCCGGAGTTAGTGTTAATCAAAGAAATTAACGTTAAAACGGTGTATTGAACTATACGACGGAACCTTGCGTGGAATGAGGCGGAACCCGGGACTAAACCCTGAGTTAACATACGCAAGGGAGATCGTAACCAGATGTAACCCGGGTCAACCTCGTACCAAAACCGGAAGTGGAATCGCAAGAGTGGATTGCCCCATTTCGCACCACTTTTGGTACGGAGGCGGTATTTCTGGGTCGACGAGCGATTCCATACAGGAATCGACACGTGGCCTATGGACCCATTACAGAACCGCTTGTTAAAGTGCACCTTCGCTCGTTAAAGCCCGTACCAGGACGCCGAGCGAAATCGAGGAGAGCCGTTGATTTGGGGAAGGGCCATCGGACGGTGACCACTTGATGTAGATGTGCGGACAATAACCGAGATGCGCGGAGGTTAGAAAAGGTACAGTGCATGCATTTTATTGGCTATTGGTTATATAGGTGGGGCCCGAACCCTAATACATGGTGATTATTGATATTAACCAAGGTCCAAAGGGTTTTTGTATACGGTCGGAATTATATACACGTGGAAGTTCGGATGGTCAATTAATATGGTAGTATGTCACGTATTATGGTTGTAATCCTAAGGTCTGGGAACAGGAATCAAATCTGCGCTAATTCTGAAGTTAATCCCTGGTTGTGATATGTTACAATTGGTGGTGACCATAATATTTGAATACAAGCAGTTGGCACAGACTTATGATTACTCTGATTTTGAGTATAATTGGCATCAATCGGAAATGAATATTTATATGCAGTGGCGAGTATAATAGTGGGTTAATACATTGGATTTCATAACGCAGCGAAACAATAACTTAACACATATACACTTAGTGTTAGTTACACGGAGATGGATTGTCAGGTTATAACTATAGAAGAATGTTGAATTAATATCTCAATTGAGATATTAAAAATACTCAGACTTGTTTATTTAAATGTGCCAGCGTAGAATAAGAAAAGTATTGAAATTGCCCAGATCGACATTTGGATTGAGTACAAATTTGCTGTATTCATTTTTTATGCACACAGAAAGAGGAAGTATGAGGCCTGACAGAGGAAAACAAAGATTGCAGAGTTGAAGAAATGTACAAAAAAGGGATTCAAAAAGTGCAGTGAACAGATGGAATATGCATATGTCAGTGAACAAAGAATATGCAGAACTGGTTCTTAACAGCAGCAGGAAAAGACAAATCCAATAAAGCCAAAATCCAGAAAAGGAGCTGAGTGAAATTGAAATATGTAATTAAAAATGTGAATGTAAATGTTGTAATTAAATTTTATTGTTTGTGATGCAAAGGCAAGTATCCTAAGGAAAAGACAAAATCCCACTGTAGCATGGAAATTTGTACAAATTGTAATAATTCTAAAAATGAGTTGGAAAAAGGAAGAAGAAGACAGAAGCCAAAGAGTCATGACTGTTCACTCCAAATTCCTTGTGAAATACAAACAATAGTGAGAATTTCTATATAATATCAATTTGATAAGCTCAAGAGAGAGAGAGAGAGCAAATATAGAGAATGCAGAATATAGAAGAATAAAGCAGAGAAGATTAAGAGAAGAAGAGCAGAAAGAGAAGCTACAGAACAGAGCTGATATCTGAAGTAAATCAACAAACATTCAGTTTGATAAATTGAGGAAGTTGGAGCTTCCCTATCAAGTTGCAGCTTGATAGCTGTCAGTTGTAGCTGACTAAGGTTGAAGCCTCCTGTAGGTTGGTGCCTGCAGAAAATTGAAGGGAGTTGGTGCTTCCTTGCAAGTTGTAGCTTGCAGAATTGAAGTTGGAGCCTCCTGTAGGTTGGTGCCTGCAGAAAAACAGTGGTGAGAGGGAGTTGGAGCTTGCCTTTGCATCACAACAATAATAAGATGTGGTTTTCTCCTTTTATGGGTTTCCACTTATATCTGGTGTCTCTGTGCATGATATTTATGTATTGATCTAATATGTATCATCTGCTTAATACCTGTTGCTGTCATACTAAGTCTACTGCTATATTATACTAACACTTGCTGCTTACATTCTAAGATTACTCACACATTAAATTGGATATGAAATGAAGGTGTAAATAAGTTTAATAAAACTTTAAAAGATCAGGAATGTGTTAAACTAATTCAACCCCCCCCCCCCTTCTTAGTTTAACTAAAGGTTCAACAATTGGTATCAGAGAAAGTTCCTTTTGTATCAGTCTAACAACTGAAAGGAGATCCTAGGCCCTCAAGATGGCTAGTCAAGAAGGAAGCTCAACCAATAAAGCACCTTACTTCACTGGTGCTAATTATGCCTTCTGGAAAATCAGAATGAAAGCATATATAATGTCTTTAGGATTAGAATTTTGGGATGCTGTGGAATTTGGATATGTCACAAAGTCAACTGATTCAGAGAAAGAAGCTAAACAAAGCTTTGTAGCTAATGCAAAAGCAATGAATGCAATCTTAAATGGACTATGTGAAGTTGAGTTTATCAAAATAATGCACAGTAAGACTGCCAAAGATATGTGGGACACTCTAGAGAATATCCATGAGGGAAATAAAAAGGTAAAGACTGCCAAACTTCAAATATATAGAGCCTAGTTTGAAAATTTATAAATGAATGATGATGAAGATATTGGCAGATTCTTCTTAAAAGTTGCAGAGATTGTTAACAATATGAAAGCTCTTGGAGAAACCATGCCAGAAATTATAGTTGTGTAAAAGATTCTAAGATCACTCCCATCCAGATTTAATCCCAAGGTGTCTGCAATAGAAGAGACGGCTGATTGGGAGACTTTGACCATGAACCAGCTACTTGGAAATCTAACAGCATATGAGATGAGGCTCCCACAGAAGAATCCAAGTACGAGGGAAGCATATTTTAAAACAGAAAAGAATAAAGAAGAAACGGAAGACATATGCTCTTGCTCTGATGAAGAAGAGGCTAAATTTGTCAAGAAACTAGATAGAGGCTTAGGTAGATACAAAGGTAAACTACCCTTCAAATGCTTTAATTGTGGAAGAGTTGGACATTATGCTGCTAAGTGTCCTCACAAGAAAGTAAGGAATAAGGCTCAAGAATCAGAGAAAAACACATCAAAGAACTGGCAAAAAGGAAAGAAATTCAGCAGAAAATCCTTCTATGCTCAACAAGATAGCAGTACATCTGAAGACTCAGATGAATCCTCCGGAGAAGAGGGAACCTCTGAATTTTTACTAATGGCCATAGAAGATCTTGAAGGACTCTTACTAGAAGATGAAGAAGAAGAAGGGGAAGTCGACCTTGAGGGGGAGCTAAGAAGTGCTCTGGAGGAGATTGATAGACTCAAACTAAAATGTAGAAAACAAAAAGAGATTCTCCTCAAATGTGTGAAAGAAGAACAAAATTCAGAAGTCCTCATGCAGCTGAAGGTAAAGCTTGAAGAAGCCAAGAAGATAGAAGACATGTTACTCCATCAAATCAAGGATAAAACTCGAGAACAAGAGAAGCTGGAAGAAGAAGTTGTATGTCTAAGGAAGAAATTAGAAAATTCTCAAAAGAAAGTGTATATAAACTCGTCTCAAACAACAAGCTCTGGTAAGTTGGATGAAATTTTGGATGCTCAAAGATCTCCCTTGAAAAAAAACTGGAATAGGCTATGAAGGAGAATCAAGTAAAAGCAAAGAAAAGGAAAACAGAAAAATTATTTTTGTAAAAGCAAAGAAGGATGAAGCACCTCAAATAATTCCTACAAAAGAAGAAGCATGTAAGGAGGGAGACAGAACCCAGAAGAATCCTCGAATAACAAAGAATGAAAGAAATACTCAGACAACATAAAAAGGTTCATATACTCCTGAGTTTGTCAAATTTGCAAGCCATCAAAGGAGATCCTTCCCTCCTATGAAGAATGCCACCTGCTATGTTTGCCACAAGCTGGGACACATTGCTGCCTACTGTCATGCAAGGAGGAGTAATTCAAACCAGCTAAAGATGCAAACAGCAAAGAGACTGTCTCAAATAAACAATTGGAGAAAACAACCTCACATCAGGTATGCAAGTTGCTACTATGGTTACTGTTTTTATTGTAAAGAATTTGGCCATAAAATCATTGAGTGTAGAAAGTATGGACAAAGATTGATTTTCAACACTTCAAGGAGATTTATGAATCAAAGAAATTTTGTTCATACTCACAATTCTACAAAAACTATGATCAAATGCTTCATTTGCAATCAAGCCGGACATATGCCTTCCAAATGTCCTCTAAAAGGATGAAATTCATCACTTTACAAAAGATATCAAACAGAAGGATGCCTTCAGTGGAAAAATAAGGAGAATAAGTGTGACCTGGCTCTAACTGCTCAAGATCTGAAAAGCCAATGGCATTTGGACAATGGCTGCTCTAAACACATGACTGGAGACAAAAGCAAGTTTATAACTCTTGATGAAAAGAAATATGGCAATGTTACTTTTGGCAATGATAAATCAGGAAAGATCAAGGGAAAAGGCTCAGTTAGCATAGAAAATGGCAGCGGAAAGGCCCAAGATGTACTACTTGTGGATGGACTGAAAGCAAATTTACTGAGTGTCAGTCAGATGTGTGACAAAGGTTGTGAGGTTCTTTTTAGAGCACAAGATTTTGTAGTCAGGTCAAGCACAACAGGAAAGACTTTGCTCAAAGGTGTTCGAACAGAGAGTAATGTGTACATAGTGAAAGAAGAAGATGAAGCCTGTCATATTAGCAAACTTGAGGAGTCATGGTTATGGCATAGGAGATTGGGACATCTCAGTTTCGACCATATCATTAGACTGAGCAAGAAGAAAGCTGTCAGAGATATGCCAAAAATAAAAATACCTTCAAATACCATATGCAAATCTTTTCAATTGGCGAAACAGACTCACACATCCTTTAAATCTAAAGATGAGCTATCAACAAGAAGACCACTCCAGCTTGTGCACATGGACCTGTGTGGACCTGCTAGAACTAAGACACCAAGTGGAGAATCCTATTTCATGCTGATAATAGATGATTTCTCCAAAATGGCATGGGTTGCTTTTCTCAAGAACAAATCAGAAGCACTGGAAAAATTTAAAATATTCAAAGCATTAGCAGAAAATCAAACTGGATGCAAGCT
Source organism: Pinus albicaulis (assembly GCA_034641835.2). Classification (NCBI taxonomy): domain Eukaryota; kingdom Viridiplantae; phylum Streptophyta; class Pinopsida; order Pinales; family Pinaceae; genus Pinus; species Pinus albicaulis. The sequence continues at coordinate 219,766,036 of CM076576.1, forward strand.
AAAATGTATCAGATCAGACAGAGGAGGAGAATTCACAGATTATGAGTTTTCAGACCTATGTAATTAACATGGAATAAAGCAACAATTTACCATTGCAGGGACACCTCAGCAGAATCGAGTAGCAGAGAGACAAAACAGGTCGGTTCAACAAATTTCCAGAGCCATGATGCAAGAGAATAATATAGCTCAAACCTTCTGGGCAGAAGCAGTGCACACAGCAGTACATATCCTTAATAAAGCTCACTTAAGGCCAAGCAGTGACAAGACTCCCTGTGAACTATGGCATGGTAAACCTGCATCAATCAAACACCTTAAAGTCTTTGGCAGTAAGTGCTACATAAAGAATAATGATGAAAATCTGGGGAAGTTTGATGCAAGAGCAGATGAAGGAATATTCTTGGGATATGCATCCAAGAGTAAAGGATATAGATGCTACAAAAAGACTCTTCGAAAAATTGTAGAAAGTATTGATGTAAGATTTGATGAAGAACTCCCAAACAAGACAAGAGATATAGACTGCAGCAACTATTCAGAAAATCATGAAGAAGAGGACCAAGATGATGATGAAACAAGAAAGACATTAGAAGATACTGGACTGAACCCAAAAACCTCCTCTAGATACACTCAAAAGAACCATCCAGAAGATCAAATCATAGGAGACAAGAGTGTAGGAGTGCAAACAAGAAGGCAGCTAACTGAACAAACAGAAGAAGTATACATAGCCATGTTATCACAAATAGAGCCAAAGAAGTTTGAAGAAGCCAGCAAGGAAAAGTATTGGGTAAAAGAAATGAATGAAGAATTGGACCAAATTGAGAAGAACAATACTTGGGAACTAGTTCCTAGACCAATTGAGAAGAATATCATTGGTTCAAAATGGGTATTCAAAAACAAAATGAATGAGCAAGGACAAGTAATCAGGAATAAAGCCAGGCTGGTCTGCAAAGGATACTCACAAATTGAAGGACTTGATTATGAAGAAACATTTGCCCCTATAGCCAGAATGGAAGCTGTCAGAATGTTCCTGGCATTTGCATGCTACCAAGACTTCAAGGTATATCAAATGGATGTAAAGACTGCTTTTCTTAATGGAGATCTAGAAGAAGAAGTGTACATGGAACAACCAGAAGGCTTCTCATTGAAAGACAAAGAAGACTATGTATGCAGACTGAAGAAGGCCCTATATGGATTGAAACAGGCTCCTCGTGCTTGGTACTCAAGACTGGATAAATATTTGCAAAAACAGGGGTTTAAGAGAGGTGGAGTAGATAGCAATCTATACATAAAAGCCCATGAAAATGAACTCTTGATTGTTGTAGTGTATGTTGATGACATTATGTTTGGAAGCAACAAAGATGAACTAGAAAAAGGGTTTGCTAATGAGATGAAAACAGAGTTTGAAATGTCTATGATTGGAGAGCTCAGTTTCTACTTAGGACTGCAAATTCAACAAAAGAACACAGACACCTTCATCTCTCAAGAAAAATACTTAAAATAAATGCTGAAAAAATTCAAAATGGAAGACTGCAAACCTGTGACAACACCCATGATCACGGGATGCAAGCTGTGTACTAATGATGGGACTACAGATGTAGATTAAAAACTCTACAGATCCATGATAGGAAGCCTACTGTATCTGACAGCATCAAGACCAGACATCATGCTAGCAGTAGGACTAGTGGCAAGATATCAAGCAGCACCTAAACAAAACCATCTTCTGGCAGTAAAAAGAATACTCATATATCTACAAGGAACAACACAGTATGGACTTTGGTATCCTAAAGGCAAAAGCTTCACTTTAACAGCATACACAGATGCAGATTGGGCCAGTTGTGTTGATGATAGGAAAAGTACAAGTGGAGGTGCTTTCTATCTAGGAGAAAGTCTCGTGGCATGGTTAAGCAAGAAACAAACATCCATCTCTCTATATACAGCTGAAGCAGAATATATAGCAACATCGGCATGTTGTACACAAGTCATGTGGATGAAGCAAACTCTTCAAGACATGAAGGTAAGCATTGATGAACCTATCTCAATCAAATGTGATAATACAAGTGCTATAAGTATATCTAAAAATCTTGTACTTCACTCAAAAACTAAACATATTCCAATCAAGTATCATTTCCTCCGAGAACAAGTGGCTTAGAAGATAGTAAAGCTGGAATATGTACCAAAAAAAGAACAGACAACAGATATATTTACCAAACCTCTTGCTAGAGAACCATTTCAATATTTGAGAGATAAACTAGGGGTAGTATCTGCAGATGCTACTCTCTGATATAAAGAGAAAACAAAATTTCAGGGGAGAACAAAAATGAAAATATCATTTCAGGGGGAGAACAAAAATGAAAATATCATTCCAGGAGGAGATCAACCAGCAAGGAAAGCATGAATCAGGTCCTCAGGATCAAAGGACCAAGGCAAAAGAACACCAAGTTATTATCCTAGAGTTATCTGCATTGTTCAAGCATCAAAAGTTCAATTACAGAGAAAAAGGATCAGTATTGTGTTCTGAAACATTATATTAATAATCTGAAACATAAAAGACGAATAGTGATTATCATTTGAAGCCTCTCAGCATTTTTAATTGCTCAATCCAATCATACATCTCTGACTAGATAAAGCTGATACAATGTATTCTATGAAGTATCATTATTCTCACTTTTAGCTCTATACAAGTGAGAGAACTGTATCAATTTACAGTGTATATTCAAAGTCGATAATCCTCAAAGTGTTCTCTCAACAAGTCTTATACATCACTATGGAGCAGCATGGTACAAATTCAGTAGAAGAGGGCCTAAACATAACTCAGAGAGAGGAAATGCAAAAAGCAACCCTTTGCCATTGATGTCAAAGGGGGAGGAAAAGAAAAAGAAGAGGTTTTGCCATCAATGCCAAAGGGGGAGACTGTTGGAAATGTTGTCATTGATGGAAAAAGAGATGTCAAAGGAGGAACACCTGAGGCAGCAACAAGGCAAAGAAAGTAGCAAAGCAGTAAGATGTAGAGAGGGTCGAGCAGTAGAGACAGGTTCATTTAAAGAAGCAGAGGCAGCAAAAGGAGAATTAAGGAGTAGCATCAGTTAAGGAGCAGATGAAATAAAAGAGAGAGCGTAAGACAAATAGCTACAGAGGCAGAGAAAGCGAATATAATAAGAGGCAGAACCGTTATCAGAAGCAGAGGCAGAGCAGTTATAAAATTCCAAGCCAGGCGTTATTTATATATATATAAATAAAGTCTGAGAATCATATCCTGTGTGTGTATGAACTATGTAACGGAGAATCATATCCTGTGTATGTATGAACTATGTAACGGAGCGATAATACAATGGAGATTCGGACGGAACCTTGTGTAAATAAGACGGAACCAGTGAATGTTTGATGTTGCCTGGAGTTAGTGTTAATGCGAAGAAATTAACATTAAAACAGTGTATTGAACTATACGAAGGAACCTTGCGTGGAATGAGGCGGAACCCAGGACTAAACCCTGAGTTAACGTACGCAAGGGAGATCGTAACCCGATGTAACCCGGGTCAATCTCGTACCAAAACCGGAAGCGGAATCACAAGAGTGGATTTCCCCATTTCGCACCGCTTTCGGTACGGAGGCGGTATTTCTGGGTCGACGAGCGATTCCATACAGGAATCGACACGTGGCCTATGGACCCATTACAAAAATGCTTGTTAAAGTGTGCCTTCGCTCGTTAAAGCCCGTACCAGGACGCCGAGCAAAATCGAGGAGAGCTATTGATTTGGGGAAGGGCCATCGGACGATGACCACTTGATGCAGATGTGTGGACAATAACCGAGATGCGCGGAGGTTAGCAAAGGTACAGTGCATGCATTTGATTGGCTATTGGTTATATAGGTGGGGCTCGAACCCTAATACATGGTGATTATTGATATTAACCAAGGTCCGAAGGGTTTTTGTATATGGTCGAAATTATATACGCGTGGAAGTTCGGATGGTCAATTAATATGGTAGTATGTCATGTATTATGGTTGTAATCCTAAGGTCTAGGAACAGGAATCAACTTTGCGCTAATTCTTAAGTTAATCCCTGGTTGTAATATGTTACAATTTGTGGTGACCATAATATTTGAATACAAGCAGTTGGCACAGACTTATGATTACTCTGATTTTGAGTATAATTGGCATCAATCGGAAATGAATATTTATATGCAGTGGCGAGTATAATAGTGGGTTAATACATTGGATTTCATAACGCAGCGAAACAGTAACTTAACACATATACACTTAGTGTTAGTTACACGAAGATGGATTGTTAGGTTATAACTATAGAAGAATGTTGAATTAATATCTCAATTCCCTGAATTGAGATATTAAAAATACTCAAACTTGTTTATTTAAATGTGCCAACGTAGAATAAGAAAAGTATTGAAATTGCCCAGATCGACATTTGGATTGAGTACAAATTTGCTGTATTCATTTTTTATGCACACAGAAAGAGGAAGTATGAGGCCTGACAGAGGAAAACAAAGATTGCAGAGTTGAAGAAATGTACAACAAAGGGATTCAAAAAGTGCAGTGAACAGATGTAATATGCAGATGTCAGTGAACAAAGAGTATGCAGAACTGGTTCTTAACAGCAGCAGGAAAAGACAAATCCAATAAAGCCAAAATCCAGAAAAGGAGCTGAGTGAAATTGAAATATGTAATTAAAAATGTGAATGTAAATGTTGTAATTAACTTTTATTGTTTGTGATGCAAAGGCAAGTATCCTAAGGAAAAGCCAAATCCCACTAGAGCATGGAAATTTGTACATATTGTAATAATTCTAAAATGCGTTGGATAAAGGAATAAGAAGACAGAAGCCAAAGAGTCATGACTGTTCACTCCAAATTCCTTGTGAAATACAAACAGTCATGTGAGAATTTCTATATATAATACCAACTTGACAAGCTCAAAAAATAGAGAGAGAGAGAGAGAGAGAGAAAATATAGAGAATGCAGAATATAGAAGAATAAGGCAGAGAATATTAAGAGAAGAAGAGCAGAAAAGAGAAGCTACAGAACAGAGCTGATATCTAAAGTAAATTAGCAAACATTCAGTTTGATAAATTGAGGAAGTTGGAGCTTCCCTATCAAGTTGCAGCTTGATAGCTGTCAGTTGTAGCTGACTGAGGCTGAAGCCTCCTATAGGTTGGTGCCTGCAGAAAATTGAAGGGAGTTGGTGCTTCCTTGCAAGTTGTAGCTTGCAGAATTGAGGTTGGAGCCTCCTGTAGGATGGTGCCTACAGAAAAACAGTGGTGAGAGGGAGTTGGAGCTTGCCTTTGCATCACAACAATAATAAGATGTGGTTTTCTCCCTTTATGGGTTTCCACTTATATCTGGTGTCTCTGTGTATGATATTTATGTATTGATCTGATATGTATCATCTGCTTAATACCTGCTGCTCTCATATTAAGTCTACTGTTATATTATACTAATACCTGCTACTTACATTCTAAGATTACTCACACATTAAATTGGATATGAAATGGAGGTGTAAATAAGTTTAATGAAAAGTTTTAAAAGATCAGGAAGGTGTTAAATTGATTCACCCCCCCCCTCTCAGTTTAACTAAAGGTTCAACATATGGAATATTGAGTAAAACATGAGAGTGTGGTTGAAGAGAACTCAAAAAGTATCTTCACATTATTGTGATAGTGAGATAATAAGCCATACATTCTATCCAATATTCCTCCCCACCCCATCTTCATTTCCACATGAAGATCGAGGTGAAGGAAGAGTACATAGGAATGAATATTGGCTCAATATTCCTCTTGTCCATACCCACATTGGGCCATGTGGTTCATGGGAATATAGAGTGAAATATGCATGACCATGGGAGTGGGGAGGAAAATTTGAGTATAAATATATGGTGATATAAGAAAACATGAGAGTAGGGGTAGTGAGAAATATTGTGTAGCATAAGGGTGGAGGTGGAAGGAAATATTGGGTCAATATTCATACAATAGAATAATGGGTCTCACCCACACTCTCATTAAGTTGAGGATGAGGTGGAGTGGGGTGGGGTATGAATATTAGCACAAAGTAGGAGAATACAAATTAGAAGAAGTGATTATTGACCCAACATTTCTTCCTATCCCCACTCTCATGAGTATGGAGATGAGGCTCGTAATTACAAGAAAATTGGGTGATGAAAATATTGATCAATATTCCTTCTATCATGTTACTCAATAAAAATGAGATGAAAAGAATATTGACCTAATATTCTATCCAAACCCATTATCATAAAGATAAGAAAAAATATTAAGTGAAACAGACCTTATTTAAAAAAATATTGAATAAGAAAAAATATTTTAATGTGTTTTATCATTACTTACCATTCATTATATTTTTTATAAATTCCTTTTAATAAAATTAACTAGTTTAAAAAAAAAAATTATAATCATTTTTTTTTTCCAAACTCCACATAGAACTATATGGCATATGTTAGAATTTATACACAAATCTTATAACTTCATGGTATTTTCTTGGGGTTGAACGAACATTAAAAAAGTCATCAGATCATGGATGAAAAATAATGTGGAAACTCATTATCACAGTAAGCTAACCAAATTTAAAAGCCTTTCTTGTGGAAGCACGCCTAACATTATCTAAATATATTTAGATAGAAATCTTATAATTTAATGTTTTTGGAAGCACGCTTAACATTATATAAATATATTTAGATAGAAATCTTATAATTTAATGTTTTCATGGGTTGAACCCACATTCAAAAAAAATAATAATAATCACATCATGGATCACAAATAATCAGAAAACTCCTTATCAACCAATTAAAAAGTCTTTCTTACGCCCAACATTATCCTAAATATCACTATTACGGCACCAAGACCACAAGTGTTCCTTTCATGATGTCACAAGGTTTGGTGTGAGTGTCTGTTACCTGTTTTCACCCACTGCCGCCTCTTTTCATTTAATATGGTTTTCAACTATTGCCCATTAAATATAGCACACACCCTTAACATTCCCAGAAATTAAAATCCATTTGATCGGAAAACAAAACGGCTAGCAGCAGGATTCTGATAATTGGAGGAACAGGTTCCATTGGTCGCTATATTGCGAAAGCCAGTATTGATAATGGCCATCCCACATTTGTTCTCGTCCGAGAATCCACAGCTTCTGATCCTGAGAAAGCCCAGCTCCTGGACTCCTTCAAGGCCTCAGGGATAACTCTACTCCATGTAATCTCATTAATCTCTTAAATGTTTCAAAATCTGCTGTTATTCTAGTAAGCGATCTTGTAAGCAGATCTAGTTTTTGTCAATTAAACTATTAAACTTTTTCATTTAATCATTGGATCACATTCTCTAAACTTAAACTGAGTAAGACTCAGACTTAGTAAGAAAGATTCAGAGATAACTCTACTCCATGTAATATCATTAATCTCTTAATATTTCAAAATATGTTGTTATTCTAGTAAGTGATCTTGTTATTCTAATAATCGATCTTGTAATCAGATCTATTTTTTTTTGTGGAGAATTGGATTACAAAATATAATTAAACTTTTTCATTTAACCATTGGATCCATTCTAGAAACTTGGTAAAAAATTAAAAAAACTGACCACTATCACTAAAAATGTAATGATCAGATCAATTTCACAGTAAAAATCCAATGTCCTGCAGGGATCTCTGGACGATTACACAAGCCTACTGGAGGCAATTAAGTTAGTGGATGTAGTGATCTCCACAGTAGGCGCAGCGCAGGTAGCAGATCAGTTCAATATTATCAATGCTATCAAAGAGGTTGGCAGTATCAAGGTATTAGAAGCTACTCTGAAACAGCTATGCATAGGATTTATTTGCTTGATAGATAATATAATCTCCTCATCATACTTTAATCAATGGAAAAATTGATATCCGGTTGGGTTGGGTATTTTACATGATGGTACAGAGGTTTTTTCCATCTGAGTTCGGGAATGTGGTGGAAGAAGAAGTAGGGTTGGAGCCTGTAAAGAGTATGTTCAAGCTGAAAGCCAAACTCCGTCGGACAATTGAAGCAGAAGGCATTCCTTACACATATATCTCCTGCTACTATTTTGCAGGGCATTTCGTTTCAAGCCTGGGACAGACTGGCCTTAAGGTTCCTCCAAGGGACAAAGTTGTCATCCTTGGAAATGGAAATGTCAAAGGTTTGTTGTTTGGTGGATCATTAATTTTCTTATATTTTTTAAAGTGATGTAAATTTCTAAATATTTTAGAAATCTTAGATATATGGATTAAGTCTATTGTTTAACTTCACTTAGGTCTCTAAATATCAAGAAATTTAGGACGAAATTCAAATTATGTTCAAGTGAACAGAATTAGTTGTGCTGAGCATGAATTACATTAGGTGATTCCAAACCTACCCCAATTAACTAATTATGTAATTAATCCCAAAAACAATCTCAAGAAATGTGAATCATCTTAAATATGAATATATTGTAAATATGTAGGTGTGTTTGTGGTTGATGAAGAAGCTGCAATATACACAATCAAGGCAGTGGATGATCCTAGAACTTTAAACAAGACTCTACACATAAGGCCTCCTACCAACATTTTGTCTATGAATGAGCTTGTGGGTTTATGGGAGAGCAAGATTGACCAGACTCTCGATAAGGTCTATGTACCCGAAGAGCAGATCGTCAAATCCATTGAAGGTCAGTACTTCCAGGATACTCACTGTTCATTGATAAATTTTATATGGCAGGATAAACTAAGCATTTCTGCGCAAGAGCATCATGTAATCTTATTTTATTTTAATGTAAACTGTTTGATGGTGCTAAGAAAATATGTTTTTCCAGAAACGGGGAATTTTTTGTTATCACTTTACCACTCAACTTTTGTGGAAGGCATTCAAGAAAATTGTGAAATGGGACCGAATGGGGTAGAGGCCACTGAATTATATCCAGAAGTAAAATACACCACCATTGACGAGTACCTCGATCAGTTTGTCTGAATTAGTTGGTTGTATGAGGCCACTTAATTTTATCTTGAAGTCGAATAAACTATTATTGAGCAGAACTTCAATCAATTTATCTGAATTAACTGACTGTGTGATGTAATAAACAAGTGGGATTAGCTGCTTTTATAATATGTTCTCTGTGAATATTTTTATCATAATATCTATATTATTATTTTTCAAGAGTAAAATTTACCTTTCATTAATTTTCAAGAGTAACAATAACCTTTCATGTTGAAAGTTATGTCCCTTTTGGTTCAATTCTAATTTCTTTATTATTAATTTTTAAGATTAACCCTACTTTTTCATTTTAATGTTATGTTCATGTGGTTTAATTCCTGCAACTCCTCATTCAGGAAAAGGATAAGCTTTTTTCGTATGTTATAATCTCACGGGACAAATCAGCATAAACATAATTCAAACTAATTATTTATAAGGATGACAATTTTATTGCATTTTCTTGTTAAAATTTTGGATCAGTTTAACTTTGAGACGTGTTTTCTTTTGTCACTAAGAATTATAATATAAAAAGTTTTTATGAAAGTGTATTTTTTTATTGTTTAAATATTTTCGAATGTATAAATGAATCAGGTCAATACTGATATTATATAGATTGTTTTAACTGTATTAATAGAAAATGTGGATGATATAAGCTAAAAGTATATAGGTAAATCATTCACTAATTGATATAAATTCAAATCCAAAAAATGTATTTATAATCTTTTAAATTTTTAAAATTTACTTATGTTGCTTTTGAATTAAACTGAATAGCCATTGAAAATTGAAGTGCTATCATTGGTTAATCTTTCACTTACAACTCTTACCACAACTTTCACTCTTACTAACACATATTATGTTTTCAAGGCATGTGAGTGTGTACAAATGGCTTTTTTCTTTCAAGTTGGTGAGGCAAGTTTTAACATAGTAACAAAATTACATCTCATGATTGATTTACAACTGAATTTACAAGGTAAACAAAAAAATGTTTTTTTAACATGCATTTCTACTTACTATCAAATCTTCAATAATTTCAAAATCGAGAAGATCATCAAGACCATCACCTTGTGGTATGATCTCATTAGTAGAGAGAACAAAAGAAAATTGAAATTGAATTTTATACATCATAATTAAGAAGCAATAGTGATACAATTTGAGAACCACACTAATATATTCAGCTGCATCTCAAACTTCTAAACAAACCTATCTCTCTGATCCTTAATTTGACACAATGTCACAATGAAAAATTAGAAAATTAAGAATCAAATTCTCTTGGGTATCATTTCGTTCAAACAACTCCATATTACAATTACAATTTCAACAATTAAATCTTATTTTCATAATCGTCGAAAAAAAAATTTCCCACAACAACTACCAACAAAAAAATTAAAAAATTCCTTAAAATAAATCAGTGTACCAACCTATTTGAGACCTTAACTCATGAATCTGATTACGTTGCCTCTTGTTTGCAATTCATATGAAGATTATAAAAACTACTCATTGTGGAGCCTTCCCTATGAAAACAAATAGCACAGTGATCCTTTCTCAAAACATGGATTTATCAAGCAAAAGTGCACCGTGGAGCATTTTTTGCAAGCTCAAACAAATTTAATGATGGTATATTTTATTTTATTTTATTAGAGTTAGTTGGAAAGACATTGTAAACTACCAATATAAAATTCATTGTCATTTTTTATTTTTGAATTTGGTATTTTTGAATCTCTCTATTATTCAGTAAACTTAAATTTACTAATACAACTACATTATTAAATATAGTTGATATATTTGGAAGAATTATATCATTCACATACACAACTCTTATAAACTTTAATGATATAGATTTAATATTAATATTCAAAAATATATTATTATTATTATTAAATAATTTAATTATTAATTATTAATTATTAATTATTATTATTATTATTATTAAATATTGTTATAATTCCTTTTAAAATTATTATTTCTATTAGTAAATAATTATTATCATTAACAATATTGTGAATAATTAATATTGTCATTATTGTTAATCAATATTATTTAAAAATTTTAAATTGAATAATATTAAATAATTTAATTAAATGTTAATAGCAACAATAATATTGTTATTAATTATGTTAATTAATTAATAGTTTAATTAAATATTAATTATGATTGATGATGATTAACGTCCACTAAGACCAATGTGGTCTATAGGATCTCAAGGAAAAACATTATAATTGTCATTCTTCAAAATTGTGTTTCTGTGATCAAGGATAAGGGAAAGAAACACTCCAATATAGTTATAGTTGGGCTCGCTTAGTAATTCAAGAAGATTGGAGGTGTCACTGATGATAGGGAATTGAGAGAAGATGTGGGCAAGAGTCGAGCAATCTAAAAGGAATTGTTTTTCATCTTCCACCTTCTTAGTATCACAAATCTAACATATTTTATCATCCGAAAGAGTCTTGGGAGTAGACACCACCTGGCTTCACTTCCAAGCTCATGAGAATTAGTTTTGATCTTAGCGATGTTCATTTTCTTCTTATTCTTGGTCAACATAGAGAGATAATTTTGGTTATCAAGAGTGGGGTTGATCACATCATAATAGTATCTTAGCTTCCATTTACCCTCCAACTCCTTACCATCCCACATCATGTCCTTAAAATTAGAGGTAATAGTATATTTGATACTATCTTTGCTTCCCACAAATGAATAATAATTTACTTATTTATTTGTATTATAAAACATACACAATAAGTATTATTTAATTCATTTTTTTTAATAATTAACTAATAAAAAAATTATTAATTTACAAGAAATAATTTATTTTATTAAAAAATATAAATTTTTTTTTTTATAATTTATATTTTTTTTCTTAATAATAATAGTAATAATAATATGATTTATAATAATTTAATCAATTTTTATTAAATATTAATCATAATAAATAAATAATAATGATAATAATTAATTAATATTATTATTAAGTAAAAAAAAACAATCATGGTCAACCAAGGTTCACCATGATTTATTTTCATATTGAGATAATGTTTGTCGAAATGCGACGTTGGACAATGGTTACCACCATGGTTGAGTATGAAAGACCATGATTGACCTTCATTGACTGTGGGTGACCGTGGTTGACGATGGCTGACAATGGTTGACCATGGTTGATTTTCCTAGTGAGATAATATTTGTCACAACTCGATGTTGGACAACGGTTGACCATTATTATAAACCCAAGGTATATAAATCCTAAGATAAAAATTATAAACTGTAAAATAAACATGGTTGACAATGGTTTACTGTGGTTGAGTTTCATATTGAAACAATATTTGTCACAGTGTGATGTTGGACCATGGTTGAATATGATTGGTATTCATATGAAGATAATATTTCTGACAATGAGGCATTGGACCATGGTTGACCATTGTTGAGAATGGTTGATTTTCTTATTGAGACAATCATTCTCACAATGCGATGTTGTACCATGGTTGACCATGGTTTCCCATGGTTGTCACAATGTGATGTTAGAAGATGAGGCAATATTTTTCACAATGTCACTATGGGTATTAACCATGGTTGAACTGATTAATTTTTATATTCACACAATATTTCTCAAAACACGACTTTGGACCATGGTTGATATTCATAGTGAGACAATCCTTGTCACAATGTCACGTTGGGCTATGGTTTAACATAATTAACCATGGACGGCCATATTTGACCCTAAAGTCAACCCTAAGGGATATAAAAACTAAAATAATTATTTAACCCTAAAATTAATATTATAAACAACAACATTGATATTATTAACCCAAGGGATTAATATTGAAAATTCAAGGAATTATTAACCCAAGGGAATAACATTGAAACCTAGCATTAATATTAAACCATAGGAATATAAACCCTTCGGTTTAATAAACCCAACGAATTATTATTATAAACCTAAGGGATCGATAAACCCAAGGGATGGTCAATTGGGTCTTGGATAGACAGTGATCGGGTGCTTTTTTAAGGCACTCCTTGATGTGAAGTCACTAGTTCAATTCACCGGCCCGATCGGGGTCATATATTGGACATGTTGAAGATGTATTCATGCCAAGCTTAAAAAAAAAAGAAACCAAGGGATTAATATTGAAGACCCAAGATATTAATATTAAAAACCGAGGGCATTAATAAACCCAAGGAATTTATATTATAAACCCAAGAAATATGAACCCTGACATTAATAAACCAAAGGTATTGATAATATAAACCCAAGGGAATATTAAATCCAAGGAATTAATACCAAAAACCCAAGGGATTATAAACCCAAGGGAATAATACTAAACCCATGGGAACAATATTAGACCCAAGGGATTAATATTATAAACCGAAGGTATATAAACCATAAGATAAATATTATAAACCCTAAAACAAACATGGTTGACATGGTTTACCATCATTGATTTTCATACTGATACAATCTTTGTCAGAATGTGACATTGGACCATGGTCAACCATGGTTGATTTTCATATTGAGAAAAGCTTTGGCACAATGTTACATTGGACCATCGTTGACCATGGATGGCCATGATTGTAAACCCAAGTGGTTTATATTAAACCACAGGATTAATATTATGAACCCTATTGTTGAAGTGTGTTTGGTGCACTTATCTACAAAATCGCACCAACTTAAGGGTTGCAGTCTACCCACTTAAGTTATTGGTAACAAGCAGAAAAAGAAGTGGATTCAAGCAAGTTAGTGGAACAAGCTAGAATCATAAGCATACTAGATAGATAAATATCATGCATATATAAACTAAAACTAAAAAAAATAAACACGAGCTCTGAAAAGAGTCAAAAATCTTCAATAATACGAATGACAACTCTTACGCCCCTCTTATTGAGTGTTGGTAGGAAAATAAGAGTGAAAATTTACCCCATTTCCAAAGGGCCCCTAGAACATGGATTCTAAGTCCCGATGCAAGGATGTTTTTACCCCAAGCTTGCCTCTGTGCAAAGTCTCTCTCTCTCTCTCTCTCTCTCTCTCTCTCTCTCTCTCTACTATGATGGACTGAACTTGTTGGATGGCCAACAATTGAGTCCTCTCTATATTAAGCTCTGGATCACACAATGCCGGTATTTCTTGGGCAATTTTGGCCAGCGTAACAATGTGTTCACCCATTCTTCATCTCATGGTGGCCTTATATAGGAGAATTCAAATCCTCCTTCCCTCTCTTGGTACATTGTGGATGGTGACCCAAAAGAGGGGTATGATTCATTTTTGTGCTCCAAATATTCCTTTGTGTGCTCACTTGATGTTTAAGGAGGCTTTGGTGGTTTTCCTTAGGCGGTTTCAAGTGAGGAATCACTGTCCTTGAGTATGCTTTGTGTTGTCCTGGAAAGTAACATTTCGCCACTCCCAGGGCTGCGCACATTTCGGGTCATAAGGCGTGCAAAGGCACTCTTCACGAAGGATAATGTATGCAAAAGCATTTATGACTTACTCAATTTTGATTTTTCCTCAGACCTTAGAGATTTTTAAATACTTTCCAGATTCTGTAATGTCTTCCAGCTCTATAAATCTTTGTGCTTGACATTAAATAATGTCATCTTCTGCTTGTATGATTTTCCAGTGTAAATAGTTCCCCCCTAATGTGTGTGGTCTAGGAAGAACTGTATAGCCGAAATACATTATAGTTTTCGTTCTGTATATTGTGCGTAGAGAGAGAGAGACCTATGTGAAGCTTGGAATTGGAAACACCCTACATGGGTTCCAAGAATGACTGTATCCTAAGGAACCACTGTAAGAAAATGTAATAAAATACATATACAAATTTTCTACGAGGCGGGCATGTGCCATGCTTGTGATGTTGTGGCCTATTAAACAAATCTATTTGACAAATATATATTCTGTCAGTATCATATATGGTAGTGATTTGGTGGTTGCTAACGATGACTGCTAACGCCCTCCGGGACATTTTTTTTTCTTTGAAAATAGGTGGAATGTGGTACCCATATGCATAGAATTGGTATGGAATATAGCTGCACATTGTATGCATAGGCGCTGGTTTGGAGCTTCTCGTATAACCATTGTTCAAAGAGACGCTTATGAAGGCATGGGTCTTTGACGAATTTGATCAAAGTGCAATGGTTGTAAGGCACGATACCATCTTGACATGAAAGCTTTTGTTGTAGTCAAATTTCAAGAGGATCACTGACATCTGTGGGCCATTATGTCTCCCATAGTGCCACGCGAGGAAGCCCCTTTTAAGGAGAGGTGTAATCCAAGGTACCGCTTCCTTTTTGGAAAATAGGTGTCGAAGTCAACAAAAAGGAAGCCTCAACTGAACGAGGGGTCACCGACGTGAGGGGTCGGGGGCCTGGATCAGATAGGTTTAACATGGGCATGTTGGCGAGGGGCGACTAAAAATTGATGATGGGGATTCAGTGGACCAAGGTCAGAGTATAATAAGGAGCTTGGCGGCAGTCATAGTCATTTCCGATGGGTAAATCCCTAGAGTCAGTAGGACTTACAGGGTAGTTATAAAATGGCTATGAATGTCATGGTGGCTTGTGCATGGGGGTGGAATATTCTGACCAAGGGTGTTTAGGGACTACTTCCATGGGAGAAAAAGATGTATGAGAGGGTGGGGAGATGTAGTGCATCATTTGTGGTCTTTGTACACTTGCAAAAAGAATAAAATAATGGGGTTTGGTTTGTACAAAAAAAGAGAGGGGTACCCAAAAACCTAAAAGTGTTTGCTCACTGATGTTGTGAGGAAGGTGTTTTGCTGAGGGTAGGGGTCCCATTGGTTGGTCTCATGTGTGGGGTTGATGAAGCAGATGAAAAAGGATCACAGATGGGATTATTCTGGTGGAGGTATGGTGGGCCAAATGTGAGACGTGGTAGTGCGCTTTTGATCTGCTTGTACAACCTGATTGTCTGGGAAGGGGGTTTTAGCTTGTATGATAAACATGACCTTATGCATGGTGAATGGATGGGCATGAGGTGCTTCCCAGACTAAAGTGTTATGGCCATGGTGTCACTTTTGCTGTGATATATGGTCTACTGTGGGTGAAGAGCACCATGGAGGGGAGGCTCTATCGACCAATGAGGATGTTTATCATGTGCAGGGTGAGGTGATGATAAACATGATTGGATATGAGGACCTTATGATTTATTTCCAATGGAGAAATGATGTCAGGGTATGCAAAGTTTGTTGGGACTCTATCATGTTGGGGGTAGAATGATACCTGCTGTGGAACTTTCAATAAATGGAGTTGTGGATTGTTTGCGAGCTTTTCCTGCAAAAATAGCTAGCTCAAGTGAAAGTATCTTCTTTATCAAATATTATTGAAAGTCATGAGCTTTAAAAAATAAGATGAGAGAGGGCATACCTGTCTACACTGAAAATTTAATTTTTTGGGAGTGCAATTATGTGGCATCGCCCCTGTTCGTTATGGAGTGTTGATCACAGTGCATCTTATGGTTTGAGGAGTGGAACTTCTGATCTCGCGTTATGGTCCTCCCAAGTTTTTGAAAAGGGCATATATGGGTGAATATGGCCCTAATTCAATTCATTTGTACTTGTTGAGTTTTCGAGAGGTCAGAGGCTTTTGTGTAGCATTTCTTACTGTTGTGTTCAACCTGAGCACCAGGGATTAGCAATATCATGCCTAGGTAACCTCCATGACATCTTTCACTTTAATTTTTTCATTTTGATGGTGTCGGGGTCCATACAGACTTGGTTTGTATGGATTTTGAGTGTTTTTTTCCCTAGATTGCGCAAGAAATCAGGGCAAAAAAGTGCCTTCTATCTGCATTTTCTGGGGATAAGCGTGCTTAAAGCACTATGTTACCCTTCTTTGGCGCGCCTTAAACGCGCTTGTGGAAAACACAGGCACACCCTAAGTGCGCCTATCTGAGGGATAGGTGTGCAAAGGCAAGGAATTTTTTTTTTTAGGTTTTTCCTATTTTTTATGTTTTTTCTATTGCATATGGGTACCTATTTGGATGACAGGTTGTTGTGGAGGAAGCGAGATTAGCCCGAGCTCCGTACTACCTTGGCTGCTAATGCTGGGGCGCACCATCATCTCGCATAATGGGGGCTCCTAAAGTTTGCAAAGAACGAGCTTCTTTGGTCGCAAGAACGATTGCGACGCTACTTGATCCAACGTTGGCATAGGAGGTGCAACATGTTCATGCTGCGCGTGATGAACCTGGTCATCTGTCCTGAGACGGATGTGTATTTTGTGACTGGGTTACTGCCTCAGGGTGAGGTGCTGAGGTATCACTCCCTTCCGGGAGAGTGGACTTGGAGAGGTTTTGGAGACGTCACTGTGGCGGGGTGCCTCTAACATAGGGATGCATCAGCATTGCATCAGTGATAGATTTTGGCTGAGTGATGTGCTCTGGCAGTGATTATGCGACTTGTCGAGTAATCTACTCCATATTGGGCATCAGGGCCACAGGTTGGAGTATTGCGCTGGTTAAGGTCCAGGCATTTCTATGATTTTTCCCATTTTTACTATCACGGGATGGTGGCACAACTCAACAAGGTCCACAGTGGATGGAAGTTGTTTGTGTATGCCAGAATTTTGTGCTGCATTATGTAGGAGAGGGTAGTGCTATTTAGGCTAGTGGTGGTGGTGCCTCCTTGGGGACCAAGGGAGCCTTGTATGAGGATATGGGCTCCGATGATCCCTTGAGGTGATGGCAGCATGGTGGGGCATTACTGGAATGCCATGAAAGAGGCCTGGTTCGTGGTGAACCACAGATGTTCTTACCTTTCCCATATGCGGAGATGGACTTTCGGGGGGATCCAGATATGGGTCTCCCTCCTGGTTATGCTTGGGGGCCAACAGGTATGTTTTCTATGTTTTCTGCATTTATTTGAGTATGTATGTGCTTATGTGTTTGGCTAGTGACACTGACATAGTTGCAGTTACTCTTTGTAGATGTTGGCGAGGTGGGTCGCCCCGTGTCTTGGTTGGCTGGCCACGATCCTCTACAGAAACCTAGGGGTGGTCAGGGAGGAGATGTTGCTGGAAGACCTCGTGGTGGTGTTGGCACTTCGGGAGAGGGCCGCAGCTCGGCCACTTCCGAGTTTGCGGCCGAGCAAGCTCGTGAAGACGAAGCAGTGGCATGTGCAGATACAGCAGAGGCTTGTATTGCGGAACTGACTGCTCGGGTGTCAGTTCTAAAGGATTACTAGGGTCGAGTGGACCGCTTGACATAGGGAATGCCTGCTCGAGCTTTTATGGATGATCTCGAGGAGGTATGGCTGGAGACTATGATGGCCCAGGAGAAGGACTATCGGCCTGTTTTACATCGGGTGGCAGTCTCAGTTGTGATGGCAGCTCCAGTGGTGGTACCAGAAGCGGTTGTGGGTCCAGGTTCCCCTCCTGAGGGGACAACCCCCTAGAGTCTACTTGTACATAGGGAAAGCGCCTATTATGAGGATACTTCCCTTATTTTTAACGACTTTTTGTATCTTTTGGGCTGGCTGTTGGTGTTAGGGTCCCGTGATTTGGTTGATTGGAAAGCCAAATGACAGCGTAACATCAAACCAATCTTTGGAGCCCAAGGACCTAGCCTTCCTGGACTCAGAGAGGGCTCTCTCTATTTGTGTAAGGGATATATGTGTGTTCTCTTATTGTGTTCTGATTTTAGGCTAGTTATGAAGTAGGTTTTTGGTTTTGGATTTTAGGTTGTGAGGGATGAACTGATCAAAGACATAATATAGGTAAAAATATGTTATATCAACTGGGATATGGGGTAGAAAAGGTCAAGAAAGCTTTCAGGTGGTGATACAAGGTTGTTGAAGGGCCGATTTGATTCGAGGTAAAATGGATCTTTGGGCAAAATGGAGTGAAATGGACATTAAATTTGTGAATAACAAAGGATTTCGAGCATAAATATTTTAATAGCTAACATAAACATGGTAGGGAAATCCATTAATCATGAGAAATGTAACTATAAGCTGATCAATGCATAGAAATAAACATTCAAGCCATGCATAGAGATATATGACTCTCTAACTTTAGGAAATGGCTATCAGACTTTGGGGAAATACATTTAAGATAGACAAACAACTCAAATCACTATGTAGGAACACCTAAACATAGTACTTCAAGCTATTGGGCACTTTGAAAACAAGATCGCATAGTTTAGGCAAAGGGTAAGATCAGTACAAGACCTCCTTGGTTCAACAAATGACAATCTAATCATTCAAATAGAGGTTTCATAGGTGGAGCTATGGCTAGCCATGAGTAAGCAGGGCATACCGTAAATCATACTTAGCATGTATAAAACCATAAATGAAACAAGAAAACAATATTCTTAAGTTATTAAAGAGCAATCAAGGATTCTTTAATGTGACTAAGAATAAAGAAAACATAGAAACTATAAAGAAACAGGAAATTTGAGGTGCCTCCAAGGGCATGTCTCCAAATTGTTCTCTACTGTCTTATAGCAAGAAATAACATGGATTTATGAATGAAAACTAGGAAACAAAACAGAGAGAGAGACACTATACCATTCTACCAAGTCATGGAATCCAACAACAATCCTCTTTCATCATCCAAGAACATCCAAGAAACTATCCAAAAGCATGAGAAAAGTATTTCTTCCAAATCTTATATGACCATATATTGCTTCTATTCATCAAGTTCATCCTTGTTTACAATGAAAGCCTTTGAAACATGTAGGCCAAAGTGAGGAAAACCTCTTAGTGCAACTAGTAAGCTCATTGGCTCCTCAAAAATATCTGATTTTGTCCTTGAGGCTTTGCAAAGCCCAAGGCACAAAATATCTAAGAAAATATCTAAAAGATGCCAAAAAGGGGAAAAATATTTACTTTTCCAAGCTGACAGAGTCTAAAAATGGCTAAACGCACATTTTGAAAAGCCAACACAGAAAACTGCATTTTTTCCAAAATACTCCAAAAGTTTAGCAGCAGAAAGTTCCCTGTTTTGCAGACAATATTTGGAGGCCTTCCCGATGTTGAAATGAGACTCGTGATAGCTCGTCGGAAAGATATGGATGTCTAATTTCTTAAAATTCTTGTTTTTTCCCAATCTGATCACTATAAGTCCCTCAAAAACTGATCTGTCTGTAAAAACCCAAAAAATAGACCTTGCTGATATGCAGGCAAAGTGTTGAAAAAGCGACTGTTTTTCGCCATTTTGAGGGAGCAAATCATCTTCAATTGTTCTGAAAATCGCTGAGTAGGTGCCCCTGAAATTATGGAATCTAATGACACCATTCTCATCCCTTGAGGATGCCTCGAACAGAAATGGCGATTGCCCATATTTTTAAGCAAAAATCCCAAAAATGACCAAAAACCAAAACTTGTTGAATTTTTCCCAATTTCGGCGAGCATGACCCTCAAGGGTTTTCAGAAACATGCTATGAATTTGAGGCCAAAATTTGGATATTTGAGGTGTCTTTCTTCAATTTTGGTGTCGGGCAACTCCTTTGAGCAGTTTTGAGCTTTTCTTGGTTTTCTTCCTTGTTGTTTGGCATTTTAGCTTTGGTGAAGAAGTCATGGCCCCTTGCCTAGGAGAGGCAGCTAGCACATGCTTTGGAGAATGCCCTCCATGCTCTATGTTTTGTTTTTTCTTTCCCTCATCATGGCTTGCTTGAGGGTTGTCTTGTCTATCCTTGTCACTGCTTTACTGCCCATCACTTTGCTCTTCATTATCACTGCTATGTTTAGACTCTTTGCCTTGTTCCTCATCATCACTAAAGTCATCTCTTCAGTATTGTGTTTGAGCCAAGAGGTCTTTAACAAGACATGCTTTTGGTTTTTTAAGGGAATTATCCTTGTGTTTTTGGCACCAAAAACCTCTTTCCTTCGATCATTGTTTTTATCCTTGTGTCAGCCAAGAATTTTCTTTCAACACTCACAGCAAGAAGATCTCTATAATTTTGACAAAAAGCCCTATCTCCAATAAATGTCTCTCTCTGTGCTTTCAGATGATGAAATCAGCTTTGAAATCAATGTTTTAACACCCCTGCAAACTGATTTAAAGACCTCAACCTAAGTCTGCTTTTCTCTTAGAGACTAGGTGTGTTCTAAGTCATTTATAGCATAGGAAAGATTCTCAAATTAGCTCCTAAAACATCCTCCCTGGTACTGCATTATCCTTCACTATTCAAAGAAAAGTCCTTCCTTCAAACTTGAAAAGTCCTCATCATATATCACTTTTTTGAGTTTCTTCATGGCGCTGCTCTTCATCACTGTGCTGCATATCATCAATGTGTTCTCCTTCACCTTGCTGCCCTGCCTCACTGTGCTCCTTTTCGGTTGAAACAGGCTCAAACCTCCTTTGAAGGCCACTTCTACTATCCTGCCTGGGAAGCATCTTGTTTTGAATACTCTTGCTAACTGAAAAAAACAAGTTGTCTCAAATGTTCCTTGAAATGTCTTCTCAAGCGCACACCTTGTCCTTTTTATAAATCATTGTTTGTCCTTTTTTATGCCAAACAACAAGTATTTGTTAAATGAAAAGAAAATAGTCAATTTGTTACTGTGCTTGGGAAAGGTATTTGAAAAGGGGTATTTGTGGTTTCTTGTTAGAACAAGGATCTCCTTGTGTTTAGACAAAAACACAATCACCTATCCCCAAACAAAGTCCTTTTTTTTGTTTCACTGTTTCTTTACAAAGTAGACAAAAACACTCAACCGATTTGAAAAGCCTCTCACACACTCTGCTTTTAGGACTTATAGAGGCTGCACAAAGTTTGATTTTCATAACACAAGAAGGAAGTCTTTAAAAATGACAATCTTTCACCTTACAAACATTTTTTCTTCTAAGTTTTAGCAGACAAGGTTTGCTCTCTTCTATTAACCCTGTTAGGACACTTTCCAGCAATTTGAAACCCCTACCACTGTGTTTTCTGTCTTGTCATTAGTATATGGTTTATCACTTTGCTTGAAGGCAGTTTTAGGCCTTTTGAATCTGATACAAACATTCCACCTACCACTGCACTAACCCTTGGTATTCACAGCAACAAGACCCTTTAATTTTAGACCAAAACCCCACCCTCTTTAACAATATTTGTCTCTTGGAAACACAGTAAGAGTACATCACCTCTTAAATTCAAAATTTGTCATGGAGTGAGAAGAATACCTTAAAAATGCTTAAGGGCCATTTTTGATTGGTTGAGTAGCTCTCAAAAGAGTTTTTTGAAGGTTTTTAGGTGAGAGGCACGTTCAGAAGCAAGAATGCCACGCAATGAGGGGTGTCGGGTTGGCCTTTGGGCAGTTTGTGATTGGCGTTACAGGCGCGTTGCGCAATTTTTCAAACGTGTTGTGCACTTTTGCAGCCCGTTTTGGAGGCCTTCCCAGTGTCAGAATTGGGCGCAAGATGGCTCGTTGGAAAGATATGGAAGTATAATTTCCTAGAAAAACTTGAATTTTTTCATTTGGTGTTCATTTGATTGTTGAAAAATTTATTTTCCCAACACTGGTCAAAACTGGTGAATCTTGGTGCAGAAATGCATAGTGTTGTTTGTAGGCCACTTTGGGATGCCTTCCTGGTGTGAGAATTGGGCCCAAGATGGATTGTTGGAAAGATATGGAAGTATAATTTCCAAATATTCTTGATTTGTTTCATTTGGTGTGCATTTGGTTGTTCAAAAATTGACTGTCCCAACACTGGTAAAAAATGGTGAATGCTGGTGCAAAAATACATAGTGTTGTGTGCAGGCTACTTTTGGATGCCTTCCTGTTGTCAGAATTTGGCCTGAGATGGCTCGTTGGAAAGATATGGAAGTATAATTTCGAAATATTTTTTATTTTTTTCATTTGGTATCCATTTGGTTTTTCAAAATTTTATTATCCCAACACTGGTCAAAATGGTGAATCCTGGTGCAGAAATTCTCCTGTGACATCTGTATTTTTTACATTTCTCACAAACCATGATACCTGTGTAGAAACCAAAGGAGGTTTTTCTTCCTGAACCTATGAGGGACAAAAACCTCTCTCACATTTTTCAATTTCATCTTTTGTTGGTCAGACACACATTTTGAAAAAA
Organism: Pinus albicaulis; assembly: GCA_034641835.2. Classification (NCBI taxonomy): domain Eukaryota; kingdom Viridiplantae; phylum Streptophyta; class Pinopsida; order Pinales; family Pinaceae; genus Pinus; species Pinus albicaulis. Next base: position 219,789,012 of record CM076576.1, read on the forward strand.
ACTTCCCAGGCGCTCCTTAACCTCTGTCTTTTGCAACCTTTGTCATATTGAATGGAATGTTTTTTTCAAAATCATATGGTAATTCATAGTTTGTGTTGTAGGAAGATTTTTTATTTTTTAAAACTATGATCAAAACCTCTGTTTCTGAATCAAGGAGATCATCACTTTTTGAAACCACTAATGTAACCCTTTGGAACCCTAATGCCATCTTGCTATGTGTCCACCAAGATTTTGTCCCCTTTTTTGAAGAAGTGAAAAAGGTCTTAAAGAGACCGTGCTTTTCTTTAGTTTGTTTTCAAGGGAGACTTAAAAAGACACTATTTGCAGCCCTCCCAAAAGACCTTTCAAACTTATCATGGGGCTTTTCTTTTTATCTGCTGATGATGATACTTTGATATGAAGATGAAACTTGTTTTGAGCATCCTGTTAACCATTTGTATGAGGTGATTTTCATGGTGAAAACCTGGGAGAGTTATCCATTTTCTTCTCTACAAATGAGGTTTAAAAATAGTGAAACTTAACTCACTTTACCATTTTTTACAGCAGTCGTGACAAATATAGAGAGAATCTTGCATATCGGTAAAAGAACTTTAGATTGGAAAACAGATTTGCAGATATTGGGGTGGAGCTCCATACTGTAAAGCATGTTTCCAATGAAAGACTTGGTAGATTTATCAATCAAATAGGTCCAAAGTTCAAAAATCCTCCTCAGATTTTGTTCCTTCATTCTCTATGGCTGACTACAATCTCCATTTTCTATGGATGACTGTGATCTCCATTATCCTCTGTAATGTGAACAACTGATTTTTCAGAATTAATTTTGGCTTCAAATTTAAATCTATCAGAAACAGGACCCAAATTTGTACATTGAATCATGCACATCCTCAGATTCAGTTAGAACTTTACTGACTGAACTCACTATATTGGAAATTTTTTTCCACAAAATTTGCACTCAAGTGACTAGCTATATTCCTTTCATCTGTTAACAATGCCTTTGTCAGACTTACTTCTGCCTTGTGATCTGTAGATTGATTTACGTGACATACAGCAACTCTAAAGACTTTTGTTTTGCTTTCCTATACACCACTCTCATTATACTTATCAACAGTACCTGTGATCACAGAGTCATCAGCACAAAATCCATCTTCCTTCTTGTCATTGTATGCACTTGTAAAATCATCCCCCAATCTAGAAGGAATTTTTGTGGTGAAGTCCAATTGGTCCATCATTTCTCTCTTTTGGATGGCAACTTCAGCGCTTGTTGGTTTAGAAGTAGATGGTATAACCATTGAAGCAGCACGGTGCACATTTATAGATGAAGAATACCACTTTGATGCATTGCCTTCTGCAGTTTTCCTCCCAAAATCACCATGGGTGCTAAGGTCTGCAACTTGCAGAGGTGAATTAAAGTGCATGTTCTGAGTATCAGCACCATGTGGATGGTATGTAGAGCTAATATATCAGCTGCAATAGGTTTCCTAATTAAATTCATGCTATTTGTATTAGCATAGTCAACTTTAGTATAACAATGGATGTCAACTTCTCATCATCTTCAACTATTTTCGAAATACCATGCTCTAATTAGCAGAATAGCATGGTTTTACTTTCCCTTCTCTTTTGTATGCCTTAGGCTGTATTTTGGAGATGATTTCTTTTCTTTTATGAAGAAGGAAATGTTTGACAACTTTCATGGGCGCTCTTTAACCTCTGTTTTATTTCTCTTAAACTGCATTTCTCCATAATGATCTTTGGAGGCCCTTGTAACCTAAAAATTAGCCCTGTGGGACCTATTAACATTTACCTAGGTTATAATACTTTGACAAACTTTCACAAAAGTATTACAAATAGACCCTTAATAGTAAACACCCATATGTCCTTTCAAACTCTGTCTTTCATCATTTAATGGAGGAGCCCTTTAACTGTGAGTAAAACATGGCTTTATCATACTTTCAACCTTTTGAATCAACTGCTTCACCGTGTAAATATTTGGGGAGTTGACCCTCTGTTTCTCTGTGAAAAAGGCTATTCTTAATTTTTCCAAACCAACTGCTTTTTCCCTATGTGACTTTTCTTGTGACATATGTCTCTCTTAGCACTGTGTATCCTTTGACTTTTTAGACAGAAACATGGTTTTGATTATGAAAATTCTCTTTGTCTATATGTTTGGGAAAGGCACTTGGATAAATGGAAATTCTTTCTTCTAAACTGTGACCTAAAACATTATCTGAAAAGGTTAAATGAAAACAGTCTTACTGCAGCCTTCGAAACCCTTAAGTATCCATTGTTTTTGAAGCAAGGAGGCTCCTTTAAACCAAAATTTTCCTTACTGCTGTTCATCAAGGAGGTGGTCTACAATTTTTGAAGTTATTTAAAACACCTTGACCCTCTGCTTTTAAATGAAGGAGGTCCTATTGATCCTGTTCCTAACCATCTGCTCTTCATTGGAGGAGGTTATCAATACGTTTCCCAACCATCTTCTCTTTTACTGGAGGAGGTTATCAGCATGTTCCCAACCATCTGCTCTTTCTTGGAGGAGGTTTCTTATCATGATGTCTTCTAACATTTTCTCTTTTGAAGGAGGTTAACATAGTCATGACATCTTATCTATCTCAAAACTGTATCATCTCTCAGCCATATATGTCTTTTCTTGGTATCATTTTAAATAGGAAACAAAGTGAAATTTGACATTTTTTGCTTTATGAGCCACGGTCTGAGCTACATATCTTTTTGTAAAATACCCCTGTGAACCCTTAGACCAGAAAAAATATGGCTTGTATATGTAGAGTATTTGCTTGCTAGTCATCATTTACTAACCTTTTTTGGACTGTGTTTGCAGAGGTACATTTGATTTGTTCTTTGACTAGTGTTTTTATCCAAGGCTCAAGGCAGCATAAGAAGCAACTATCTTCTTATGTACTGTGATGATGTCCTTGGGAAAAATTATGCATCATTACCTCTGAAGGAAAACTAGAACACTGCAGATCAACCTTATATCAGTCCTCTGTATTTGTATGGCTTTGAAGGATGGTATCAGCTTTTAGGGCAAATTTTGACCTTTGAAACATGCACTCCTGCTTTGTTATCATTGCAGCTTTCCACCTGCTGATGGAAAATTATTCAACATGAGACTTATTTGGACTTCTCTCTTTGCTTTTGTCTGGAAACTTTTTGTCATTCAATTTTCTCCTTGTAGAGATGCAAACAATATGACTTTGAAACTTTAAAATCTCCTTTAGTGTTCTACGGAGATTTTTCCCAATCTTAAGCATATTCTTTTAGACTGTGCACATGCTCATCTCTTTCTGTATTAGATCATTGTAGAATTTCTTTCGGACTGAGACAAAAATTCTTCTTAGTGGTGTGACCTAGGGGTATATCAAGTTTTGCTTTTGCAGATTAAGTGCTAATTCAGGGCTGGTTGTTATTGAACAAAGGATTCTGGCTCAGACTATTTTTATCAAGGAAGGGATTCTCTAAAGTGCCACTACCTAACTTAGGGTCATCTTTCATTGATTTTGATTGTGTTTGACAAGAAGATCAAGGATAGGAAGGGAGAAACTTTGTCAAATATTGGACAGTGAGTTTCATGAGAACCAAGGGGAAAATGATAGTATACTAGCAACACCAAGACAACTATAGACAGGGATATTTTGGTGAAACAATACATGACTTTGAACACTGAAAATTGCTTTAATCATAGGCTGATAAGGAGGGCTAGGAAATAAAAAAATTGTTTGGGGGTTTTCTAGATGACAAATTGACATATGGATATCAGCTTCTAGAAAACTCAGCTAGGAATCTAGTCATCAACAATAGGTGAAAAATACTGATGACTAACAGTTGGGTCAACGACACTATTTTTGTACTAAGACATATACATTGTGATATATATATATATATATATATATATAGAGAGAGAGAGAGAGATATATATATATATATATCTATATATATATATATATATATATATATATATATATATATATATATATATATATATATGAGAGATATTTTTTGCAGCTCTACATGTTGTGTCACATGTTTTGGTTTATGGATGATGTTATGCTGATGGATATCTATATTTTTGGTTTTTATGTATGATGGTTTATTCTAGATGCATTCCAGTTTAGGATATTGTTGGCTATGCAATCAGCTACTTGGTTTTGACTCCTTGGTACATGTGTGAATATAATATAGTCAAATTGTTTGCTTAATGTTTTTTCACACAAATATTTTCTAAATATATGTGTATCACGTGTCTCAAATGTTTGGTTTAACTGCGACACTACTAACTGGGAATCGAGGTAGACATGCATATGGCTTATGCCTCGATGGAAGGCATCACACATAAGTCCGGTGACGACGTCATATTATGTGTGGTTGTTTTTTGCCGAACCGATGCCCACACCATTTGAGAAAAGTGGCGATCGGTCAAGGTGGTAGATGACCCAAGCAACTGCGGCTAAACTTTGATACCATCTTGATGCTTCATCAGCAAATCCGAGATAAGGTTCAGGCTTTTGATCCATGGTGGCACTTTGAGCATGTTTAATAAGTATTTTGGTAAAAAATGTTCAATGGTTGTGTTTGTGTACGTTAACTCTAGGGCAGGGCCTTATTGGCCCTTATGGGTAAAATTTCTTGAGGTAAAGGCCGTTCATGGGGTTACTGAAGCATGTCCCATCCGGTTCCATCAAGATGTATGCCCCCTGTCGAAGGAAATGTTTGATGTTGTAGGGTCCTTTCCACAAAGTTTCAAACTTTCCTGGCCCTAGGGCTTCTTTTGCGACATCATAGCGGAGGACTAGTTCTCCCTCAGTGAATGAGCGAGGGTTGATGTGGTGGTCGAATGATTCTTTTACCCTTTTCTTGTGGGCTTCGTTGTGTTGGAGTGATTTTCGTCGGCTTTCGTCAACACACTCTAGTTGTACTAGGCATTGTTCTAGAGGATGGGTATCATCAAGGAGTTCGATGGCGGCATGCAAATTTGGGATCTCGCGTTCTATGGGAATCACGGCCTCGACCCCGTATAGCAAGTGGAAGGGAGTGAAACAAGTGGATGTGTTTACAGTTGTGTGGTATGCCCACAATGTACCAAAAGAGGGAAGGAGGATTTGAATTCTCCTATATAAGGCCACCATGAGATGAAGAATGGGTGAACACATTGTTATGCTAGCCAGAATTTCCCAAGAAATACCAGTAGTGTGTGATCTGGAGCTGAAGATAGAGGGGACTCAATTTTTGGCCATCCAAAAAGTTCAATTCATCATAGCAGAGAGAGAGTGACACTTTACTGTCTTGCCAAAGGGCCCGTAGAACATGGGTTCTAAGCCCTGATGAAAGGATGTTTTTACCCCAAGCTTGCCTTGGTGCAAAGTCTCCCTCTTTCTCTACTGTGATGGACTGAACTTGTTGGATGGGAAAAAATTGAGTCCCCTCTGTCTTCAGCTCTAGATCACACACTGTTGGTATTTATTGGGAAATTCTGGCCAGCATAACAATGTGTTCACCCATTATTCATCTCATGGTGGCCTTATATAGGAGAATTCAAATCCTCCTTCCCTCTCTTGGTACATTGTGGATGGTGACCCAAGAGAGGGGTATGATTCCTTTGTGTGCTCCAAATATTCCTTTGTGTGTTCACTTGATGTTTAAGGAGGCATTGGTGCCTATCCTTAGGTGGCTTCAAGTGAGGAATAATTTTCCTTGAGTATGCTTTGTGTGGTCCTAGAAAGTCACATTTCGCCACTCCCAGGATTGCATGTATTTTGGGTCATAAGGCGTGCAAAGGTGCTCTTCACGAAGTATAATGCACGCAAAAGCATTTATGACTTTCTCAAATTGTATTTTTCCTCATACCTTAGAGATTTTTAAATACTTTCTAGATTTTGTAATGTCTTCCATCTCTGTAAATCCTTCTTCTTGACATTAAATAATGTCGTCTTCTGCTTGTACGATTTTATAGTGTTAACACCTATCAATAATATTATACCCTAGGAATATGAACCCTTATATTAATAAACCCAAAGGTATTAAAAACGCAAGGGATTAATATTGAACCCAAGGGATTAATATTATAAATGCAAGGTATATAATCACTAAGATAAATATTATAAACCATAAAATAAGCATCGCTGAACATGGTTGACCACGGTTCATTTTCATATTGACACAATATTTTTCACAGAGTGACATTGGACTCTGGTTGTGTTAGCTCCCCATAAATTTCTGAAGGCTGAAGATAAAACTACGGAGGGATGACATCAAACCACTTTGGAGTCTAGGACCTAGCCTTCCTAGACTCAGAGAGGGCTATTTATGTTAGATATAGCTTTTTTTGTCGGTGGGCCGGGGGGGGGGGGGGGCGTTTTAGGCTAGCTATTAGTGCATATGGGTTTGTTTGAAAATATGTGTTTGAGGCACCAGAAGAGGGCCATTGGGCTATGTAGTCAAACAGGTGTAAACAAATTTAGATGGATGAATAACTGGGATCAGGTGAAACCATGCAAGCTAGCCATGTCAATGGATCTTAACAGCTTATGAAATGGAAAGGAGGAGGATATTAAGGTTCAACGGGAATGCAAAGCAGACCGTATTTGAATTTTTCATTCTGGTCTGAGAGGAAAACATAACGTACTATTTAAATACTGAGCAGGGTACCCCATGGTAAATCCTACACAAAATTTTCTATCCGCAATAAAGAAATAACAACAATATATAAAACTAGAGATGAAATATTACGAGAAAAGGTGCACTTCACCACAGAACATGACACAGGAATATGGAAAACATCATCATCTTTCATTCATCCAATGAGAGTGTTCACAACCAGTTGAGTCCATTACAATGGTTTTTTTCCCTTTCTGGGCCTCTTTTTTGCCTCCACCATACTGCTAATGCATGTAGTATTTATATAAAACTTAAATAGGTTGATCTTTCTACTGCAATGATTACATTCATTACATTCAAGAAGATATTTGGAAAAGTAGAAACATGTAGGTGATAATAGGACAAGACTAAAAATCGGTGGCTAAATTTACTCAGACAGACTGATATTGACTGTGAAACGATCAGAATTTGGCTTGTCTGATGTCAAAGAGGCAATGACGGCTCTGACATCTTAGCTTTATCTCTTCTAAGGCTCTGAAATATTGGCTTTGACTTGGTGCAAAATGATTACTGAGCAGAGGTGTGCTAGCTATAATTCCATCTCTAACTGCCTCTATCTCTTCTACGTTGGTTATTATTGCAGTGACGCTCTGAAACGGAAACCCCATCGCCTTCCTCTTGTCACGGAAAACATTGATTCCAAACTTTTCGACGAGAATTGTGTGGAATGTCTACATGAGGAAATGGTGGTGGGAGTCGGTGCAGCGCAGCGGTGGCAAGCAAGGAATAATGATGGTGGTTTGTTTGAACAATGAAAACCGTTTTCGGAGGGGGTGCAGATATTAAGTGGTATCGGAGAAAGGGGGTGTGAAATGACAAGAGAAATACATGTTGCAGAGGGTTCGGATCATAATACTTTCTATTTCGGACCCCCCTCATGGTTACAGTTCGAAGGCTGCCGGGGGGGGAATAAAAGAAGGACCGTCGGATGCGAGCTGAGGAGCGGAGATGGAGGATAGGTGTGGGGCATTTAAAGGTGTTCGTGACATGGTAAGGATTTGGGGCCCCAAAAATCACATCGCAAACACAAAGCAAAATCTTCTGTTTAAGAGTGGCAGAGGTGAGAATTAAATCTTGCAATGTGTGCAGCAGCGATGGCGAGAAATGACGTGGAGATAGGGTGGGCCTGACCACAGCCTGCAAATTGAAAATTTTATGGTTTTTTATGAGGTACAGGAGCTAAGGGCTAAAACTCTCTAAGTGCTATATTTGATGGGTTCCCACCCATATCGCAAATCGCAATATTTTAAAGTTATCTCCCATTGCATAATTTAACATCTACCGCATATCACAACATTTAGGATATATCACAAATCGCAACATGAATTGTTTAACCTGTGACGTATTTAAAGTGTAAACATAAAAAAAACTGATTGCAATGTGCGATGGGTGGTGAGGAAATTGGTCCCACTTGATTTCGCATCGGGGGATTTATAAAGGTGGCCAAATGGAATGTGGCAAGGATTTGTTGCAAAGTGTCAATGCGAAAGGAAAGGAAAGGGTCGAAAGGTTTCCTCGGTAAGGTAAGGCTTATGCATTTCATAGTATATATGATATATGTGTATATCAGGCTGCCTAGAGTGGGCGGTAGAGCTGTGGATAAAGTGATACATGGTAAGTTTAATGGTTTTTAAAGGAATGAAGTGGGGAACGTTAGAAAATGGAAACATGAAGGGCAGAGGAGGGTAAATGAAATGAAATGAGGGTAGAAATGAAGTTGTTCTCACCATTACACCTTATCAGGCAAACTTTTGATCCAGGTGGATATTGGTGGCCACCCGCCTATTCCACTTGGGACCCCACCATTGTCTTTTTCAGTTTTTCAGTTTCGGCACAACTTACTAATTTAGGCCCTAAAGGATGTTTTTTGGGCATCACACCTCTGGAAAATATGATTCCATTTCGAAATCGATATTCGCGATCAAAAGTTGTATTCCTTGTATAGATATTTCTAACGATGCATCATGTGCATCAAACGATGATAGTATGCCAAAGTTACGACCCCGGGAAGTTGAAACACCAATTTACTCAAACAGGGCCCATTTTTTGGCGCTTCATCTCCTAGGGTTAGGTTTTTGGATGTTTAGGGTTTTCCATTGTTTCTATATAATAAATAGGCCATTCAGCATCATTGTAACACACTTTAGAGGCATGTAGCCACCACATATCTTCTCAGAGATAAGCTACAAGCGCCCTAGCTAGTTTATTTCCATTTTGTTTGTAAGAAAATTTTAGTTCTTTGATATTAATGAAATGAAGTGTTATTTCCACTGCATCTTTATATTTATGGTTATATGTGTATTCTTTTTTGTTCCTACATAAATCTAGATCATTGGTATCAGAGCAGTTTTCTTTTTCTCAATCCTTCTTTTCATTTCTTCAACAAGGCCAGGGTATAAGGAGTTAGGGCTCGATCTGGTTGAACCTTTGCAAGATCAGCCTCGCAAACCCCAACGTCCACCTGTGGGGGACGAAAAGAAATATGAGGAAGCAAGATATCCTATCAAAATATTGCTCGAGGAGGCCATCTAAAAACAAAGTAAGATGATGATGGATAACTTTGTCCAGATCCTTCAACGACTGCCCACTGATGGTGCATCTGCATCCAACAGCTACTCTAGAAGAACGAATCCCTTTAAGGTACAAGTAAACTTTTACATTCCCATATTTGAGGGTCAAATAGATGCATATGATGTGGATAGATGGTTGAACCTATTAGAAGGATATTTCTCGGTTCATGACTTTTCCGACTAGGAGAAGATTATTTTTTCACTCCTCAAAGTTACCCCCCATGTCAAGGACTGGTGGGAAACCTACTATGAGAAAAAGGATGAGACAAAACCCTCTTTTTTCTCAGTCGTACCCACTTTGAATTATTTTAGAGACGTCATCAAGGAACAATACTATCCCATGGGGAGCCCCGAGGACAAGTACAAACAATGGACCACGCTGCGGAAATAAAGGGATCAAGATGTGCATGAGCTGACGAATATGTTCCATACCCTGACCACAATGTTGGGTATCAAATATTCATAGAAACATTTTCTGCTAAAGTATTGCAGTTGTCTGCATAGATACATTCAAGAGGAAATGGAGTTCCTCGACATCTCCTTGCTTGGTACGACATACTGGTATGCTACCAAGATTGAGCAGAAATTTAAACAAAAGAAGCGAGACTTTGGACAAAGCCAAGGAATGGAATCCCAAGACAACCTGCCAAAGACTCAATAAAATAAAAACACCATGAAGCCAAAGAAGGACATCGGAAAGTGGTGTGAGTTCCATAAAATATCCACTCACAACACAAGTGAGTGTCGGGCCAAGCAGTCGTTGGTGGCCAAGATGAGGGCTTCTGAGTCAGATGCATGCTCTGACTTTGAATCATAACCTAAAAAGGGGAATGAGAAAGGGAAACAGATTATTGATGTGGATCTCAACGACATTGTTTCCACTACAAATATCTAGAAGGAGGAACCGAAAGATCCAGAGGAGGAGGAGTGTCTCTTCCAGTCCCAAATGTGGGTAAAGGGTTCCCTACTATAGTTCATTGTCGAAAATGGAAGCCAAAAGAACATCATTTCAACAGATTCCGTAAAGTGGTTGGGCTTGCTGACCACAACACACCCACATTGAATCACCATCAGGTGGCTTCACCAAGGATGGGATCTCCCTATAGCATCAAGCCCTTCACGGATGAGGTATTATGTGACATTTCTCCTATTGATGTTTCTGATGTATTATTAAGCCAACCATACTTGTGGAAGTGACATGCTTTGTATGAGTCCCAGGCTCGCATTGTTATTTTTTCTTTGGGAAATAATCTTTACAGGATACCAGAGGTACCACTGCCTGCCACTATCTCTTTGGTTACTGCAAAACAATGCAGAAATCTCATTTCCCAAACCAAGAAATTTTTTCTTCTGTTGATCCACCCCTAGGGCAAGAATAATATTATGGCCACGACCTCCAGACAAAGCTCCTCGACATGACAACAAAAAACGGCCAAGGTTTTGGAGGAGTACAGGGACATATTCACCATATGCCTAGGGGTTCCTCTGCACTGTCAGGTCAAGCACCCCATTGATATGACCCCTTGTGCGTCGCTACCCAATGGGCCAATCTATCAACACTTTGTTATAGAGAATGATGAAATCAAGAGGCAGATTCAGGAGCTACTATAGAAAGGTCACATCCAGCGAAGTTCATCACCCTGTGGGAGCCCGATCGTGTTGGTATAGAAGAAGGATGTGACTTGGAGAATTTGTATTGACTATCGGGTTTTGAATAAGATAAATGTATAGAATAGGTACCCAATCCCATGGATTGATGACCTTTTAGACCAACTCAAATGGGTGAAATATTTTAGCAAGATCGACTTGAATTCTGGGTATCACCATGTACCAATCGAACCCTTCGATGTGTGGAAGAGTACCTTCAAAGACAAGGAGGGCTTTTTAGAATCGTTGTTCATGTCTTTTAGGTTGATGAATGCTCCCGCAACCTTCATGAGGTTGATGGATGATATCTTGCAGCCATTCACCAACTCATTTGTAGTGGTGTATTTGGATGACATTCTGATCTTTAGCCAGACTTTGGAAGAGCACCTCCACCACATCCGACAAGTCCTCCAAACACTGTGGCAACACAAGTTGTGTGCAAATTTGGAGAAGTGAACTTTTGGCATGACCCAGGTTCAATATCTGGGATACATTATTGATGAAATGGGGGTGCATGTGGATCCAAACAAAATCCAAGTCATTCGGGATTGGCCAACCCCAACCACTCTAACAGAGCTTCGCAGCTTTCTGGATCTTGCTAATTTCTACCGAAGGTTCGTGTTGGGATTCTCTCATATCACATGGCCCTTGAATCAAGTCTCTAAGGGAGAAGAAAAATAAAAATTATTTTGTCGGAATCTCAACGAAAGGCATTCGTAGAATTGAAACATCGCCTTTGTTCTGCCCGAGTTCTCACATTACCATATTTGAAAATACCATTTGAGATTGAGACAGATACCTCTGACTATGCTATTGGGGCAGTTCTTACTCAACAGGGGCATCCAATGGCATATCACAATGAGACATTGTCCAACATAATTCGCAAGTATCCCACTTATGATAAAGAAATGTATTCCATTGTGCAGGCTTGTCGATGATGGAAGCATTACATTCTGGGGAAGGAAAAAATCATCCACATAGACCACCGACCCCTGCAGTTCATACAAACACAAGGGAAGTTGCAAAACGATCACCATTAGAAGTGGTCCACATATCTGCAACAGTTTCATTTGAACATCAAGTACGAGAAGGGTAGCACCAATAATGTTGCAAACTTCCTCAGCCGACCACCGATCGTGGCGCTAACCACAATTCTCAACTCTTGTGGGCACCATACTTTTGATTGGCCACTTCTCTACAAGAGCAATCCAAAATTCGGCCACACATACAAGGCACTCTTGGGGGTACACAAGTTCCAAAATTTCACCTCCAAGATGCACTGTTATGTCACCTGGGACACCTTTGTGTTCCTTCAAGTGAGCGTGCCAAGATGATGTGGGAAGCACACTACAGTCAAGTCACTGGGAATTTATAAGTCGAGAAACAGTGGCAGTATTGCAGAAGTATTTCTATTAGTCAAACCTTCGATAGAATGTCGGGAAGTACATCAAATCCTGCAGTGCTTGCGCCATTTCCAAACCGATCATCAAGAAAGAAGGCCTCTATACTCTGCTACCTACCCCTAGTCGACCTTGGGAATACATCTCCATGGATTACATGTCGGGCCTTCCTTATACTAAGCATGGAAATGACTGTGTTTTCATGGTCGTCAATAGATTCTCGAAGATGGCCATTATGTTGGCCTGCAAGAAGAATATCACAATAGAAGCCACTACTAAACTCGTATTTGAATGAGTGCGGGTGCACTTTGGGATCCCACAGTCTATCAAATCATATTGGGATAGCAGGCTCCTCATCACATTTTGGTCCAACCTCTCGTCAATGCTAGACACCAAGCTCACCAAGTCCACAACTTTCCATCCCAAAACTGATGGCCAGATAGTGGTCATCAATAGGAAGATTGAACACATTCTGTGCATGTAAAATTCAAAGCATCCATGCACATGGGATGAGAGCCTCCCCTATGTACAACATAGTTATAATCGGGCTCTCCACAGCTCAAATTGCCACAACCCCTTTTAGGTGGGCTTGGGATTCTAGTCTCTATGTCCCATTGACGTAGCCATGCCATTTGTGGCTACTTAGGCCAATTCAGCTCATGTCCAGTCTCAAGCTGACAAAGCGAACATCTTCATCGAGCACATTCAGCACATCCACCAATAATTTCATGACATAATAGACAGACCCAATGTTAATTAGAAGCAACGAAAATATCAACATCAGGTGCCACACAACTTCCAGGTGGGCGACAAAGTGTGGCTACATTTGCAGAAGGAGCGCCTCACTGGACCCCACCACAATATTTTCCCGCTCCGATATGGGTCATACACCATCACCAAGGTTGTAGGGAACATGCCTTCGAGCTCAGTATTCCACCATTCCTTGGTCTGCACCCAATATTCAATGTGGACTGACTTCGTCCCTACATCCCACCTCTATTGAACACCTCTGATGTTACAAAAAAACTCACACCAACATAGTGAAGCCCATATTGGATGGAACAGGCCACCACAGATTGTATCATGTACATTCAAATCAAGAACACTTACCAATAGAATATCCAGCTATATCAGGTTGTCAAAGCTGTCCAACTGTTGCACCAAGGCAAGTGGTTCACCAAGGACCAAGTTTAGCAGAAGTTTCCTCATCTCATGGAGGAACTCAACGCAATGGGGACCATTACTTCCTAAGGGGGGAGGAATGATCCAGGTGGATATTAGTGGCCACCCGCCTATTCCACTTGGGGCCCCACCATTGTATCTTTCATTTTTTCAGTTTAAGCATAACTTACTATTTTTAGCAGTTTTTCGGGTCCTGAACTTCCGGAGCCATTTTGAGGCCCTTGACGACATTTTTTTGGCATCGCGGCTTTGGAAAATATGATTCCGTTCTAGAATCGATATTCGCAGTTATCATTTGTATTCCTTGGATAAATATTCCTAACAACATATCATGTGCGCCAAACGGAGATAGTATGCCAAAGTTACAAACCTGGAGAGTTGGAACACCAAGTTACCCAAACGGGGCCCATAATTTTGGCGCTTCATCTCCTAGGGTTAGGTTTTTTGATGTTTAGGTTTTTCCATTGTTTTTCTATAATAAATATTCCCTCGAGCCTCATTGTAACATATTTCAGAGGCCTGTAGCCGCCACATCTCTTCTTAGAGATAAGCTACCAACACCCTAGCTAGTTTATTTCCATTATGTCTGTAAGCAAATTTCAGTTATTTGATATTAATGAAATGATATGTTATTTCCACTGCATATTTGTATTTATGGTTATATGTGTATTCTATTGCATTCTTGCATAAATTTGAATCAACTTTCCTCCTTCAACTGAACTGAAAAGCAGATAGCTTCCCTTGATTCTCTTGACAGTCAAGATTTCCCTCCTTCTGAAAATAAATGATAGCCATGGAATATTATTTTTAGTATGGAAAAATCTGAGAAATAATCACTCACTTTGTGATATTGTAAATTACATGAATCTAATAGTGGCTCTAGCTAGGGATGGAAGCTCCTTCAGGAGGTATCAAGAACACCATAGACTAGTAGCCTAATCCATTGGGTTGATCAAAACTCTACAACTTAATCTGCTACAATAACCTTTGTGGATGAGAAGGCTCAGTTTAAAATCAATACTCTCTGCAAATTGAATTCTGGAACAAACTTGAAATGAAAACAAAAAAACACTCTGGAACTAAAGCTGAAAAAATTCTCAAAGCACTGAGCTTATTTGCACACCTACCTACCCTACCTTACTGAAATTATTGTTGTTTTAAATGATACAATAATGCCAGTGCAACTAGTAAAGTAGCAGCAGAAACAAATGGACAACTTGACTGTTTTTCAGGAAAATCAGAAGTATAACTTGATTATGTGTCCTCACAACCAAAGTTATAATATGAAATGGAAATTGCTGATGTATTTAACCCTTATAGAGAGTATATGTTTGAATATTTGAGCTAAAAAAATCCTTGATATAATCTTCTATAGGATCAATAGAAGCATGATGTATAATATTTTCTTCTAGGCCTTCAATGGCTAGTTGATCAGTTGTATCCCCAATATTGAACCTTGAATCCCCATCTTCAATTTGGTACTTGAAAGCACAATCATGCTCAATATATAAGTCAAGAGGTAGTACAATTTCCTCTTGCTTAGGGGAAGGAAGGTTTTCCAAGAATTCTTTAGGGTCTCAGAAATTATATGACTGAATTTGAGAATTCAAAATTCATACTAGTTTCGTATCGTTCAACAACTACCTCCAGAAATTTTTTTTAGCTTCAGGACTACATTTTCTTAATTTCAAAATGCGAAAGATAGCCTCTATAAAATCTTCATCAAGCTAAAATTAAGATAATTGTTTCCTAAATGAATTTAAAACTTCACGAGATATAAGGTCTGCCACAAACCTTCTCATCTTGTTTAGTAGGAACTCTAGTCAGCATGTTTTGGAGTTGCCATGAATGCTCAAAAGCTGGGTTATGTGAATCATGGAGTCGCAAGGTGAATAATTCACCCTCCTTGTGTCTGGTCACTGTCCACCATCAGTAATCATATTTGAACTTTGATGTACTTTATGAGGAAGATAAATTTTGTTCCCCAACGGAGTCACTCGTATGTTAGCTCCCCATAAATTTCCGAAGGCTGAAGACAGAAATACAGAGGGCCAACATCAAACTACTTTGGAGTCCAGGACCTAGCCTTCCTAGACTCAGAGAGAGATCTCCGTGTTAGATATAGCTTTGTTTATTGGGGGTTGGGGGGGGGGGGTTTAGGTTAGCTATTAGTGCATAGGGGTTTGTTTGAAAATATGTATTTGAGGCAACAGAAGAGGTCCATTGGGCTATGGAGTCAAACAAGTGTAAAAAAATTGATATGGATGAATAACTCAGGTTAGGTGCAACCAGGAAAGCTCGCCATGTCAATGGATATTAACATCTTATGAAATGGAAAGGAGGATGAGATTAAGGTTCAACAAGAATGCAAAGTAGACCATATCTGAATTATGCATTCCGGTCTTAGAGGAAAACATAATGTACTGTTTCAAGACTGAGAATGGTACCTCATGGTAAATCCTAAAAAAAAAATTCTATCCATAGTAAAGAAAGAACAACAATATGTAAAACTAGAGATGCCAGAGTACGAGAAAAGGTGCACTTCACCACAGAACATGACATGAGAATATGGAAAAAATCATCATCTTTCATTTATCCAACGAGAGTGTTTACAACCAGCTAAGTCTATTATGATATTTTTTTCCCTTTCCAGGCCTCTTTTTCGCCTCCTCCATACTGCTAATGCATGCATTATTTATATAAAACTTAAGTTGGTTAATATGTCTACTACAGTGATTACATTTATTACATTCAAGTAGAGACTTGGACAAGTAAAAACATGCAGGAGGTGATAGGATAATGTTGACAAGAAGTGGTTGGATTTACTCTGATATTCTAATATTTATTGCGAAACAATAAGAATTTGGCTTGTCTGATGTCGAAGAGGCAATGACGGCTTTGAAATATTGGCTTTATCTCCTCGATGGCTCTGACATATTGGCTTTTCCTTGGTGTGAAATGATTGTTGAGTAGAGGTGTGTTGGTTTTAATTTCATCTCTAACTGCCTCTATCTCTTCTGTGCTAGTTATTGCTGCAGCGACGCTTTGAAACAAAAACCCCACCGCCTTCCTCTTTTCACGCACAAAAATGATTCCAAACTTTTGGATAGGAATGGTGTGGAAGGTATACATGAGGCAATGTTAGCGAGAGTCGATGCGGTGTGGATGCGAAGCTCCTGGGTAGATATATACATGATAACAACTCGATTGGGCTGAACTGCAAGTTGTATTGTTTCTGCTGCGAACCTCTAGTGAATAGATCTATCTGGTACGAACCTCAGAGGGTACAAACTTGACTCACCTATCTATCTTAGGGTGTGAAAACCTGGTTCCAACACCCTCCCATACTACTTCATGTGAGACTTTGGCCTGCGAAAGCAGGTCACTACCCAAAGGGCCAGTAGTATAGGGGTTTGTTGGCAAACCTTAAAATTTGAACCTGGGTCATGTTACACTGAAAATTGTCATCCTGAAATTGTACTATGTGTATGAGGTCATTGTTACTCATACTTCTCCCTTTGCAAGTCTAACATATCAGTTCCTCATGTCAAGCCTTGAAAATCAGAGAAATGTTCATAAAAATCTCCTAAACTTTGGTGTCGTACTTTCTCTCTATCTTGCCTGTGGTCCTGCACCTAATGTTCAGCTCTCTTATGTACCTGAATTCACTTTATATATGTTAAAGGTGCGGACCCCTATAAGATCAAAAAGGCGCAAGTAAATTCCAAAAATCTCAATAAAAGTGAATTCTAGAAGCTTCCAGAAAATATCTTGCGGTGATAGAACCGCTCTTATGAGGTGCATGTATCCCTTACCTTATGGAGCTAACCCCTTAATGTGAGGAGATTATCCCTTTGAAGGAGGATTATATCCCTTCATAGTTGGAACAGAAAACCTCCTCTTTTCCACTATAAAAAGAGGCATTGGGTAGCCTCAAAGAGAGTTCAAGCTTTAGAATATTTGAAGTTAAGTGTTGTTGAGATTCAGACTCAGTTAACTAAGAATTTTGTGAGGAGAGATTACATACCTCTATTCGTCTTTGTTGGAGGAGTGTAGAGCTTATCAAAGTAAAGGAGACTCCTGCTTCGAACCCCAAGAAGGCCTGTGCAACATCAAGGCTCAGGTTGTAAGGTTTTCCTTCTTTTGAAATTAATACAAATATACTCATTTTTCTCAATAAGCTTTCAGTTGATGGTTTATTTCATAGATTCCTTGATCACTATGATAAGCATGGTTTATGATGATTTCTATACAGGTGCTATGCAATATTTTTCTTGTTTTTGACTGCAGTTTTATGAGGAAAACTCCTTCAAGTGCGCGAGGGACAACAACGAATTCAAACAAGCACTGGACATACAGTAAGTATTTTACACCTCTATAGAGCTTTTCGTAGATCATATATGCTTAGAGAAAGATTATTTTATTTGGTTGTTTGTTGCTAGATATTTTTAGTACTAGGGAGATCGGTCTTGTCCGCAAGATGGATTAATCCACACAACAAATTGGCGACTCTGCTGGGGAAATAAATTGTTGTTTTTTGTTCTCTTTTATTTTGATTTGAGGAAATGTTTTTCCTGGTTTTTGATTGATAAACATATGCCTGGGTAGCTTAGGTTTTCTCAGTTTTTGAAAATTTTGAGATCTTTTATGTTTTTCTCTAATTTTTCCTGGGACCGCACTTTTCCTTCTTTGCACAGTGCGGGCGGTTTCACATTTTTGCTTAAGTAAACAGTGCGGTACCACACCTATTACTTCTGCAAGACTGCGGACCCTGTTAAAATTTTGAAAAACTCTAGATTTCTCTCTTTAGTTTATCTTTGTTTTGATTTAGAGTTTTTGGTTTTTGCCCAGATTGATGATTGTTTCTGTCAAAAGCTTTCTATGAATGAATCTTAGCAGTATTGGTGTTTTGATGATTTTCTAGAAGTTTTGCGTTTTGGATCGTTTTTTCACTTGGTCTTTGTAGTGATTCGAAGAATTGACTGTTTGAAGTACCTGATATTACATTGGTCTTTTGTCTTTTGTTGAATCTGACCTAATTGTGAAATCATCCTTTATTGAGAAATAGAGCTACCTGTTTCTTTGCAAATCTTCGAAAAGAAACTTTGTTATAGGTTTTTGAATTTCATTTTTATAAAAAAAAAAATTGAGTGTTTTTTATCTGTTTGTTATTCTGAACGAATAGATCCTTAGTTTGCTGAATAACTAAGTAAAACATTCTTCAAAAAAAAATATTAAAGCTTTTATTCAATTAGATTGTTAAAACTTGTAGATCTCAAAATTAGTTTTGTAGTTTTGAGTGCTTGTTAAAACTTTTGTAGATTTCTTTTGGAGGAAATTTGTTTTGTAGCTTCAAGTTTTTGAAAGTGAAAGGATTTTCTTAAGAGCTTTGATAATTTTTTCCATTTTGAGTTATTGTTGGAAAGACAAAAATATTTTCTTTCAATTGTTCTTTACGTTTAAAGAACGAATTGTTTATTAAAAGAATTGCATTCTCCAACTCTTTCTTAATTAGAATTTCATTGAAAGGAAACGATTTGGTTATCATTTTTTGGTGAATTTTTAGTGTTTTTTGGAAGTCGAGTCTTCACACCATCAAAGTTTCATTTCCGCACCCATTGACTTAAGAAACAACTCTTAAAAGTAACGCTTAATTAAAATTCATCTAGCAATATTTTTATTTTATAGGGCTCTTATCACCAACAGAGCTTAGGCTAGTATCTTGGAGTAGGGAGTAATTAACTCTCCAAGATAGTAAAAACAAACAAGTAGACAAATATTGTGGTAGGAAATAAATCCAATTGTAATTTGTATAATCTGGGAAGCTTCTCTTAAAGAAGTAAATCATGAGATCATATCTGAACCTTTGAGACAATCAATTTTGTTTCATTGGGGAAGATAGAAGATTTTGCACGCATTACAAATGGTAAACCTCGGATTAACCATTATCAAGGAGCCTGGGGTCACTTGTCGGTATACCTCAGATTAACCATGTCGAGGAACCTTCAAGGGGATTGAGCTTTGTTACTCTGCCCTTGCGTGTGGGATCAGATCGTAGACTGTTCCCCCAGTTATATTTGTTACTATTGGTAACCTTAGTGTCAACAAACTTAAGATTATTTCCTAAGGTGACGATGAAGGAAATATCTCACTGTACTTGGAGCAGACATCGACTAGACTCACTTGGACTCTCTGGGGGGTTCTCTTCACACGAGATGGTTTTGTGAGGAAACTTGTGCCAGCCTGTTTGATTAAGTAGGTTGTCGGGGTAACTATTCCAACCGCCCTTTCTGTATTGAATTTCTACTAAGTTGGATTTCATCACCAACTAGTGTTTTTAGTACGGAAAGTTACTGTTTGTGTGTGGTTTGAACTCTTAGATTTGTAAGCGTGTGATTCAGCTGTTTGCTTCTTTAGAGACTTTAGGTATTTTCATTGAAGTTTTCTTTGTTTGCGTATGATTAGTTAAATATTTAATCGTGGCGGAATTGTTGAGACAATCCCAGAGACTACAAGGGAAACCCCTTGAATATACACCAAGTCAGCTTGAAGGGCTTCGTGCTCTGGTATCATCTAGTAGCGGTAGGATTAAATCAATGAAAGTTGGAAATTCATCTATAGTTATTCATCCTGATTATCAAACACCTATAACAGAACATATTCAAGAGCTGATTTCAGTTTCTGAAGTTACTGGTAGCATTTCTCCTACTATTGAACTAGCTGACGAACCTGAAATTGAACCTTCTATTTTGGAAACATCCTCAGGATTTATTTCACCAAATTCTAGCGATCTTGGTTCACCTAGGGTAAGAAATATTGTCACTGAAGATCTTCCATCTGGACTAATTTCTATTGAAGAACTTACTAATCCAGATGAACAGTTATCTCTTCCCGACTCCCCTCAGTCTTTAAATCTTAGGGAACATGAATCAATTTTCTACAGCTCCATTCGAACTACTGCTTGGTATTTATCCTTAACGAATTTTTTAGAGAATCCAGGTCTTGCTTTTTCTCCACCTCGAGTTCCATTTCATCCAACACCCAGAGGTTACTATCCGTCATCCATTATGGCAGGAGAGTCATCCATGTTTTCCCAGACACCGGAAGCATTTTTACATGGTGGTCCTTCTTATCCTTCAGGATATCAGGCTCTGTCTAGTACTTTCTCGGGGGAAGCTCCTCAACCGATTGAAAGCATGTTATCATTTGGTTTAAGTGGAATTAAAACTGAAATCTCAAACGCAGAGAAAATATTTATGATGTCTGGTAATATTCTGAATCCGTAACCTCAAGGCAGTCAGTTACCTCCTGGAGGGCAATCTCAGGGAAATCAGTTACCGCCTAGGGGGCAACCTCAAGGTAGTCAGTTATCGCCTGGGGGGCAACCTTCAGGAAGTCAATTACCACCTGGGGGGCAACCTCAAGGTAGCTTTTTCCCAGGACAAACTATGGAATCATATTATTTTGGGGGACAACCCCAAGGACAATACACACCTCAAGGATATCAACCTTCAGGACAATACATACCCCAAGGTCAACCCCAAGCTCAATATGCTCCTCAGGGTCCTTATCAACCCCAGCTTTAGTACGCGCCTCAAGGTTATCAACCTCAAGGTCAGTACCTAGTTCAAGGTTACCAACAGCCTTCTAGTCAGTCATTTATTCAAGGAGCCGGAAATTTACCACTTACTTATCAGCCCTACGTTCTACCAGGTTATGGTCCTTACGTTCAACCTTTTGCAGGACAATACCCCAAAATGAATATGGTGTGGGATCTGTCCCAGTATCAATAGCCTATGCAGCCTAATGTGCGTTTTCCTTTTCAACCTGAACAACCTTTGGTTTCTGGTCCAACCTAGCAACTTGTCCCGCCTACTATTCAAACTCCTGCACCTAGTTCTGTTTAGCAGTCTACACCTAGTACACCTCAGACTCCGCCTCAAACTATTGCAACTGCTGCAACGTATGTTCAACCTGTAACACCTGTATCTGGAGTATCTGTAACTCCGAGTTTGTCTATCCCTGCATCCGTGCAAATCCCTCAAGTCTCTGTACCCCAGTCATGACCTTCAGTTTAGACTTCGGTTCAGATGCCTGCGGGACAAGCTGGTACAAGTACAGTTGTCACAAGTCAACCGAAATTCACGTATCAACCGTACCAAGGATATTCTCAATTCGGTCCCGGTTCACAAAATCCAAGTTATCAGCATCAACCGTACCCTGGCTATACTTATCAGCAGCCTCAAAAACCCCAGTTTGGTCCGATTAATCCTGGTTTTCTGAGAGGTTATACAATTCCTAACGCAAATCCGATTCCCAGTTATCCTGGGTATCCACCTCCTGGAACTGCTTTAGCTACTCAAGGTTTTCGTGACCCTAACTGCCAGTTACCATTTATTGCAACTTTGGATTTACCTGATTTGACGTGCCTTACGAATGATCCGATTTTCTATTATCCGTACTGGCCGCTAATGCCGCATAAGTTGCCCAGTGATATACCAAAATTCGAAGGTAAGTCAGGAGAGGATCCATCAAATCACGTCATGACTTATCACCTCTGGTGTGCATCTAATTCAATCATTGATGACTCGATTCGCTTACGTCTTTTCCAAAGAACTCTTATTGGTCTTGCATCCAAATGGTACATTGAGTTACCACGAGGCTTGTTTAATATTTTCAGTTAGTTAGCAACTAACTTCTTGACTCATTTTCAGTTGCCTGTCAGATATGACAATGGCACAGAATTATTAACTTCACTAAAACAATCTACGTCTACATATATTTCTGATCATATTCATGAATGTGGACGTAGAAGGCATTTGGTGAAAGTTTACATTCCGGATCAAATTTTGGCGTAATGGTTTGTTAAATCATTGTTTCCCTAGATCACTGAAGATGTAGCTAAGGCTGGTGTTGTTACTGAAGAGCAAGTAATTTCTCAAGCTCAGTACCTTGGCCTCGTTTATACGCAATCAGGTACTTTACACAAAAAAATCCCTGACCTTTCAAAACAAGGTCAAATAGCTGCTGCTCGTTCAGGGTATCATGCCGCTGATGGTATGATTGGTACAGTCAATACTAAAAGTAAGAAGAAATCTTCAAAGAATTCTTCTCCTATTATAACTTTACCAGATTCCCCGAAAGGAGAATCTTCCCTCGAAATTTCTGCCGACATTCATGTCTTAGAGACATTTACGGCTAAATCTAAATCCGGTGGTAATAAGAAAGGGAAGAATAAAAACAAAAAGAATTCAAAAGAGAAAACTGATAAAAATGAATCTAATGACAAAAAGCGCAAACCTCGCTATCCTTGTTACATTTGTGACGAGGATCATTTTACTAAGGAATGCCCACATCGAGCAGAGGATGCAAAATTCTTTAAAGGTTCACAACAACCTATTGTCTTGAAGGATCCTTTTCCGAATCAAGATAGCAAGATGGTTGGTTCTACCTTGACTACTTCAGAAGAGCCAATTTTTATGATGTCTCATGTAAGGGTTGCGACGCGATCGCAAGATTACGGTACTAAGAATCCTGTTGATGGTAAAGAAGTAGAATATTATAATGCAAATACATCAACTACACCTCCTCCTGTTTCTGGTCCGCTACAAATCGAGAAACAAAATCCAAACTTAATAATCAAACTGTCTGCTAAAGGTGTTCTTCGTAAATCAGCTTTCAATCCACATGCGACAGCTGCTTAGAATTACAACATTGTTGAAGACTTAGCTATTTCCCCTTCAGCAATGTCGGCTTTGGAAGTGCTGCAATCATGCCCAACACAGCATAAGTTTCTTTTGTCTGCTATAGGAGCTATAGATATTCAGGATTCCAACCTTATAATCTTTGATTTAGAAAATAGTACACCTCGCCTACCTCACCAAATGGCTTTCCAAATTCCAGTGTTAGTCAAAAACAGACCGATCTATCGGACTGTGATTGATGAGGGAGCTTCAACGTGTATTATGTCAATTCAGTGTTGGAAATCGCTTGGTTCTCCTACACTCAACCAATCCCCGACGATTCTTAAAGCTTTTGATGGTCGAGGTTTCCATCCTTTTGGTATTTTGCAAGATTTACCCATAGGGGTTGAAGGAAAAATAATAAATCTAGATGTGGAAGTGGTTGATGCCCCTCTAGATTACAACCTTCTTCTAGGTCGCAGTTGGTCTTATGCTATGACTGTTGTTGTTTCTTCGGTCTTTCGACTCATAAAATTTCCATATCAAGGAAGGATCGTTACAATAGATCAGTTAACTTATTTTTCTTCCGACCCAGCCTCTACAGAAACAATCCAGCACATTGGTAAATCGGCTATCCCTTATAAGGATGTTGGAGTAGGTTTGATTAAAGATTCTGGTTTACTAGGAAATTTTTCCTTTCCTCCTCCTAATGTATCGCCTCCTACCGCAACTATTCACATGATTTCGTCAGACACTGTTATGTTTAATTATCCTTGGATCGTACCTTCCGACTCTGAGTTAGATTCAATTGATGGCATGATGCCTTTGAGTCCATTTGAAATTGCGTATCAGGCTGTATAGTCACTTTCCGACCCCTCTTCAACTGAAATTGATCCAATGAATGGGATCCATGAGGAATCACTTTCTATATCCAGTTCAGTCACAACGACATTTCCTAATCTAGTTCATACTGATGAGCAGATTCGTGAATTTTTGTTCGTTGATGATTTACCATGGGAAGATTTACATCACCGATCTTCGTTTTTACCTGAACTAGATCATTTTGAAGATGATTTCGATTCAATTTTTACTATTGAATATGTCAACTAACCCTAGAATCCAATGCAAAATCCTTACTCTGAGTTAAATTTGGGAAATATCTCTCGAACAGTTCCAATTTACATTTCAGTAAAACCAGGAATAATTGAAAACATTCATATCGGTGCTTGTTGTACTGAAGATGAAATTCAAAATTATAAAGCCCTATTTCAAGAATTTTGTGATGTTTTTGCCTGGTCCTATGAAGAAATGCCAGTAATTGATCTGTCAATTGTCGTACATGAAATTAAGACTTACCCGGATGCCAAACTTGTTCATCAACGTCTACGTCAAATGCATCCTAGAAAAGCTGCTGCTATCAAAGCAGAAGTTGAAAAATTACTTCATGCAGGTTTCATTTATCCAATTCCCTTAACGGATTGGGTATTGAATATTGTTCCTGTGACTAAAAAACAAGGAACGATACGAGTATGTATCGATTATAGGGATATTAATCGAGCTTGTCCTAAAGACAATTATCCAACTCCCTATATCGATCAAATAATCGATGATTGTACCGACAGTGAAATGTTTTCCTTTATGGATGGCTTTTCTGGGAATAATAAAATAAACATACTCCCTGCTGATCAGCCAAAAACAACTTTTGTTTGTTCATGGGGGACGTTTGCTTATTGCAAGCTACCCTTTGGATTGAAGAACGCCGGAGCAACTTTTCAAAGGGAAATGTCTTACGCATTTCATGACATTAAGCACATTATGTAGCCGTATGTCGATGATTTACCTACTCATTCATCACGCAGGGCCGATCATCTCACTCACTTATGAGCTATCTTTATGAGGTGTCGACATTATCGAATTAGGATGAATCCACATAAATGTGTTTTTTGTGTAGAGTCGGGTTGTTTACTGGGATTTGTTGTTTCGAAAGCAGGCATTCGTGTTGATTCGTCGAAGATCGAAGCTATTATTAAATTACCTCCTCCTTTGACTTTATGCCAACTCCAAAGTTTGCAAGGGAAAGCAAAATTTTCACGTCAGTTCATTTCTAACTATGTCGAGATTACAAAGGGTTTTACCCAGTTGCTGAAACAGAACATTCCATTCTTTTGGGATGAGATCACTAATCGATATTTTGATGCACTTAAACACACGTTGACCCATGCACCATTATTGCATCCTCCCAACTACAACCAGGATTACATTTTTTACCTCCCTGCTTCTCATTCCACTATTGGGATGGTTTTAGTTCAGGAAGATGAATCTAACACTGAACATGTGATTTACTATCTTAGTCAAAATCTGCATCCAACCGAGATCAAATACACACATGTGGAGAAATTGGCATTGGCAACTGTTCAAGTTGTCCAAAGATTTAGACACTACATCTTATTATGTAAAACCACAGTAATTTCTAATTGCAACCCTATGATGTACATTTTAACCAAACAATTTCTAGGGGGAAAGTATTCCAAATGGATCGTTATCCTGCAGGAATTTGACTTGAATTTTGAGAAATCCAGGGCAAAGAAATATTTGGTATTTTCGGAACTGATGTGTGATTTCCCCAATACTGATACTGAAACTGTGGCAGAAGAGCCCATTGCAGACGAATCTCTGTTTCTTATCAGTACTCTCGATCCATGGTATGGAGATATTATTGTTTATCTCCAAACCCAATCTTTTCGGCCTGAAATCTCACGATCTCAGCGACAAAAAATACGCTTCCAATCCCAGCAGTACAATATTATTGGTGATACACTCTATCGTCGTGGGGAAGATTCTGTTTTCTAACACTGTCTTGTTCATGGAGAAGCTAAAAAGGTTTTAAATGACTGCCATTCTGGAGCATGTGGCGGTCATATGTCTGGGTATGCCACAGCCCAAAATATATTGCGCGCTGGCTATTTCTGGCCGTCCTTATTCAAATATTGTATTTATGCAATCCGGAAATGCCACAATTGTCAACTTTTTGATCATAAGATGCGCGCGCCACTCGCTCCTCTTCATCTCATAATTGTTGTTGGTCCTTTCGCGAAATGGGGTATCGACTTTATTACATGTAACCCTCACTCAGCCGGGGGGCATGCATATATTATCTTGGCAGTAGATTATTTTACTAAGTGGGTCAAGGCGATGCCTACATTTGCGGCTGATGGCAAGACTGCTGCAAATTTCATATTTAATCACATAATTGCTAGGGTCGGTGTTCCTCAAGCCATTATTATAGATCATGGAAGTCATTTTCGGAATATCATGATGACTGAACTGACAGCTCAACTTGGCTTGCACCACGATAGTTCCACTCTGTATTATCTGCAAGCCAATGGTCTGGTTGAAGCCATAAATAAAGTTTTAGTCACCATGATTAGAAGAATTATTGGTATTCACAAAACGAATTGGCATTCCATGTTATTTTCAGCACTTTGGGCGTATCGAACCTCAGTAAAAACATCAATTGGTTTCACTCCCTTTCAACTCGTATACGGTTTCGAAGTTGTGTTTCCGATTGAATGCGAAATTCCGTCACTAAAATTAGCCATAGAATTACTCCCAGCTACATCTGAGGAGGAGAAGCATTTCTTGTACTTGGCTTGACTGGATGAGAATCGACGAAATGTTGCAATAGAAAATGAGGCTCATGTTAAACGAGTAAAAGCTCAGTATGATAGAAGTGTTACCCCTCGAAATTTTTTAGAAGGAGACCTAGTCTTAGTTTATGATCAAGCCAACGATAAGCTAGGAGCTGGGAAATTGGTGCCTATGTGGCATGGTCCTTTCATTGTTAAGAAAAAGCTGGCAAAATGGGCCTATGAGCTAATATATTTTGACTATGTCCCTTTAGATAAACCCAGAAATGGACTTTATCTAAAGCGATACTATGCTTAAACTTCGTGTGGAGATTTTTTATTAGATTAGATTTCTTTATTTCTGGTGTGTCTTAGATTAGAAAAGCGTGCCTAGTTTAGAAGTGTGTTTTTATCACTATTCCTGCTTATCTGAGTTTTACTCCTGATATTGCAGATGTCGACGTCTCTTCAAACCTACACTGGGTTTTCTGATGGTGCTTGTCATAGTACACAGAACATTTCTTCTGCAACTTGGGTTATTTATTCACCCTCTGACGAGTTAGTATCCATGCATGGGGTAAGCCTTGGTCAAACAATGAATAACATTGCCGAATATAGTGCAGTGATTGAGTTATTATCTGAATCCATATCATTTGGAATTCAAAGTTTGATTGTTAGGTTGGATTCTGAACTTGTTGTATTACAGCTTAACAGGGTTTATGCCATTATAAATCCAGTATTATTACGGTTATTTTTAAGATTTCGTCTCTTGGAACGTGAATTTGATTACATTGAATATCAACATATTCCAAGACATTTAAATACATTAGCAGATGCAGTTGCTTCTAGTATGATAAATCGACATTTGCAATTATCAAAACAGTAGAACAAACAACATTCATAATATGTACACAAATAGCCGGTAAATAGTGATATATCATAGTATAGAAGTATTTTCAAAAAATATACATCGTCCTCGATCATAGGTTGGAAACACCTTATGATCGGCAAAACGATAACACAAAAGTCAAAAATATGAGTCTACAACACGATCATCCCATCACTTATGGTGATCACGATAAGAAACCACTGCCCGGGCTGCCCTACATAGGAACCTCCTAAAAGGTCCTGGAACACCAATCACGTATCTTTGCAATCTGAGTGGGATCTCATCTATGTCCGTCTCTGGAATATCTAGAGTCGGACGCTCTAGATGATGCTCTAAATCAGACAAGATTTCTGCTGATTGGCCTACTGGGGCTGGTACGGCTGCAACTGGTTGTCTTCTTTCATAAGGCTGGAGATGGGTTGGTCGCCATGGGCCCACATCTGCATTCAAAAAAATTTGGTTATTAATTGTCAAGACGATCAAAAATAAAAAAAAAATTAGGATTTAGAACTTGTTGAAAATGATTTTACCTGATTCATCCCACTGTTCCCCTACTGGGAGAGTCATCTCCCAGTCACCGCGGAAATCTATCCCCGCATATGGAAAGTCCTCAATGACAAAAATTTGGCGGTCCAACCTACGAAAATATGAAGGAGGAAATCGAACAATCTCAGCGCCCTCAATACAGTGACGGCCATCAATGCAACCCAACGAACCATCCTAGGTTCTCGGTGTCGACCAGCATCAACAAGAATACTCTGCGGAGCTAGCATGGGTACCCTCTCTAGATCAAAAGTGACCATGATGGATCCATATCTAAAGTTATTTAGTTTTCCTTTTTTCGCTCTAGTTAGTTGGCCTTTTACATTGGCCAACACAGCTTCGCACCTGTTGAAAATGGTGCCTCGAAAACAGTCTACAACAATGCGCATCAGGGAACCGGTAGCTACATGCAGTGCTGCACTCCCACACAGTCTGGTAACAGTAAATGCAATAAATTTCAGCTCAGGGCAGATAGTTTTTATATCAATCCGTTTGTCTCTGGGGTGTGCCTCATCATTATAGAACTCTTGTCGAAGACTAGCGACAGTTTGGCCACCTGGCCTAGTCCCAAACAAGGAAAGTTGTTCGCCCCTCTTGGAAAAACTAGTCAGAAAATAAATATCCTCCATATCAACTTAGAGCTGGTGGCTACCGATAATGAAACACTGGTCCTGCACGTTCCACCTGTTCACCAGCCATGTCAAGAGATCTACTCGTGCCCTCATGCCCTGAATGGCCCAGAATTTATACAAACCGCATGCTCTTAATGCCTGCATTGTGGGAAAATGGAGCATCACGGCGTCATCCACATCATCATGCTCACGTTCTCTCCAAATCAACATCTTGCTAATCCTACAATGCATAAAAATATTTGTTAGAACAATCTAATTTGAAAATTTTTGGGCGCCAAAGGAGAAATTGGATTTTGAAATTTAAAAACGTGGGGACCTCACTTTCCCTTTATACACAGTGCGTAGGAACGCATGCGCTCTGTGGGAAAAGTGCGGACCCACGACTTTTTTTTACATAGGAAAAATTCGGGGTCCGCAGGTCCCATGTGTGGCACCTGCGGACCTCTGCGGGCGATTTCTTAAACTATGTTTCTCCCTTAAAAATAAAATCTAAAGCCTAAAAATGAATTTTAAACGGATGAAAAGCAAGATTAAGAGGTCGTGGATTACCTGGGACTGATGGTTCTCGATTTATTCGAACGGATTTTCCAGAATCTTCACAGGAAATATTTTACCCAAAAGCTTCTACTTTTCACTCTGAACTTGAACGGTAAAAATGAAGTTGAAAAAGTCCTTTTTATAAGTTTTTTCGAATAGATGAATTTTTAATTTGTTTATTTTTCACTTTAAAAAAGGGTATTTTGAAATAATTTTTACTTATCTTAAACTGGTACGTGTAATGTTTCAAGTTTTTGTGCAGAAATTGGATTTTTCAAGAGAATTGATCATTTTTCAACAAAGAGCATACTTTTATCACTTTTTCAGACTCTTTCGAAATATTTACGAAAAAGAGAAACATTGGAGTTCTCTTTTAAGCCCTTTTCAGACTCTCGAAACATGAAAATATTGCCGAGTACTTGATTATTCGAACTCGTTAAAGTAAACGAATAATCGTCCCTTCAGTATAAGTTTACCCCTTTTACGGACTAAAATGGACTATTTACGAAAAAGGTATACGTTGACTAATTACGGTCAATAGAGTTCTCTCTCGCATTATTTTATCCTTTTTCGGGCTCGAGAGACTAAATTTACGAAAAAGCACACCCATGGAGTTTTCTTAAGTTTTTTCTTCTGACTCCCTAAAATTGAAAAACACCGAGTTTCTCCTATATTGGACTCGTTAAAATTTAACAGTAAAGGACCTATTTAATTTTTAACAGGAACGGACCACTCCAAGGATGAGCTTATAAACAAGCAAATTTTATCCTCCTCGATCTTGTCAAAAATAAAGAGGTACTTGCCAGAAATGGTGGGGGAAAAGAGAGAAAAATGACTTGTTTGTTGTATTTTGAATTTTCGAAAATCCAGTTAACCACTCTTGAACACGACACTTTCATTCACCTGGGTTGGGAAATCCTTTGCCTAACAGTTAATCAAACCTCATTGAAATTCTTCATCCGGTTTCTGGGTATTAGCCTTGGGTCAATTTTCACCAAGCCATCTGCAGTGTCATTATGTGTTCAAGAGGACAGTTCAAATAAAACCATTCATCTACAAAATATCTGTCATTCATTTTGACCATCCCTGAGTTAGTCCCTGCAAATATATTTTCAAAACTTGATCTATGATTTCGTGTTGTGGGCTTTCCTACGACGGATCACTTTCTATCAATGACAACTCATTATCTAGTAAGTTGATCTAGAAATTGTCAGTACCTTGAAATCTTCATGCCTCAATGGCAGGTTTCTCGCCTTCGACGACAGGTTGCATCATTGACCTTCGATCGAATGATTTCGTGATATGTTCGACTTCAGCTCATTCATTCACATTTCACGGATTGTACTGGGTGCTTTGAGAGCCATTGAAATTACCGGTGGTTACTCTCACACTTGTTAACAGTTTACATCATTGACTGGTAATCAAGTGGTTTCTACCATTTTTAACTTCGACACATTCATTCACATGGATAGAATCGTACTAGTTCGAGATGCGGAAATCAAGACCCTGGATCTAATTTCAACCATCCAGGTTGTGAGGAATTTTGTTATCATTTATACAGTGGACTATTTATAAATAGATGGTTGTGTCCATACTGTATCTACACATGTCTATACTGTGATATACTCAAAATCATTCCTGTATCAGAACAAGTTTGAATTAGTTTCTAGTTAGTTTTGAACTGAGTATGGGAATGCCTACCTCAACGATGATATATATATTTTTTGCATTGAATTTTTTTATAGGTTCTGACTGGGGTGTCCACAGGATGATCCTTGAAATGATAAAGTACTGCACTCTTCCTATATGACAGACTTCAGCATCATCTATTCCAGACTTTGCGCTTTAGGGGGAAATCTGTTACACTGAAAATTGTCATCCTAACATTCTACTATGTGTATGAGCTCATTATTACTCATATTTTTCCCTTTGCAAGTCTAACATATCAGTTCCTCATGTCAAGCCTTGAAAATCAGAGAAATGTTCCTAAAAATCTCCTAAACATTGGTGTCGCACTTTCTATCTATCTTTCCTACGGTCCCACACCTAATGTTCAGCTGTCTTGCGTACCTGAACAAACTTTATCTGTGTTAAAGGTGCGAACCCCTGTAAGATCAAAAATGCACAAGTAAATTCCAAAAATCTCAATAAAAGTGAATTCTAGAAGCTTCCAGAAAATATCTTGCGGTGATAGAACCACTCTTATGAGGTGCATGTATCCCTTACCTTATGGAGCTAACCCCTTGATGTGAGGAGCTTATCCCTTTGAAGGAGGATTCTATCCCTTCATATTTGGAACATAAAACCTCCTCTTTTCCACTATAAAAAGAGGCATTGGGTAGCCTCAAAGAGAGTTCAAGCTTTATAATATTTGAAGTTAAGTGCTGTTGAAATTCAGACTTAGTTAACTAAGACTTTTGTGAGGAGAGATTACATACCTCTATTCGTCTTGGTTGGAGGAGTGCAGAGCTTATCAAAGTAAAGGAGACTCCTGCTTCGGACCCCGGGAAGGCCTGTGCAACATCAAGGCTCAAGTTGTAAGGTTTTCCTTCTTTTGAAATTAATACAAATATACTCATTTTTCTCAATAAGCTTTCAGTTGATGATTTATTTCATAGATTCCTTGATCACTATGATAAGCATGGTTTATGATGATTTCTATACAGGTGCTATGTAATATTTTTCTTGTTTGTGACTGCAAGTTTACGAGGAAAAATCCTTCAAGCGCGCGAGGGACAACAACGACTTCAAACAAGCGCTGGACATATGGTAAGTCTTTTACACCTATATAGAGCTTTTCGTAGATCATATATGCTTAGAGAAAGATTAGTTTATTTGGCTATTTGTTGCTAGATACTTTTAGTACTAGGGAGATCAGTCTTGTCCGCAAGATAGATTAATCCACACAATAGGTCAGGACCCCTTGAGCCAACAAATGGTTTTTTTGCCGGGACCGGGAGCATTTTGAGAGAGATCGGGTAATGCCAAGGCCATACTTGAAACCTGAAAGAAAAGAAATCGATGAATGGTTTGAAAAACAAGCTCAAGAATTCGCAGTAAAATAAAACCGCAGTAAGAAGTTGACCACCGAAGAGTGGAAGAACAAGTATATTTTTCACGAAGATATACGATATCTTCTTTGTAACAATTATGATCGAGCTCTAGGAGTGGTTCGAAAGCCTGGTCAAATTCTAGAAGTGTTGGAAAGACGAGCGGGTCACACAGTGGACCCCAGAATTTATCCAGTAGTTAAAAAAGACTGATAAAACCATCACTCGCACAATGGATCACTGGGTTGACAGTGTGCTAGGAGGATTTGTGATAGAGTTTGCCATTGATCAATTTGTATCCTATTCTGAAGCAAAGTGACGATTTTTCAAGGGTTTCTAGGGTAATTTTCTAAAAACCTTACCATTACTAATAAAAATATTTCTGTGTGAAAAGAGTATTTTGTGTAGCCACACCGAGCGAATGACCTCTGATCTGGACAGAAGTACAAGACGAAGTGGCAAATACTATCGGACCAACCAAGAAGAAGATAGATCTGTCTACAGTCTAGTAAGAGAAGCAGCTACGTATATTCCTCCAGCCACACCACTTTCAAACTAGCATAGGGGTAATAATTCACCTACACCTCTGCCACAACCGGAAGATGACATGGTTATGCACATGAAGTTACCTACCCTTAAGGGTGTGGGAGATGAAGACATGGATTAGTTCTGGTTTATTGCAGGATCCGTATGGACTGTGTAGAACGTAGCTAATGATGCAGTGAAAATGGCACAGCTATCCCTTGCCTTTGAAGGAAGAGCCTTGGATTGGTACATCGGATACATCGGCGAGCATGCGAACGCAACCAATGAAGAGATTAAAAATGCCTTGAAACAACAGTTTAAGATTCCTAAGTCCTTCTCACAAATAGTGGTGGACCTGAAGGATTTCAAGCAAGGGCCTTCTGAGTTTGTGTGGGATGCCGATAAACGATTGAAGAAGGTGATCAGAGAAGGAGGATTTCAGTACGATGACAGATAGCACACGGAATGGTTCATCGCTATGTTTTTGTCGCACCTGCGCGTACCTCTGTGTCACCAAACTTAAAAATCGCAAGAAAAAGCCTTGGAGGTCACTATGAAGTTATAAGCTGCACCTAGGGATGATACCTAGCTCGGCGTCCAAAAGATCCAAGAACAAATGGAGGCAATGCACATGGAGATCTAGAATCTGTGAAAGGAGCGAGGATCAGAAGCTAGCCCTAAAAGATGGTGCATATGTTGCAAGGTGAATGGTCACACCAAGGATAATTTTCCTCTGTTAACAGACTACGTGAAAGTTGGGGGACCTAACCCATTGCGCCCTAGGGAAACTGTAGGATCAAGTGGGCCAGCACTATAGTGTGATGATTTTCGCATTGCAGGGTTGCACGATACGAACCACTATCCCCGCCTTACTTCATATGTCTTAGAGGTAAAGCAGCAATGGTGCAGGTTTTCCAGGTCAATAGGACATGATGAATAGAACTTTTGGACATATGATTTGATGATCGATCGAGGAAACTTATATAGAGTACAAACAGACCCTATGTCTCCAAGATCCCCTGCAGGCATAGGAGGCTCCCCAGTTAGGGGCATGGGAGGGGGGCGAGGTGGAAGCGCAGGTCGGGGACGAGGGAAAATAATATGTTATAACTGTGGTGAAGTAGGGCACTTTGCAAGGGACTATATGAACCCTACAAGGCAGTCCTGCCGGTATTGCAGATAGCTAGAGCATGCGATTGAAAACTCTCCAATATTGATAGAAAATATGCAGGAGAAGCAGCCAACACCTACACAGACTGTGCAGGGGGTTAAGGCTGAACTGCAAAATGAATATCCAAGCATGAATGTCGTAACACATAATGGAATGGCCACTGGGGGACTTGGGGAGAAGGCTGCGATTGAATCTCTGATCTGACAACTAGTTATCAAATAAGAAGGTTTTGATCTAAAAAATGAAAAAGAAACATTTGTCGTAGCTCGCAAAGACCTTGTTGAGGCAAAGGCAGATACTTCTCAGGCACCTTTGAACCTCAAGGTAGATGAGGAGGTCAAACCCTTTTTGCAGGCATGTATGAAGTTGGTGCGCAACCCAAAGGCTATGGAGAATATTCAAGCATTAATAGATAGCTACGCATGTTGTCCTAACCTACCCCAGAAATCAAGGATGTGCACAAACTATATAGATATAAGAAACGCACCAGTAGGAGATGTGGTTGACAACACAGTTCGATGACTGTGAAATGGATCAGGTTATCTTGGACCTGGGGTCAGATGCAAATGTACTACCAAAACAAATGTGGCAACGAATGGGAGAACCTAAGTTGGAGTGGTCCACTATCCAACTGCGTATGGCCAATCAGCAGAAGATCATACCCTTGGGGAGACTGTCGAAGATCGTGGTAGATATCACAAGGGTCAAGGTCTGGGCTGATTTTGAGGTAATTCAAATTGCAGAAGATGTGGGCCCTTACCCTGCGCTCCTAGGGTTAGACTAGGCCATATATATGGGATGAATCATTAACTTGAAGAAGAGAAGCATGGCGTTTGAAAATAACAGCACAAGGGTGATAGTACTGTTGTTGGCAATATGTTTTTGGTATCTTATTATATTGAATTGATTGTCCTTGATGGCAACTCTCTGACAAAAGATGTAGATACTGACTATATGAAGAACTCAGAAATCCATCAGTAGTTCTATACAAGAAAAATATAAGACTGAATGTATATTTTCTTTTCTTGAATAAGTTCGGTGTTTATATACGCATCCTGACGACGGATAATTGAAATCTGTGATAGTTAAGAAACCTGGTGTTGAGTTTGATGGTGCTCTGTATACAGTTAGAAG
Organism: Pinus albicaulis; assembly: GCA_034641835.2. Classification (NCBI taxonomy): domain Eukaryota; kingdom Viridiplantae; phylum Streptophyta; class Pinopsida; order Pinales; family Pinaceae; genus Pinus; species Pinus albicaulis. Next base: position 219,824,270 of record CM076576.1, read on the forward strand.
TACCAATGTTAATACGGTCGACTGTGTATCCCAACTAGTAGACAATGAATCAACGCGTGATAACCCTCTGTATTATGGAGTAAGGTGTTTTCAATGGTGGATCGAATGCACACAGAGAATCGAGTCGAACAGTCCATAAGGATGTCATCGTAGCTGTATAATAGTAATTATGGTTATATGAACTGATAACGCAAAGAAACGAACTGGTTTAAAGTATGCTGACGGAACCTGGAGTAGAGTGGTGGAACCTTGCGAATGAACAGTGAACGTGGTTTAAGGCTGGAAGTGGTTTTTATCGCACCACCTTTGCAGTGAAAGCGGTAATTGAGGAGGGGGGAGCGATTACATAGATCGACCGACGCCTGTCCCCGAGCGACTTTTTAAAAACACCTCCACTGCGCGCCATCGCGCGTTAATGTCCGACCAAGGATGCCGCGCGATATTTTTGTGCGCCGTCGATCTGGAAGGGAGCCATCGGACGGTGGCCGTATGAGGAAGGTGCACGATGGATAACCATGGTACGATGCAACTATGTGATTGGGTCATTGATTTTATATATGTGGGCCTAGTTTAAATTATATTAATTAATCTAAGGTTTGCAGGGTTAATAAAGGATGTTGAATATGTGAAGTTGGCGAAATATGAAACATGTGATGAAATGTACGTGGGTTAATATATGCGATTGATCTCACGAACACATAAACCAGAGGTCGTTATATATACATCTTTGGGAGTTCATAACTAAAGGAGGAATCATATTAATATCTCAATTTCAGATTGAGATATTAAAAAGCCTTAGATTAATTATCTACTTGCAAAATCAAGAAAATAGAACAATAAGAAATTGTTTGGGGCTTGGGTAGACCCCGCTGGATTATCTAATTGATCACGTCCAGGAATACCATCAGCAGTTGGGTGGTTTTGACTCATGGTTTTAATAAAGGAAAAAACTATATAAGGAGAATAGAATTATAAGTACAAGGTGTGCATGCGGAGGGGTTATTAATGAATAAATATCTTTAAGAGATATCTGCATGATTGAACTCTATTTTCTGAAAAAGCTGAATCTATGATGCACCTATGGAGTTGACGAAGGATCAAGATCTCTAGATCTAGAAATGATGAATCTCTAGGAAGATCTGCAAAGAAATAATGAAGACCTGACGTACGTCTGATGAAGAAATTGAAGAAATGTGGTGGATATGAGGGTTGAAGTCTTCTGCATGAAATTGAAAGCTTTCTGCCAGTACAAGCTGGTGTCAAAATCAGGGGGTTGGAGCTCCCTTCCAGTAGTGACTAGAAAATGAGAGAAGGTTGTAACCTTCTGCAGGTAGGTGCCTGCGTGCTGGTATAAGTCTGCCCCAGCTCAAAAATTGTAAGAAGTTTTCTTTATAATAAATATTAAAGACAGAGACGATAGCAGCGGTGATTTTCTCCCAAATTGAGTTTCCACCTTAAATACTGGTGTTCATGTGTGTTTCTTATGTGTAATGGCTTATTCTGTTATTACTGCACATGCTTACTGCTTACTAAACTTCTGATGAATGAATGATGCAATAATCTAAGTAAAGAATTAAATGCATAAATTTTTCAGCCAGATCTAAATACTGATTCACCCCCCCCCCCTCTCATTATTTTTCCCAACAATTGGTATCAGAGCAGGTCCTTCTGAAAAGCTTAGCCGCTAGAAGGAAGATCAATCAAGATGAGCAATCAATATGGAATAGCATCTATCAGGCCTCCGCTCTTCAATGAAAACAATTTAATCTTCTGGAAAACAAGGATGAGATCCTATCTTCAGTCTTTGGGTGCAGATGTATGGGCTATTGTTGAAGCAGGATATCAATATCCAGCCACAGTACCAACAGATCCAACGGAAAAAAAGAATTATGAAACAAATGCAAAGGCAGTTAATGCTCTATTGGGAAGTCTAACTGAATCATAATTTGTCAAAGTCATGAAGCTAAATACATCAAAGGCAATATTGGACAAAATCATTCTAAGTTATGAAGGTGATGCAAAGGTAAAAAGTGCTAAACTCCAAACTCTCAGAATTCAATATGAGAACCTAAAAATGCATAATGAGGAGAGAATTTCTAATTTCTTTTTACGACTTGATGATATTGTAAATCATATGAGAAATCTGGGAGAAACAATAACCAAATCTACTTTGGTTGAGAAAGTTTTAAGATCACTAACGACAAAATTTGAGTCAAAATTTTCTGCTCTTGAAGAAAAGCAGGATCTTCAAAATATTACTGTGGTGCAACTTCATGGCATACTAACTGCATATGAAATGAGAAGAGGAGGACCATCTGAAGTCAAAGAAGTTGTCTTTAGAGCTTCTACAAAAGGGAAAGAAGTAAAAGAGACAGAAGTATTAGGGTATATCTCAGAAGAAGATGAGGTAAATTTTGTAAAGAAACTCCAACTTGGTACAGGACGGTTCAGAGGTAAGCTCCCTTTAAAATGTTTTGCTTGTGGAAGAGTTGGTCATTATGCTGCTAAGTGTCCTCACAAAGAAACACATGAAAAATGAAAGGAAGTAGCAAGAAGCAATAAGAATCATTTTAGCGCTAGAAAAAGTTACTATACTCATGAATACAGTGATGGGTTATCAGACAGTGAGGAAGAATGTGAACAAGATCTTAGACTTCTCATGGCATTTGAAAAGGAGTCTAGAGAAGAAAAGGATACTTTTATGGATGCTTTAGAGGACAATGATTTTCTTGATGAAATCAATCAACTCAAAATATGCTTAGAAGAAAGTAAAATAACCATAGAGACTCTGAAAAACTAGCTTCAAGAAAAGGAGAAACATAATGAGAAATTAGAATATGAAATAGTAAGTCTAAGAAAAGAAATTGAGAAAGTAAAGACTTTGAATCTTATATTTGCTAAAGGATCTGAAACCTTAGATGATATTATCAAGATACAATGTTCTCCTCTTCTAAAGACAGGTCTTGGATATATCGGAGAATCTTCTCAGGCTTCAGCATCAAATTATCTAAAAGAAGCTATAGCCAGTACACAACATTCTGCCCCTCAGCAAGGGAATAAAGAATCTTTATAGATAAAGCATGACCATCTCAATTAAAAGAACACTAACAGGAGTACCTTTCAAAGAAACACCAATCAACAGGTAAATTAAAGTAGAAGATTTCATGATCGCAGAAATTTCTTCTTCAATGGACAATGTTTCTCATGTCACAATTTTGGTCATAAAGTTGTTCAATGTGTTGCATATAAAACCATCATGACAAGAGAAGCAAGAAAGAAAAGGATTGATATTGGAACAAAGAAGAATACATATAAAAACTTTTCTCCTCTTCAAAATGAAGTTGAATGTGCTTATTGCAATAACTTTGGCCATGAAGAATCTGAATGCAGGAGAAAAGTCCAGCCAAAAGAGCATCTTCCTTCAAGCTCCAAAGTATGGAAAAAAAAGTAATTACAGGTTGAAAATTGCAGCATAGATTTATTTGCAGAAGGAGAAGAAAATCAATGGTACATTGATAGTGGATGCTCAAAACACATGACAGGTGACAAAAACAAACTTCTTGCATATAGTGCTCTAGAGAAGGAAAAGAATGTTACATTTGGAAATGATACTCCCGTTGTCATTAAGGGAAAAGGATCTGTTTTTATAAAAGAAAAGGTGAAAGCTAATAATGTCATGTATGTAGATGGATTAAAGCATAACCTGTTAAGTGTAAGTCAAATGTGTGATCAAGGAACTAAAGTTGTCTTTAGTTCAAAAGAATGTGTGGTACGTGATCTTGATACAGGTAAAACTATTATAAAAGGAAACAGAACTCCAAGCAACCTGTATGTATTAAAGAACTGCAAAGAACGATGTTACATGAGTAAATATTCAAAAAAATGGCTATGGCATAGAAGGTTGGGGCATCTGAGCTTCTATCAAATCAACAAATCAAGCAAACTTAAAGTTGTTCGTGATCTTCCCAATATTACACCACCTGAAAGTATCATATGCAAATCTTGCCAATTTGGTAAGCAAACTAGAGTGCAATTTAATGCCAAGGAAGGTTCATCAAGTAAGACTCTTGAACTCATTCATACTGACATATGTGGACCTATGAAGAAAAAGTCACCACGTGGTGAACAATACTATATCTTATTTATTGATGATTTCTCTAGAATGTGTTGGATTGGGTTGATTAAACACAAAGATGAAGCATTTGAGAAGTTTGAGATCTTTAAAGCATTGGTTGAAAATGAATTAGATCTAAAAATCAAGTGTCTTAGATTTGATCGAGGAGGAGAATATACATCAGATGAATTCCTTGAATTTTGTGAACAACATGGCATAAAAAAATAGTTTTTTGTAGCTGGCACTCCACAAAAAAATGGCGTAGCAAAAAGAATGAATAGAAAAGTTCAACAAATGGCTAGAGCTATGCTTGATGATTCCGGAACACCTAACACATTTTGGGGAGAAGTTGCTCATACAGCGGTAAATATTCTTAACAAGTCACGTGTTCGTGTAAATAGTGATAAAACTCCATATGAACTATGGTATGGTAATCCTCCCACTGTGAAGCAATTTAGAGTCTTTGGGAGAAAATGCTTTATCAAAAATAATGATGAAAAACTTGGCAAGTTTGAACCCAGAGCAGATGAAGGGATATTTCTTGGTTACTCCTCTAGGAGTAGGGCATATAAATGTTACAATAAAAGACTTCAGAAAATTGTTGAATGTACTAATGTTGTTATTGATGAGTCTCCTGCAGCTCCAAAAGAAGAAGAAAAAAACAACAGATGAAGAAGATGATGACATATATCCTTCTACATCAAATAGGAATGATATAAACAGTGAACCCAATGAAGAACCCGAAGATGATCTATCTAAAAAAGCTCCATCAAGATATGTTCAAAAGAATCATCCAGAATCTAAAATTTTGGGAGAAAAGGGATCAGGTGTACAAACAAGAAGGACTCTTGTGGGATCTTCTAGATATCTGGCATTTCTATCCACTATTGAACCACAAAATGTCAATCAAGCCAGAAAATATGAATGTTGGATTCAAGCCATGAATGAAGAGCTTGATCAAATTGAAAAGAATCACACTTGGGAATTAGTACCAAGACCTCATGACAAAAATGTCAATGGAACTAAATGGATATTCAAAAATAAGTTAAATGAGAATGGGGATGTCATAAGAAATAAAGCTAGACTTGTTTGCAAGGGATATGCTCAACAAGAAGGTATAGACTTTGAAGAAACTTTTTCCGCTGTAGCTAGACTTGAAGCCATAAGAATGTTTCTTGCTTTTTCAAGCTTCCAAAAAATCAAAGTTTATCAAATGGATGTTAAATCTACTTTTCTCAATGGTGATCTAGAAGAAGAAGTTTATATAGAACAACCAGAACGATTCATTTTGGGAAATGATGAAAAACTTGTTTGTAGACTTAAAAAGGCTCTATATGGTCTCAAACAAGCTCCAAGGGCATGGTACTATCGTCTTGAAAAATATCTTCATCAATAAGGATTCTCAAAGGGGTCTGCTGATAGCAACTTATACACAAAAACTAAAAATGATAAACTATTGATTGTGGTTGTATATGTTGATGATATCATTTTTGGAAGTAATGAAGAGTCTATGAGTCATAAATTTGCTTCTGATATGCAGCAAGAATTTGAAATGTCTTTACCTGGGGAACTAACATTCTTTCTTGGCTTGCAAGTGCAACAAGCAACAGATGGCATATTCTTATCACAAGCAAAATATCTTAAGCAAATCTTGAAGAAGTATGGCATGGAAGATTGCAAACCTGCAAGCACACTAATGATGACTCCCCCATGGTGAATCAACCAGAATACAGATCTATGATAGGAATTCTACTTTATCTCACTGGGACAAGACCAGACATTATGCATGCAGTTGGAATTGTGGGATGATTCTGAGCTAATCCAAAAGAGTCTCACCTTCAGGCTGTCAAAAGAATATTCAAATATCTGCAAGGAACTCAAGACTTTGGACTATGGTATCCAAAGAATGTTGATCTCACTCTTCACGCTTACACTGATGCAGATTGGGCTGGAAACGTTGATGATTGGAAAAGAACTAGTGGTGGTGCATTCTATATGGGGCCCCGGTTAGTATCTTGGTTCAGCAAGAAGCAAAGCTCTATTGCCTTATCTACAGCAGAAGCAGAATATGTGGCTACAGCATCATGTTGCACTCAACTTCTTTGGATGATGCAAACATTACAAGACATTCAAATCAAATGTTCACCTCCTATCTCCATTATGTGTGATAATACAAGTGCCATCAGTATATCAAAGAATCCTGTTATGCATTCCAAGACCAAGCTCATTCCCATCAAATATCACTTCTTACGTGAACAAGTGCTTGAAAAAAAGGTGAAATTGGAATATGTTCCCTCCAAAGAACAAGTTGCTGATATATTTACCAAACCTCTACCCAAGGAAGCGTTCGAATATCTCAGATAGAAACTGGGAGTAGTCTCTACCATGCAGAATATTAGACCTGCTTAAATTCAGAATATTAAATTGGATACGCTCCTGTTGAAGGTGTTCACGATGCACAGGCTAAGGGGGAGCATTGGTCATGTGGAAAGAATGCATTGTTGGCATTCTAATTATTTGTTGTAATCTGATCTCATGCTTGAGAATCCTTGATCTTGAGTGTATAAGTCATTTCTGTTACTTCATTGAATATTATGTTTGAATATGCATCATGATCTCGGGGGGAGCATGGTATTATCAGTACAAAGGATTCTGATCTATCCTTTGCCCTTGATGTCAAAGGGGGAGAATATTGCTGAATTTTTTTCTAGTCATGGTTGCCATCAAGTCCAAAGTGGGAGATTGTTGGCAATATGTTTTTGGTATCCTATTATATTGAATTGATTTTCCTTGATGGCAACTCTCTGACAAAAGATGCAGATACTGACTGTATGAAGAACTCAGAAATCCATCAGCAGTTCTATACAAGCAGAATATAAGACTGAATGTATATCTGCTTTTCTTGAATAAGTTCGGTGTTTATATACACATCCTGACGACGGATAATTGAAATCCGTGATAGTTAAGAAACCCAGTGTTGAGTTTGATGGTGCTCTGTATACAGTTAGAGGTACCAATGTTAATACGGTCGACTGTGTATCCCAACTAGTAGACAATCAATCAACGCGTGATAACCCTCTGTATTATGGAGTAAGGTGTTTTCAGTGGTGGATCGAATGCACACAGAGAACCGAGTCGAACATTCCGTAAGGATGTCATCAGAGATATATAACAGTAATTATGGTTATATGAACTGATAACGTGAAGAAACGAATTGGCGAAAGTACACTGACGGAACCTGGAGTAGAGGGGCGGAAACTTGCAAATGAAAAGTGAACGTGGTTTAAGGCTGGAAGTGGTTTTTATCGCACCACCTTTGCAGCGAAAGCGGTAATTGAGGAGGGGGGAGAGATTCCATAGATCGACTGACGCGTGTCCCCGAGCGAATTTTGAAAAACGCCTCCACTGCATGCCATCGCGCATTAATGTCTGACCAAGGATGCCACGCGATATTGTTGTGCGCCGTCGATCTGGAAGGGAGCCATCGAACAGTGGTCGTATGAGGAAGGTGCACGATGGATAACCACAATACAATGCAAATATGTGATTGGGTCATTGATTATATATATGTGGGCCCAGTTTAAATTATATTAATTAATCTAAGGTTTGCGGGGTTAATAAAGGATGTCGAATATGTGAAGTTGGTGAAATATGAAACATGTGATGAAATGTACATGGGTTAATTTATGCGATTGATCTCACGAACACATAAACTAGGGGTCGTTATATATACGTCTTGGGGATTTCATAACTAAAGGAGGAATCAGATTAATATCTCAATTTCAGATTGAGATATTAAAAAGCCTTAGATTAATTATCTACTTGCAAAATCAAGAAAATAGAACAATAAGAAATTATTTGGGGCTTGGGTAGACCCCGCTGGATTATCTAATTGATCCCGTCCAGGAATACCATCAGCAGTTGGGTGGTTTTGACTAATGGTTTTAATAAAGGCAAAAACTATATAAGGAGAAGAGAATTATAAGTACAAGGTGTGCATGCGGAGGGGTTATTAATGAATAAATATCTTTAAGAGATATCTGCATGATTGAACTCTGTTTTCTGAAAAAGCTGAATCTATGATGCACCTATGGAGTTGACGAAGGATCAAGATCTCTAGATCTAGAAATGATGAATCTCTAGGAAGATTTGCAAAGAAATAATGAAGACCTAACATAAGTCTGATGAAGAAATTGAAGAAATGTGGTGGATCTGAGGGTTGAAGTCTTCTGCATGAAAGCTTTCTGCCAGTACAAGCTGGTGTCAAAATCAGGGGGTTGGAGCTCCCTTCTAGTAGTGACTGGAAAACGAGAGAAGGTTGTAACCTTCTGCAGGTGGGTGCCTGTGTGCTGGTATAAGTCTGCTCCAGCACAAAAATTATAAGAAGCTTTCTTTATAATAAATATTGAATACAGAGACGATAGCAGCAGTGGTTTTCTCCCAAATTGGGTTTCCACCTTAAATACTGGTGTTCATGTGTGTTGCTTATGTGTAATGGCTTATTTTTTTATTACTGCACATGCTTACTGCTTACTAAAATTCTGATGAATGAATGATGCAATAATCTAAGTAAAGAATTAAATGCATAATTTTTTCAGTCAGATCTAAATATTGATTCACCCCCCCCCCCCTCTCAGTATTTTTCCCAACAAGTACTATTAGATCCTATAGAAGGCGAACGATATACAGAGCTAGTGTGTGACGAAGAGGATGTGGATCACATTTATGAGTTGACTACACAGAACAAAGATTGGATCAACCCCACGGCAGATGGTGTACTTTGCTGGGAAAAGGATAGTGAATGCTTCTCCGAATCCGACGGGGAGATAGAGAATTGGAAAAATCAGTTACATGGTGTCTTTTTGCTGCGATGTCTTCAGGTTACAAAGAACTTCCACTGCATTTCCTTCGAGGTAAGAGACCTACCCTATTTTGATGGTTCTGGTGATATTAAGGAATTTTTGCGAGCATTTGAAGCTGAGGTTATAAGAGGACGAAGGCTAGGGGCCCTTAATCTCGCCATGCGTAAAACACCTGTGCTACGGTGGGACACACATAAGGAGGCGTTCTAGGACTGGGAAGAATGTCGGGATATGATGATCCTACGATCTGAACCGCCCGCTCACCTGTGTGTCTAAACATACCTTGGTCCAGGAGATCCACGCGAGTATTTGCTCACTTGGATGGAGAAATGGTGCGACAGGACTATAGAAGAGTGGGTTCATATATTTATTCATGCCTTGAGACCACTTACCACCGTGTCTAATTTAGATGTGGAGCTCCATCAGCGCACCTGCCACTAGGAGACATTGAAGGATGAATTTCTGGGGACATTTTGGTTAGTAGGTGGAATGGAGGCGCTTAACGCAGCTCTGCATGACATTGATACAGTGGTATGAGGTGAATTGCCCCCGTATGTCACACCTGAGGTACCAACATGGGAAACATCATTATCGAACATATTCAATTTCCACAGCATAGCCCTAAAGGAGTGTAAGGATGATCTGTGAGCTGTCTATGTCTCAAAAGTAGAATCGATGCGCACAGTTCCCAAACCACTCAAGCTACGAATATCTAGCATTAAGACGCACCCTAAGTTGGCTCCAGATGGGGATGCGGATACAATATACAATATTCTCATAAATCTAGCCACTTCTACAACAAGGAGGTAGCTGTGTTCAATCCTCAGCCATGCAGGTTATTACAGGAATTTCATTCGGAAGTATGCATTGATCGCAGCACCTCTGAAAAACATGGTTACGAAGGATGTCTTGTTCTTTTTTGCTAACGAATGTCAGACAAACATGTATCTAGCCTTGAATTTCCCAGGGAATAAGGTTTTTTTGGGGGAGGATTTGCAGGAGGCACAGGTGTTTAACCCAAGCGCAGCAGGTACGTTGAGCGCACAGCGAAAACTAGCCGTTGGAACAGTAAAATCAGGGAAAAATAAAAAGTTGCCGTTGATACGAGCAGGCGGCTAGCATTTAATGAGGCGAATTCTAGAGATTTTTACTATTTACCTGATGGTAAGTTTACCCTACCATTGGTCGATCGCAAAAACTATAAAAAGGGCAAGATAGATCAGACACAGGTTTTGTATTGTTTGTACTTATCTTGGTTGTCCTGGACGAAGTTTTTTTGTAAGAAAATTTGTGCCCCTAGCACCTCGTTCATGTCCTAGCAGCTAGCCCCCTCTGACAGTAGCAATCCCAATTTCACATTTCGCGCCAGAATGATGGCCACAAACCCTCCCGAACCTTCGAAGCCAGTAACTGAGGAAGTAATGGAGATCGAGTCTGACGATGAAGAAGTGCTCTCCACACCGGTCACAAAGAATGGAAAAGAGAAGTATAGGGCTTAGGGAAACCTTCGAAATCTATGAAATGGGCTGGGGGGAAGCCCAAGACTTCCCCAAGAAATGTCAAGTCCCCGTGAGCAACGCCCCCGGCTCAGGCTGCGCAGGAGGAGGCCCAGCCCGCCGACCTGATCAACTAGTTTCCTCCCTTTGTCCGACCATGAAGGCCCTCGACACGCACACCAAAGAACCTCGATGGCCTGATCACCTATCTGCAAATGCCACTGACCCCGAGAGAGGTCCCTTTCCTTAGCGACCCATGTGGAAGGCTCCATGAGATCAAATTCGATGATCACAACTTGGCAAATATTGAAGCTTTTCCTGAGCTAGCACCCAAGCTATACCTAAACATGATTCAGGTGGACGATGGGATCAAAATTATTCCCCAGCACTGGGCATGTGGATTGGTTGGATTCGAGCTCCTGAACCTATTACGGATGCGATACTTCGGCCACTACAACATCACAGACCGACTGGCTCGACAATTTCTTGCCCTCATTCATGATGGCTGCCTGTGGATTCATGACAGAATCCCCATTGATGCTGTGCTGGTTATTAGAATTACTGGCCTTCCCATGAAAAGGCCACACCCTTTGGAGCGCGTGGGCAAGAAATATGAGGCAAAAAATGTTGAATACGTGTGTCAGACTTACCATGTGGAATGAAACACTCACGGCCTCATCATTAAGTATATCAGCAACCCTGGTACACAGTTGGGTACCATGTTATTAGCGTGCAAGCTAATGCAAAAATTCTAGGTAGCAACCATTCCTACTTATGTCATTGAGTTAGCAGGCCAATGTGGGAAGGGGGTCTACCTCAATTGGGCCCAGTACTTGTGCGATGAATTCTTGATGAATGTCTGCGAATCTCAGGGGCAGGGAAAGGCCTTTTTCTACTCTTGGTTGTTGTTCCTCATAGCCCTGGTCACCTGGGAAGCCCCTGAGGAGTCATTCATCCCTGAGCTCACTCAAAACATGTGCAAAGGGGCTCATTATGCCCATTTATGGGACTCCAAGAATGTGCAGCGCATGGAGGATAACCAAGTCTTCTAGGTCCTCTTCCAGAGCCGCTTGGCAACAGCCATCAATTCTCGAGCCTGGTCATCCCCAATAGCATACGAAAGATACAAGGGCATTGCAGCATTCCAAGTTACCATGCACAACATCCATATGAGATCCCACAAGGATAAAACATGGGCCTTGCTTCCTTATATGGTAGCAGACGAAGAGATTGACAGTGTAATCATGCTCTAGCCGCCTGCCTAGAAGATCAGCTTCAAAACTGGCACAAGAAGCACCGCAGGGACCAGCACAATGCAAGTGATCCCACCTGTCATCATCAAGGAAATCGAGGGCCCAAGCAAGAGTACGAGGAAAGACTCGGGTGCAGCGACGAAAAAGGATACACAGCTGAAGCAAACCACCAAGAAGGAAGTTGAGGCCGAAAGTTAGGTCGATTCACAGCCGAATGTGGGCATGGACGGATTGGACATTGGAGGTACCACCTCCCCCCAGGGCACGAAGCGAACAAGCGAGCCTATCAAGGGACCCCAAAAGAAGCAGCACTCTCAGCGAGAAGAACACGATGAGACAATTACGCTGATTGACGGAGACCTCAAACAAATTGTGGACACAGTCACTTTGGTCGTAGAGGAAAAATGGGTAGCCTTAGAGAAACAACAGAATGCTGTGATCGACACTATCCAAGCCAAGCTCCGCGCTCTGCAGACCAGCGTGATTCAAGTACGGACTCCTTTGGCTACCAGCAGTACATCTATAAGTACAGAGGAAAGTCGTCTCTAATCCCTACCTGGCATAGCCATGGTGATCAGTCCACCTGACCTAGAGATGCGAATCCAAGCTAGTGCAAGGGTGCAGTTGAATCTAGCGAGGCTATCTCAGGAGGCATTGCAGGGCCTCCACACTATCGTGTTTCAGGAAATCCGCCATCGGAACCAACAAGTGCACCAGCAGCTCGACGTGGCCAAGCAGACCATTACAGATAATGACACTGAAGTGTCCCTTGCTATCATGCAGCAAGCAGAGCTCGAAAGCACGATTCACCAACTTTGCATAGATATCACATAAGAAATTTCAGCCTCAGCCACCCCTCGGGACAAAGTAGAAATATTGGTCGCAACACTTAAGGCTTCCCGGGATGAAGTTTAGGTATTTAAGGTACACATGGAGCAGTAGATCGCAGATCTGCAAGCTAAGTTACAACCCGAAACACCCCTGGAGGTCTGGGCCCAGCGAACTACGCTGGTCATTGCGGCAACGAATGTAATCACAGGGCAGATCGTGTAGGGATCCCAACTTTTAGAGACCTCCATGCAGTTATGGATGAAGGTCCAGCGTGATACAATCTTGCGAAGGATAAACCAGGACCTACGGCAAAAATAAGAGGAGTCCGAGACACTCGAAACCACCTTACCCACTTTGGTGCCTGCCCAGCGCTTGTAGAGACTGCGCACCAGCAAAGAGCTCCAAGTATATATGGACAAACTTCGACAAAAGAAGAAGATCCTTGGTGACTGCCTGAAGTCGTGGGATGGTGAAGTTCTCAATCTTTCGCAGGATGTCGATGTTGCTATTAAGCAGCTAAATCAGACTTTGGAAAGTATCACTACTGTGACTGAAGGACCGTTGTCAGCAAATTTGGTCGACATTGCACAGCACGAAGCTGCCCAAATTGAAGGTGTGTTGCCTCTATTAAGCAAGGCGATCAAAGCATTGCAAGCACAGGTTGAAGCCCCACCACCAAAGTGACTCGGGACGAGTCATATGATTGTGTTGGGGGACTGTTGGAACAAGGTCCTCCAAAGGCTATGAATTGGGATAGTTTTGAGTATTTCTGTATATTTTTGGCATATTTTAGTCTAACGCAGGGGTTTTTTGGTGGGTCAATGCCCTGAAAGCACTGTAACGGGTCAAAGTGTAGACCTAGACTCCGAAAACCATGGTTTGCAAACTACAAGAAAGCTTAGGCTAAATCGTTATAAATAAATGAACATTTTGAGTCTTAAGGCAGAGAATAATTGGAATTGATGCTACGTGCGAACTGGTAGATCTGTCTAGGCTTGTTTTGGGTAAGGACTCATGCATCTGTGTGCGCGGAGATCCTCCGTCCTGCTGTGTGCGAACCTCGTTAGGTTGTGTGTGTGGGCTCGTTTTGGGTATTTTTTGAATACTTTTCTCTATTATGATAATTGGCAAGATGCACGTGGATGTGAAGCTCCCGAGTAAATCTATACATGATAATAGCTCAATTAGGCTCAATTTCAAGTTGTATTGTTTCTGCTGCGAACCTTCGGTGAATAGATCTGTCTGGTACAAACCTCGGAGGCTGTGAACTTGACTTACCTACTCTCTCTCAGGGTGTGGAAACCTGGTTCCAACACCCTCCCATACTGCTTTGGGTTATAATTTGGCCTACGAAAGCAGGTCACTGCTGAAAGGGCCAGTAGTATAGGGGTTTGTTGGTAAACCTTAAACTCTGAACCTGGGTCAGGACCCCTTGAGCCAACAAAAAATGATGGTGGTTTGTTTGAACAGAAAAAACCATTTTCAGAGGGGGTACAGATAGTAAGTGGTATCAGAGAGAGGGGGTACGAAATGACAAGAGAACGACACGTTGTAGAGGGGTCGGATCGTAATACTGCCTATTTCGGACCCCCCACCCTTGTAGTTAAATTTTGAAGGCTGTGGGGGGGGGGTGGGGGGGGGGGGGCTAAAACAAAATAAGGACAGTTGGATGCGAGTTGAGGAGAGGAGATGGCGGATAGGTGTGGGGTGTTTAAATTTGGTCGTGACATGGCAAGGAGGTGGGACCCTGAAACTCACATCGAAATCGCAAAGCGGAAACTTTTGTTTAAGAGAGGTAGAGGTGAGAGTTAAATCTTGCAATGTGCGCAACAACGATGGTGGGAAGTGACATGGCGATGGGATGGGCCTGCCCGCAACCCGTGGATCACAAGTTTTATGGCTTTTTATGAGGAGCAGGAGAAAAAGGCTAAACCTTGCGAAGTGCGATATGCGATGGGGTCTCACCCATATCGCAAATCGAAATATTTTAAAGTTATTGCCCATTGCATAATTTAACATTTATCGCATCTCGCAACATTTAGGATATATCACACATCACAATGTGAATTTTTTAACCTAGGATGTCTTTAAAGTGTAAACATAAAAAACTCTGATTGCGATGTGCGATGGGTGGTGGGGAAATGCGTCCCACTTGATTTTACAATGGGGGATTTATAAAGGTTCCAAATGGAATGTGGCAAGTATTTGTTGCGAAGTGCCCGAGTTAAATGCAAGGAAAGGGTCAAAAGGTTTCCTTGGTAAGGTAAGGCTTATGCAGTTCATAGTATATATGTTATATGTGTATATCATGCAGCCTAGTGTGGGGGGAGGAGCTGTGGGTAAAGTGATACATGGTAAGTTTAAAGGTTTTGAAAGGAATGAAGTGGGAAGCATTATAAAATGGAAACATGAAGGGTAGAGGAGGGTAAATGAAATGAAATGAGAGCAGGAATGAAGCTTTTCTCACCATTACACCTTATCAGCCACACTTTCCTCCTTCAACTGAACTGAAAAACAAATAGCTTCCTTTGATGCTCTTGATAGTCAGGATTTCCCTCCTTCTTCTGAAAATAAATGATTGCCATGGAATATTACTTTTCATGAAAAAAAGTGAGAAATAATTAGTCACCTTGTGATATTGTAAATTACAGGAGTCTAACAGGTTGATCATTGTTGAGCATTACTGGTTTTCATATCAAGAAAATATTTTTCACATTACGACATTGGACCATGGTTAATTTTCATATTAAGAAATTCTTTGTCACAGTGTGACGCTGGACCATGGTTGACCATGGTAGAGCATGATTATCAACCCAAGAGATTTATATTAAACCCAAGGATTTATATTATAAACCCTATGAATAATGTTATACCCTACGAAAATGAACACTTAGATTAATAAACCAATAGATTAATATTATAAACCTTAGGGAATAGTAAACTGAATGGATTAATACTAAAAACCTAACGAATTATAAACCCAAGGGATAAGCCCAAGGGATTAATATTCTAAACCCTAGGTATATAAACCTTATGATAAATACTATAAACCCTAAAATAAATATTGTTAACTAGTTTTATGAGGCTTGATTTTCATAATGAGACAGTCCTTGTTTCAATGTGACATTTGACCAAGGTTGACCATGGTTTACCATGGTTGATTTTCATATTGAGATAATTTGTGTCAAAATGTGACATTGGAAAATGGTTTCGCATGGTTGACCATGATTATAAACCCAAAGGATTTATATTAAACCCTAATATTAATATTAGAAAACTGATGAATAATATTATACCCTAGGAATGTAAACCCTTATATTGATAAACCCAAGGGATTCATATTATGAACCCAAGGTATCAATTACAAAACCCCAAGGTATTATAAACCCATGGATATAATATTAGACCAAAGGGATTAATATTATTAATCCAATGTATATAAACCCTAAGATAAATATTATAAACCTATGGGAATATGAAACCCAATGGATTAATACTAAAAAACCAAAGGATTATAAACCCAAGGGAATAATACTAAGCCCAAGGTATAAATATTGTAAAAAAAAGGTACATAAACCCTTAAATAAATATCATAAAACCTAAAATAAACATGCTTGGTCATGGTTGAACACGGTTAATTTTCATATTCACACATTCTTTGTCACAATGCGATTTTGGACTATGGTCAAGCATGGATGATTTTCATATTGAGACAGCCTTTTTCACAATGCGATGTTGGAAAATGGTTTACCATTGTTGACAATGGATGAACATGGTTGTCACAATGTGATGTTGGACCATGGTTGACCATGGATTACCATGCTTATTTTTTATATTGATAAAATCCTATGATAAACCCTAAGATAAATATTAAAAACCAATGTATATAAACCCTATGATAAATATTATAAATGCTAAAATAAACATTACTGACCATGGTCGACCATGGTTAACTATGGTTTATTTTCATATTGAGACAATCTTTGTCACAATGAAATGGTAGACAATGGTTTACCATGATTTATTTTCATGTTGAAACAATATTTATCACAATGCGACATTGGACCATGGTTGATGAGGCTTAAATATTATTGATTTTCATATAGATACAATCTCTATCACAATGTAACATTGGGCCATGGATGACCATGATTGACCATAGTTGATGATGGTTGACAATGGTTGAGCATGGTTGATTTTCATATTGAGACTATACTAAAACCCAAGGTATTATAAATCCAAGGGAATAACATTAAACCCAAGGTATTAATTTTATAATCCCAAGGTATTAATGTTATAAACCCAAGCTATATAAACCCTATCATAAATATTGTAAACCATAAAATAAACATAGTTAACCATGGTTGATTTTTATATTGAGACAAAGCTAATTATCACAATGCAATGTTAGACCATGGTTCACCATGATTGATTTTAATATCAAGACAATATTTTTCAAAATATGACATTGGACGATGGTAAACCATGGTTGATTTTTATATTGAGACAATCTTTGTCACAATGAGACATTGGACCATGGTTGACCATGATTGGTATTATAAACTAAGGTATATAAACCCTATGATAAATATTATAAATGATAAAATAAACATAATTGACCATGGTCAACCATGATTGATTTTCATATTGAGACAATATTTTTCACAATGTCATATTAAACCATGGTTGATCATGGTTGACCATGATTGATTTTCATATCGAGAGAATATTTGTCAATATGTGACATGGTCCCATGGTTGATTTTCACATGGAGACAATTTTTGTCACAATGTGACGTTGGACCATGGTTGACCATGATTGATATTATAAACCAAGGTATATAAACCCTACGATAAATATTATAAGCCAATGTATATAAACCCTATGATAAGTATTATAAATTTTGAACTGAACATGGTTGACCATGGTCAACCATTGTCAACCATGGTTGATTTTCATATCGAGACGATATTTGTAACAATGTGACATTAAACGATGGTTGACCATGATTTATTTTTATATCGAGACAATATTTTTCAAAATGTGACATGGTCTCATGGTTGATTTTCATATTGAGACAATCTTTGTCACAATGCAACATTGGACCATGGTTGACCATAACCGATATTATAAACCAAGGTATATAAACCCTAAGATAAATATTATAAACGATAAAATAAACATGGTTGACCATGGTCGATCGTGGCCAACCATGGTTTATTTTCATATTGGTACAATCTTGGTCACAATGTGATGTTAGACCATGGTTGACCATGATTGATTTCATATTGATACAATATTTTTCACAATGTGAATTTGGACCATGATTAACTATTCTAAACCATGGTTGATTTTCATATAGATACATTCTCTATAACAATGTGACATTGGGCCATAGCTGACCAAGATTGACAATGGTTGATGATGGTTGACAATGGTTGAGCATGGCTGATTTTCATATTGAGACAATCTTTCTCATAGTGTGTCGTTAGACCATGTTTGACCATGATCATAAACCTAGGTGATTTATATTAAACCCTAGGATTAATATTATAAACGCAAGGGAATCATATTAAACCCTAGGCTTAATATTATAAACCCAAGGGAATCATGTTATAAACCCAAGGGATTTATATTGAAGCCTAGCATTAATATTATAGAAAAAATTAATCACAATGTTCCTTCGATTAGAAAAACAAAAATAAGTGCCATTTTTTAAAGCATCTTATCCAAATGCTAGAAACATTCTCTGACTTATATGGGGGGAAAAAGTTGTTGTTATACCACTTTTTAAAAAAAATATTACCATAAGTTCATGTATAATGGCATCACAAAAGGATTAAAGCGAGCACTTGTACAAAATGACTAATTAGTTACTAAAAAAACGACTAAAATTTGCATATAAACGACTATTTTTCAGTCGGTTACCAATAGTATCTAATTTATAGTATCTTATAATGCGACCAACTTTTAGTTGTTTTTAGCTTAGTCATTAATTGGTTATCTCAATTTTCTTGTCTAGTAGTATATTTGGTAATTAATTTAGTCATTGATTTGGTCATTATTTTAGTCATTGATTTGGTCATTAATTTAGTCATTGATTTGGTAATTTATTTAATCATTGATATACAACAAAATATATTACTATATGATCATCCGAGAAAACCAATTAATGACCAAATAAATGTGACTAAAATGTTGGTCGTGTTACAAGATACTGTAAATTAGCTACTAATAGTCATATATATGCAAATTGTATTCATGGTTTGAAACCAATTAATGACGAAAGAAATATGACTAAATTTTGGTTGTGTTATAAGATACTATAAATTAGCTACTAATAGTCGTATATATGAAAAATTTAGTCGTCATTTGTAATAAAAAATTCATCATTTGCAGTATTCATTTATCTTTTTTTGGTAGTTTCATATTCATTATATAAACGACTAATTTAGTAGTTTATATTCATTTCAATTACTTTCATTAATAATTATTATAAATGACTAATTTAGTCGTATATTCATTTTATTTGAGGGCATCATTAATCAATATAAACTACTAATTTAGTAGTTTTAAATTGACTTTGTGTTCATTACTAATCAACATAAATTAATTTGTTTGATTTAAAAAATGTCATACAATGTGCATGTTCATCTAATATGAAAACACAAAGTTGCATATGTTAATTACAATACTAAACAATATCAAGTGCAACTATAAATAATTTCAACCACATAAATTATATTATATAAAATGTCAAATATTACGATATGAGTTTCCAACTTAATATTTGTTGGAATATAATTTACACATGAAGTATTGTTTCATCACTTCAAAACATTATCACTGTGTTGCCAATGCATTACAGGTGAATTCACCAACTCTGTAAACTTGACCATAAATCTCCATGTGTGTGTATTATGTGAGATATTGGATCTACGAGTACCACTATACCAATTCTCTTCTCTCTCTTTAATTTGAATTTTGTTGCTATAGTGTTATTTTTCTCCTCTTTCTTCAATCCCTGCTTCTACCATCAACACTGAGTTCATTTTCTGACACAAAGAAAAAGGTATAAGACATGAAAGTTGATGAAAATAAGATTATAAACTAAAGTAGACTATAAAGGATTTATGAAATATATACCTCAACATCAGTGATATTTTTAATGCCATTTTTCCCCATAAAATAAATGAACTTGAACAAGTTTTCTTCAGTTGGGCAATGGTGGTCACTATGTGGATAGATGACTTGTATAAACAAAACAAATAAAATGTCACAAATAAACACAGCAGAGCTAGAAAAATTCTACTAAGAATGTCTCATGCTCCACTTTTGTAGTTGTATTTTTTCCTCTAGCTATCTCTAAGAAGCAATGACACTTCAAAAATAAGATTGGTTAGTAGACATATAATGAGTTGAGCAAAGTATTTTTGACACAATATTAAAACAAGAAACTCAAAAAGAATAAGACATGACTTTGTAAATTGCGATACTAACTGGGAATATAGCTTCAATATCATAATCTTCAATTGCCAACATACTATTGTAGGGGGTAAAGGATCAAATTCCCATAAACCAGCAAATTTTGTATAGCCCTTATTTTCCCTGTAATTAATTGAGAAACATTAGCACATGCAATTTCCATTTAGAATCTTTGAAATGATTCTATAAATATTCAAAAAAAACTTAATGTTACTCATTCATTTTTCTCTGATGCAGACAAAAATAAATATGCAAACCTGTTTTTGAGTTGGAGAGTTCTGCAATTCATCATGTCCAAAATCATTGCTTATTGTCATGACTATTTTTTTTAATGATCAGGAAACGGGCCTATATTTTATCAGAAAACATATTTTTCATAATGTATTCCATTTTTCTAATTCAAAGCTAAATTTCCTTCTAGTACAATTTTCTTTGAAATGAGGATTAAATTAGTTGGAGTTCAGGAAAAATCATCTCATATATAATTTCAATATGAAAATGTATGTTGCAATGTTAGCGTATTTTGCATCTAGAATTCTTAAATAATGGCAATAGAAATGCATACAGTGGTAGCAAAGCATAGAGACAAAAAATCCACAAAGAGAATCAATCTTGGATACATGACCGAATGGAGACCATAAACATTAAAATGCAAACACTCTTGTAAAAAACTCTTCCAAAATCATGGTATAAAATTTTTTAAGAGAAATATCCTCACTTTGTCATTGGAAAGCGTTCAAATGGTCTGGTTTTTGGAATAGTCCCACAAAAATTATTATTGGAGACATTCCTACAAGTGAAATCAAATCATAACAATAAACCATTAAGAGTTGGAGTAAGTTATATTCAATTGTTACATGTAAATAATAATAGTAATAATAATAATAAAAACAGAGATTATGTACAAGAAATCGACTTACATGACTTTAAGGTTTGAAATTTTAGTAAGTTCCCTACGAATCTGTCCAGTTAATGAATTATTGTTAAGGCAGTTGTTCATTCTGTGATTATCATACAAGCATCAGTAATCAATCAAATGACATGAACAATGAAAGAGAACTGGAGCACCTCAGTTTGTTATCTAAGACATTATCTCTAAAAATTATAATCCCAGTTTGGATGTTTCCATGATGACCATTTAGACATAACATAAAGAAAACATTAAAAAATACAAGTGCCTCCAAATTTCCCAATGATCGAGGAAATTCATTGGTATTGTTGTTGATATACAAGTCTGTGCTAATAAGGCTCTTCATATTGCCAAATTCCTTTAGAGTGCTTCCTTGAATATGAATTTTTTAGAGATCATTTTCAAACAATGAAAAATTAAGGTAAATTTCAATAATGATATGACATGCAATCAAACAAACATGCTTGACATAATATGCAAAACCCAAAGTCAAATCAAGAAAACATTGACATAATATGTTGAAGTTATGAAAAGCACAGTTGTATACAAAATATTTCAACATGAATACCATATTCTGAACCATAACTAAGTACTTGATACCAAATCCTATACAAGCCAAAATTACAAATTCCACATGGAACTAGACACAAAGCAAGCAATTAAGCTATATTATTTCAGACATAAAACGTATGCAAAAAGGATAAGATCACTCATAATACAAGTTGGAAAAAACAACTTTCAGTCAAAGGTTCCCATTTAGCTAATAATCATGACCTGAATTTCTTTCTTATTCCAACATTTTTCAATTCTATTACTATACATGCCATCATACCTAACACCACTTTCTAGTGCATAAGATGAACGCCTCTCCTTGTGAGACCGAAAACTAACTTACAAACATCCAAATTAGATTTATGTTAGCGACATAATGAATGAAATCCAACCTAAGGCTAGTTGATAAGCTAAAGGACACATGTAGAGATCATGCTTTATCACAGTTTCAAGCTAAGTAGATTGAAAAAGTACCTGACAACATAGGCTGGATAACCCATCTTACAACTAACTAGCTAAGCCTCATTAGGTTTATCAAAATTTTGGTCAAAGGACTGATCCGTATTTGTTCTTTTATTCCCACTAATATCTCTTCCACCACTGTTGACAACATAGCGAAGTCATAATTTTTTATCAGAGAAGGTATTAATCCAAAAAGTGGAAGTAATTTTAGTATCATTGGCATTTTTATTAATAAAAACTCAATAAAAATAATGAAAATAAATTTTATGTCATAAATAATGCATATTGTGCTTTCACCATAAAGTACTAACCATTCTTAGATGCATAGTTTTAACAAAAATAAGTTGCACACCTTCTAGTATAAGGAAACCATTCACCATGGTCCTCATCATGCTCATACCGACCAGACAGTGCTATATATTGAGCACCATAGTCAGAATACCTAGAAATACGAACAATTTGTGGAATATCAACACCCCACTGCCTGCATTCCATTCTCTCTCCCCACCATTCTCCCATAGGCATACTTTGGTGTCATTCTGGATCATTCTCTGGAAGTATTGGACCAAATATATCTAGTGGAATAGTAACAAAAATCCATCCACTAGTTCCATTTGAAAAACCCTTGTGTTTTGCGCATTCATTAATAAAAGCTTTATCAGGATTGTATTGATTCTACATTTATGTGTAAAATTTTGAAGGTATAGGTTGGGATTCACTCGCATTTGTTAAAACCTTTTCCATATGGATAGCTATTACAAGAGTTACATTGATTCTGGGCTAAGAGGCCATTTTGGAAAGAATAGGAAATCGACATTTTGCATAGTTCTTCTACCCCTGTCCCACCCATTTCTGGAAGCACTTCAAGCAGAAATTGTGGCCACAAGGTGTCCAGGAAAAAGAGAGAAACACCATATAAGAAAAGAAACCACACATTTATTCTAATTACATCACCTATGCCAGTGTATACATTGGTAATCATATAAATAACAAAGGTAATAAAATATGGACTACAGCGACAAAACATTGGATTGATCCATATAGGTAGAACAAGATTGAGAACTTGATCTTGTAGAGTGCAGACAAAAACCTTTGGATCCCTTGGAAAAGTGACAGAGCCTCCATCAAATGGTTGCACTAACTGTGATGGAGAGTGCACAATTAACGTGAAGAAGAATTCACAAGGTACTTGAAAACCTGCAATACCTTCATAATGACTCTAACAACCAAGGTACATGCTCTAGATTTTCATTTTCAATGCCTTCGTCATTTTATGTTTCCATTCCTTACTGGGACATAAATAGTATTGTCCATAGTGAATGACCTGTTCCTTCAAAAGTAGTCGAAATACTTTTAATTATAACCTGAGCATAGAAAAAATTCACCACTGTTGTAATTTTATTTCTTTTACTAAATAAAAGGCTTGTTTCGAGGCGGAGAATTGAAAATATAACCATGGCCGTGTAGGGTTTCTGACAAAACCTTGCCATGACAAAAATACTAGTGCGGAAGGCCTCTGCTGCAACAACATAGTACTGCAAGCTTTGGATCAAAAGCTTTGACCGGGTATCCATCATGAATATTGAGATGGCCCCATGGACATTAGCGACAAAAATGAAAATAATGCGACTGAAAACGCAGATCAAACGACGAGTCAATAAGTACCGCAATGGGAAACGAAAGCTTTGAACAAGGGGAAGGAGAAGGAAGGCATGGTGAATGCAGAACATGTGAATGTGACATCATCCACATGCAAGCCCATAGCTATAGAGTGCCCCAAGATTGACCTATCGAGTCATCGAATCAATTCCCAAATACAGTTTATGAAGGACCATGCGCTCATAGGTAAATTCATTGGCTTCTGGCCTATAGAGAAAGCCTTAAAGGGATGGAGTGCATCAAAATTGAAACCAAAAGGACATGTTACCTTATAGCTAGGGCCAAAAGGCTTCTTCAATGCCATATTCAACTGCATCGAAGACAGGAACAAAGTTTTGGATTGTGACCCCTACTTCTTCAACACAGCGGGCCTGTATCTGAGGGACTGGATCGAAAGATTCAACCCAGACAAAGAAGACTTCAACTGGGCATCAGCCTGGATCAGAATGTACTCTCTACCTTTTGAATACTGGGATGAAGAATCACTAAAATAAATAGGCAACGGACTTGGATAATTCATTAAGATTGTAGAGGAAACAAATCTCAGAAGGTATACCTCTTACGCTCGCATCTGTGTCTACATGCGGCTAGGCAAAGCTCTCATGGATTTGGTAAGTCTATTTCATGATGATTTTGAATGGATTCATCCCATAGATTATGAGCATGTACCTTTCAGGTGTATAAAATTCCATGCACATGGCCATCTATTCCGAGGTTGTCCTCTAAATGCCTCTTCCAAAACCACAGACAACCTGACGAAGTCTGACTCAGAAGGATTCACCAAAGTTAACAATCGAAAGAAGCATGCCAAAAAGATCTCATCAGCCCCAAAAAACACCTTTCCCACTCCATTAGCACCATCCACAAGTAATGGCTTTGATATTCTGTCCCAAAATTCCATTCCTAGAATAGAACCATCCAAACCTGTTGAACCGTCCACCACACCATCCACCTCCACTCATGGAACGGATCCGAGCACATCTCTGCATGAACCACAAGTTGATCCAAAGATAGTAGTCAATCCCACCATTCCCAACATGGATAAAGACTTAGTGATATGGCAAGTGAAAGGAATGGACATCAACAGCTTCTTATTAGATCCCGCCAAGATCACTAGCTCAATGCCTGAAAGAAACCAACCCATCCACATGGATGAGGAACCAAAGAGCTTTGACATAGGATATCTTGACATTATTAGTCTTGAACAAGCTTGCTGGAAGAAATATTTTGACAAAATCCCGGAGAGGCAGCTTGAGAACTTGGAAATAATTCTTTCAAGAGCACATCAGCAGAGAACCTTAGGCATACAGCCAGGCAGTGGCTGGGATGGAAAAAATATCCAAAAAGATAGCAAGAAAATGGGAAGAAAAAAATATCTACAAAGAACAATCATTGTAGGGGAAATCCTGGTGGAGTCAGGAAGATATTCCAAGTTAACTAATTACTTCAGTCCAGTTTCCACTAGTCAACCATGAAGCTCATCTCATGGAATGTAAGAGGGCTCAACAGCCCCGGGAGATACAGAATGATAAATACCATGATACAGCAGGAAAAACCACAAATTTTTCTCATGCAGGAAACAAAATGCAACAACACTACACTGGGTTCCATTATTTCTAGAGCGTGGCCAGGATGTCAATCAGTGGCAGTTGACACGTCTGGAGCATCGGGAGGACTTTCCATCGCATGGAATTTGCAAGCCTTCTCCCTTACGGACTTTCATGCCTCCCATTATCTCATACAAGACACTTTTCACATCATAGGAACCAATATGCATGGTCATTTGACAAATGTATATTTTCCTCAGGACTCCCTACAAAAGATTGCGCTTCTAAACACATTAGAAGCTCTCAATTCTGCCAGAACTCACCCATTATGGATTACAGGTGGGGATTTCAACATGATCACTAAAATGGAGGAGAAAAAAGGCGGCAGAGTCAAATTGGATAATGAAAGCAATCATTTTAGAGACTACATACAAAACAACTAGCTAATAGATTTACCATTCAATAATGGCATCTATACCTGGAATAACAGAAGATCAGGATCACAGCAAATTGCATATCGGTTGGATCGATTTCTCATTTCATACAATTCCATTCACCTGGGAGGAGATATCACAGCCTCAATCTTTCCATTATTAGGCTCGGATCATTGGCCAATCTCTCTACAATGGCAACAACCAGGTGATTCCGCCAGAAGACATTTCCGATTTGAAGCCTTTTGGCTTTTACATCCAGAATTCAAAAATATGGTCAAAACATCCTGGGAAAGCTTCACCCCTCTGGATGGATCAATCATGGATCAATTCCAACAATGCCTAAAGATTCTGAAAAGGATAATCAAGCAATGGAACCATTCCACCTTTGAAAATATTTTTCAAGCTCAAAAAACTCTTGAACAAAATATGAAGGACCTACAGCAGCGAATTATTGAGGAAGGGAGAGAAAATACACTAGCTAATCAGGAACAAGACCTTACTACTCAGCTAGAATATGGAAGGAAGCAAGAGGAAGTATTATGGAAGCAAAAACCAAGAATAAGATGGCTAAAAGAGGGAGAGAGAAACACTAAATTCTTTCATCGTACCACCATCCAGAGAAGAATGCATAATAACATAGCCCAAATTCAGAACCAGCAAGGAGAAGGAATGGAGTAACATGAGGACATTGAGAAAGAAATCCTCAACCACTTTAAATCTATTCATCAAGAGCCTCCAGTGAACAGGCAACTAGCCATAAATAAAATTCTTCAGCATGTACCTAAAATAATTACCGAAGAGAAAAATAAACTACTACTCCAATCGGTTACTCTAATGGAAGTTGAATCTGCAATGGCTCAATTGAAAGATGTGAAATCCCCTGGACCTGATGGATTTACATCCAACTTCTTCCATCACTTATGGGTTCTCATCAAACTAGAAGTATGGAAAGTGGTGGAGGAATCTAGGACAATGCATTGGTTGCTTCCTTTGCTAAATGCAACATTCATAGCCCTCATTCCCAAAGAAGATCACCCCAACACCCCAGATAAGTTTCAGCCCATGGCTCTATGCAATGTAATCTACAAAGAAATTTCGAAAGTCATTGCCAATAGACTCAATCCACTGCTTCCCTTGCTAGTTTCGCAGGAATAATCAGGATATGTGGAGGGACGTCAAATACTAGATGGAATAATTCTAACGCATGAGATCATTCACTCTTTAAAGCACAACAAAGAGGCAGGTATTCTTCTCAAAATTGATTTATCAAAAGAATTTGACAAATTAAGCTAGACCTATATAAAAAAAATGCTTACAGCCTATGGTTTCAGCCCAACATGGATCAGATGGGTGATGAATCTTATTTCCTCTACTTTCTTCTCTATCTTAGTTAATGTCATCCCTTCATTCCCATTCTCCCCATCTCGAGGTATTCGTCAAGGTGATCCCCTATCACCGTTCATCTTTGTCCTCATGGCGGAAGGCCTAGGACGTCTCTTAAAGCATGCTCTCCACTCTCAAAACCTCAGAGGCATCTCAGTGCACGGATCCTCTGCCACCACTCATCAACAATTCGTGGATGATAATATGATGTTTGGGCACCCTTCCATCCAAGAAGCTTATACTCTTAAATCCCTGTTAGATACCTTCTGTGAGGCCTCAGGAACCACCATTAACATTGTCAAGTCTCAGATATTCTTTTTCATACACCCATATTATCCCAAAGAAACATAGCTAGAATCCTGGGTTTCACTATAACCAAAATACCCTCCAAATACTTGGGCACACCTTTGATCAACTTAGCCATAAAGCACACATCCTGGCAACTACTCCTCGAAAAACTTGAAGGCCGCCTCTCTTCATGGACATATAGAACTCTTAATATGGCCAGTCGACTTGTGCTCATCAAAGCTGTACTTCAAAATATGCCTATATACCTTTTTTTGTGCTTGCAGTGCCAAAGTGGGTACTCAAGAAGATCAAGGACAAACAACGCAGCTTTCTATGGGGTTTCTCAGGACAAAATCGCAAATGAGCATTAGTAAAATGGACAATTGTCTACACACCAAAAAAGCAACGAGGCCTTGGACTATGGGATCCACAATATAGTAATGCAGTGATGGGAATGAAAATATGGTGGAAATGGCTATCATCCCCATACACTCCATGGGCCAAATTATGGACAGTAAAATATGCAAATAATCGACCACCAGAAGAATTGATCAGACTCACAAATAATGATGTCAGTTCTCTCATTTGGAATGCAGCAAGACAGAACAGGGACATGCTAAAACAACACAGTTTTTGGGAGATTAAAGACAATGGTAATGCTAGATTTTGGGTTGACTCTTGGAAACAACGACCCCCAATTTTAGAAACCTTCCAACCCCAGAACCTTGAAGAACTTGCTATTCATCAGAACGAAAAATTTTCTCAATTCTGGACTCAACATAACAATCAAGGATATAGGCAATGGAAAAAGGCAGAATAGATTGCTCCGGAGGAATAGGAGGACTTCCACAAAGCAATGGACATAGAGCTCAACAATTGGAAAATTAGATATTCAAATCAAAAGGACATTATAAGATGGGGATATACCCCACAAGGAATCTTTACAACCAAGGAGGCATATGGATTGATGATTCAAACTCAAGAACATGTGGATCCTATATGGGAACGGATATGGATCCCTGGAATCTAGCCTAAAGTTTCCACTGTCATAAGGTTGCTCAGCCATAGAAGAATTCTCACATGGGATAATCTCATAAACAAGGTTTCCACGGACCCTCACGCTACCCCAACTATAATCAGCAAAATGAAACTATTTATCACCTTATGGATTCGTGCAACTTAGCCACCAAACTATGGGAAAAACTCAGCTTCAGGTGTCAAAGAACATGCAGAGTTTTAGGGGATATTATCAGCACCATACACAACTGGATCTCCACTCCATACAACATCATGATATTAAATTCTCTCTGGAAAATCCTTATGGGTCTACTTCTTTGGACAATTTGGAAGGAAAGAAATAAGCGAATTTTTAAAAATCAAAGTACTCCCCTCGACATCTTATGGAGTAATTTCTGCCAGAATATTCAAGAAACACTGGCTCTTTAGACATGGTAGGTAGAATATTATCCTACTGAAGCACAGGAAAGGAATATTCTGGAAAATTGGCACATCCGGCTCCCCCCTGTTGAGGATAATCCCAACATCCTCCCCACCACATCTTTCTCTCTCCCTCTGTGGATTCCCCCTCCACCAGGTATAATTAAATTAAATTTTGATGGAGCCTCAAAAGGAAATATGGGCAAGGCAGGATATGGAGGCATATTCAGAAATCATGAAGGCATCCCTCTTCTCATCTACTTCGGATCCATTGGCTGGGATACGAGTAATTCAGCAGAACTGGAAGGGTTGTAACAAGGACTCAGTTTAGCACATCAATATAATTTCTCCCCTGTTATAATTGAAGGGGATTCCCAAATCCTCATCAACCTGGCCAATCAAATACAAATGGGGTCCCCAGCCTGCAAAGTGGAAAATAGCTGGAGATTAGCAGCTCACCTAGAACTCATTGAACAATGGTTAAGAAACGTGAGAGCTATCACCTTCAATCATGTCAAAAGGGATGGAAACAAGATTGCTGATCTATTGGAAAATATAGGGGTAGACAAAGATCAAGTGCTAGAAGCAGGATCTCTCACCATCCTCAATGATAGTACTCAAATCTAGGAATGCACTGCTCTGGTTCACAAAGAAGCAAAACCCCCGGAAGCGGGTGTTTTCCAATATTAATACGATAGTGGAGGTTTGGGGTGGCAAGTGGCACAGCCATTCTGTTGCCCATAAACTCAAACTTATTAACATTCATAAATGCAATTCAATGTGGCACTGAAATCAACTCAACACCGCCATCCTACATCAAAACTTCATAGTGGCTCCCTCTGAAGCCTTCCAACCTGCATTCTCGAATGTTCAGGCTCCTCTACCTCTGTAATGTCAATGTCCCCATGTGGATGCAAAGCCAAGTTTCCGCACTGCAACTGGTAGGCGCTACCCAATTCTCTGCTGCATAGAGTTTGGGCTAGGTAACCACTATACACAGAGCATTTTCTGTAACAACATCCTCACTCCCGCATCTCTCGCGACTCACAGTGACCATTTCTTCACAATTTCCATTCCTCATAAATCCCAGTCTCTTTCTCCCAGTGAAGCTATGCCCAGGTTGCGTCAATGGATGCGATGCAGAAGAGGCAGTAGTAGAGGGAGAATGTCTTATTCCTCGCCCTCGCCTAATTCAAACTCCACTTCTTTGCCTTCATCTGATTATATCTCGCCTCGCTACCTAGACACGCATAGCGGTAGAGGTCGCACTCACATTACCAACTCTCAGCCTCCACAGTCCGGTCCTTCTGCTGCTACCTTCCCGTCCAGCTCACAATCTTCCCATTGCACAACCCAATTTACTTACCAATGTGCCATGGACAGACCTACTACCAAAGCCACTATAATAGTCATGTTTCAGGAGGAGGAGCACGAAAAACTCAGGGCGAGCCTCCTGAATATCCTCACACCAGCGTAACAGAGAAGCACCACTCAACTCAGGGCAAGCCTCCTTCTTGCAAACACATGTGGATTCACACTGGTGAAGGCACTGTAGAGCAGACACGGGACAATCAGGAACAAGCTACTGGCGGAGAAAGGGAGAAGGATGACACGGGTGCAATGCAGGCTGAAAAGGAAGACCTCGACGCCTACAGTTGCCGAATTATTGAAGAATGCCCAGTGACACCAGATGAAAGCTAAACCTACAAGCTTCTTCAGGAATCAGGTTCCCAGATCCCAATCATTTGGGTTCATTTCAGTTTTTTTGAAAAGTTTAGTTAGTTTTGAAATGGTTGTAAACAAAACAGTAAATTATGCTCACATGCCATTTTCCCCTGCGTGGGTGGCACATCTATTTTGGACCAGACTAGTTTCCCACTATAGGGCAGTCTTTAACATGTTTTGGATGCAATATGCGATGAACCCTGGCTGAGAACTGCTGAGGCTAATGCCTCATTGTACCATTTTGTTACAGTAATAGATTATAGTCAAATTTAGAAAGAAAAAAAAAATCACCATTGTTGTATTACACATTCTCTTATGGATGTCATATATAACTGTTGTCATGGAATCCACAAATTTCCTAGGGTAGTGACGCTTTGAAGAAAGTGATGATTCAAACTCAGCTAAACCAAAGTTATTTCTTTATTTTCTTGGTCCATGTAATATCCCAAGACAAAAAAGCTTCACAATTGACAAAAAGACAATCCCAATTGAAGCAAATTCAAATTCATTATCATCTTACCAACTGAAGAAAATTAGAGTCATTATCCATATCTTTCCTCCCTGTGAGTAGCTATAAAAGAACAATGTCATAGTTTTACACATCATACTTCTCATTAAGCCTATACATCCTTGCATACTCAAGGTCAAAACTAATAACACCCATAACATAGATGGGGGTTTGGGTTTTTGCATATGGGATACACTTGACAATGCCAAAGTCTAACAAATCTGCTTCAAAATTGTCATTGTAATATTCCCTCTCATATTTTTTCCAAATGGAAATTTGGTTTAATAAGTTATGGTTTTTCTTTAGCGATGGGTTTTGTTAAACAATTTGAGAGTAGAAATATTGTAGGTGGACCTTTATTCAATTTAATTTTATATTAACAACAAAGTGCTATATAAATGCCCAAAAACACTTCCAAACAACATTATACCATTTAAATTAAACTCAACAAGGGATACACCATTGATATGCACTATACAATAGCAAAATGACTCCTTTCCACTCATGAAATTAATTTAGAGTTACACAATAGCATATTGTAAAATTTATGGACTGATAAAAGAGCCATAAAAGTAATCAGCCATAGACATTTATTTCTCAACCCACAAACTAATATTAAACCCATAATTTTTATACACCGCTGATATAAGGCAATATGAAGATAGTGCCAAGTCATAAACAATCCATTTCTTAGCTTGAAATCAACATATACAATGAGCGAATACGGAAGATAGAGCCTAGTTTGGAGGCTTATAAATAAGTGACAAATATCAGTTCTGAAGGCATAAATTGACCAGCATTGACCCCTTGAATTATGAGCTTAATTTCTGGAGTACAACTAACTCTTCGTCATTGTAAAAAATCAACAACATTTATGGCTCCCTTTTTCTCCTAAGTGACACTCTTTGCACACATGTAATTAAGGCATCTCCATAACCCACACAGAGAGATTGTGATAGCAACCAAAAGAGGTAAATCAACCCACAATAATGCTACCTTAAGCAAGGAAATTTGTCTAGCAACTCTCCTTCAACACAATGTCACTCTCAGGAGGTACTAACTTCAACAAATGAGAAAAATAGAAATCCTACCTTCCAGAAACATGCTCATAAGACAAAGACCAGATTTTAGGTATCTTGTGACTGGTTATTGTACTTGCATTGTTACATAATTCAACTAGCTGAGTGTAAGAGTGAATATGTCCCTCTTGAGTGGAGGACTCGACCCCTTGGAAATATTGAACTTGACCCACAAAACAGAGGATTCTAGCCTCTTTCACAATACTAAACTTGTTCTTCCTTGAGAAGAACTTTACCAGTAATGAATAAGGATGAACTTGACCCTAAATGCAATGTTCACCTCCTTTCACATAATTATTGAGAGGTTGGAAACTTAGAGTTTGATGTCAAAATATCTTCTTTCAAGTATTCAAATGGCTCATCTCTAATTCCACCAAACATGAAAAGGATTGATATGATTCCTCCCTTCTATTTAAAGCTAGTATATTTATGTATTAAGCTAGCAGTTGTTGCTCTTATCCAACTATTTGAATTTTTAAGTTGATCAATCAATAAAGAAAATGAGAGAAAAAAAAAATATCAATGGAAATCAACCATTTTTATAATTTCTGCTACTGTTTCCAACAAAGTATCAGATACATCTGGATCCTCAATGGCTTCCAAAGCATGTTTCAATATTCCAAGCATATTTTCTTCTTTTTTTTGTTGCATGCATCATCATCTTCAAATAAAATATCCATTACATTATTCTGAATGAAGTAATGGATTTTCAAAAAAAAAATCTCCTCACAACCTTCTTCTCATAAAGTGGAAGCGTATCCAGGCATTTTATCCACAAAGGTTTTGTTCCCAGAAGGCCACTTTTGATTGCATGGTATAGAAGATGATAAATTCTTCCCATAGTAGCAACACGAACTTTCTCTAATGATTCACTAAAAAGAAGTCGAGAAAAGAGATACTAACAAATATTGAAAGAAACCTTTAACAACTGTATTATTAAGCATGTATTTCCTTTATATCTGATATAAAGTTACATCCATGTCACTTTTCCCTGAGTTAGCTGAAATTTTTTATCACACTGAACACAAAATAATCCTGATATAACATCTATGTTTCCAAAATTCACTTTCAAACCAACATTTTTGTGGATTTTACAAAAAACGTTTGTTGCATAATCGATTGCTAAAGGAGTAGCAGATAAACATGCAATGTATCCAATCTCATGAGCTAAAATTTCACAAACTTTGTCAAATATGTCTTCAACAAAGATCTCCAATCTTCTACACATGGTTATAATAACATCATAGCTAGAATTAAATGCAATAATTCGCATAGATAAAGCATCTTCAACTTGGACATCAACAATCTAATCTTTCAATGCTAAGTCCAAAACATAAAAAAAAAAATTCACTCATTGCTTTGATCCCTACCTCAGGCAACATACTCATAATTATGCACTTTGTCTTCTTGATGATATCAGATTGGATGTCAATATCAGAAAACAACCATGGAAGTTTTAAAATTGAGAAAAGTGTTTCTGTGTTCAAATATCTTTCTCTGTTGCTTGTATTTTGAAATGTCTAAGAAAACACACTTAGCACTGAGAAACTCTTTAGTTGTACATTCAAAAATTCATATAGGGCATATGGCATATAAATTATGAAGGAAAGAACCCATGGTCAAATCATAAATAGTGGTCCATTGAATGTACAATATTATTGATAGGAATTCTTTCTGCATCCAGTGATGATGATGCTAAATGTATAAAGTTGAAACAAGGCTTTGTAATGTACCGTCTCCTTAAGAAAGTAAACTACAAGATGCAGAAATGAACAATGAGATAATAAGGCCTTCTGCTTGAAGCCTTCTTTTGACAAGGAATCTATTCAACAATTTCAACATCCAAGAGAAAAATGGTTGCTATGTACCTCTTCTGTAACATCAATTAGAATACCCACACTGTTTGGCGACTTGGAAAAAGTAGGAAGGTCACATAAAGGTGTTGGAGAGCTTTAGATATAAAATTTAGTAAAGTTCATGTCAAACCATGTTATAGACAAATTAGTAGAAACTATGAAGCTAGATTTAGTTGTGTAAAATGATGCAACATATAATAGGTATGCCATGGGATAATTACGGAAATTCCATTTTCTACAATAGGAATTCATGATAAACCTAGGTTCTAAGGAAGCATTTCTAGTTTCCTAGGTGTAAAATTAATATCTCTCAAAATTGAGAAGTGTGGCTCCTTCACCTATAACGTAGAATGGTCCACTAGATAAGTATGTCATTGGCCTGAATGGACTAGATAAGTAAGTTTCTGCACGCTGTGAAAAGAGAGTTTTGGAAAGATTTTGGAAATTTTCTATAGACAAAACTAACTCTCAAGCATGGTAGGAGAATATTTATGCACATATTCTAGAGCCTGATGACTTCTCACAAAAAGAACTAAAGCAAATTTCATGAAAAATTTTAAAGTAAAAAATAAATAAAAGCAACACAAAGTTCATGTAGGCTAGGAAATCCAAAACAACATGAAGAATCCCCATACTACTTTGAATTCATTGGATGTTGGAATTAAAATAGTCTACGAGGGTTGTTTCTATATCAACACATCACTGCTTACAAATAAACAAATTTATACAACCTGTAGCAAATATTTGAGAACAGTTTGATTTTTTACACACTTGAAGAGGTGAAGTGACTAGTGAATAGCTAATAATTTCCAACAAACTATACTTAGCATTTAGAAAAAATAATGGAACATGAAAAATAGTAGAAGTCGCACATGCATTCAGAGTGTGGAGTGATCAATTTTTCTACCTATGTGAAGAATATACGACTTTCTCTCATATCTATTTCATTGTGTTCAAGTCTCACTTGCATCTCCAGTGATAATTCAAACACCTTTTTCAGATTTGTTCATCAAGGAAAACAATTGATATGTTGGCGAGACATATGACTATAAGGCACTCACAATTTCAACAAATATTTTAAGGGTCATTACCCCCAATGGGGAGGACACCTTATATGAGAGGAAGTCACCTTGCACACTTTCCGAGCTATTATGATGAGGATGTCCACTCATTGATAATTACTTCGTCTTCTCCTTGTAGATTGTACTTGTACCATGGAATTTTCCAAATGGAGCCTTCTGCATTGAATCTTGATGGAAGGTTCTACTCATGATGCCACAAGTGCCACTTTGTTGAAGTTTTGCATGGTCTTTGTCCATTCATTCAAGGTTTGAAGAAGGAACCCACTTTGGAGGAGGCCACACATGATTTTAGGTAGGATTTATTCATTGTTCGTAAAGGTAGATACATGTTCAACCACTTGGAGGAGGAACCGTACTTCATTGTGCCATTTTTGGAGGATTATTGCAAAACCAACTGCATTATCATGTTATAGTTGACTTGTTTCATGGAGCTAGTTGATTGAGAGCATTATTGTAGCCTTTTTCTAAAATATTTTCATGATTTTTCTTGGAGTAGAAACGGGATCTCAACATCCTATTGCTATATTTAGTATAGATTTTTTTAGGAGGTTTTGATGGAAATATTTTATTGTATTCCTTGCAGAGAATACTGAAACTAGGAAAAGGTTGCAATAATAGCTGTGAGCATGCTTACAATGCTTCAGCTACAAAAAATGACACTATGGTTGTTAAAAATAAGTGGTGGAAAAAAAATTTCAAGGGTTGGGAATTGCACTAGCCATTCGAAAAGGCAAGAAGGAGATACAAATATTGAAGATCATTTTCCAAAACATTCAATAGGTGAAAAGACAAAGCTTCCTGGACAATATGGTTTAAAATTTTTTGATATATTATTTGATAGGGGTAGGAATACATTAGATGTCCCCTTATTTGCTGCAACTGATCAATCAATGGTTGCAATCACAACCTTAGTACTTTTCAAGAAGTTATGTACTATAAATTTGTTATCCTTCTTACCTCGTAGAATGGCTTTCATTCACATTGTAGATGGGAGCCTTTTGAAGTAAAGGGAGATTCATATTTAGTGTGGTTATAATTTTTTCAAAAACAAAATCTTAGCATAATTCTAGCACTGAGTGTGAAGTGTGTGGTATATGAATTAAGTAGATAGTGCTACTTAATAGGGAAAATTTATAAGCCCACATGGTGTAGAGCAGTCGGTGATGGGGTGTACTCTTAAGGCACTCTGTTCTACAAGGTCACTAGTTCGAAACCCGTGGGTGGGATGGGAGGAGAAAAAATTGGAAGATTAGGATTAGTCTGAACGAGAAAAAAAAATAGGGAAAATTTATAAGCTAGTGTAGTCTGGTATTTGAAGATGCCTCATACAGTTTGTCGAAGGAGGTTGTCAACGACTATGGTCTTTACTACCCCTTTACATCCCAAATTATTTTGAGTAGCACCCTATATAGGAAGTTAACACATGGCATGTCAAAACCTTTATTGATAAATTATTGCACATTCATAGAGTAGCGTTGCCTTCCAAGGGAGATTTGGATGCTTTAAAGATTTGAATGTTATAAAATGAATCCACTTTGGAGAGCACCCAACCAAGGGTCTTGTTATCACTCAAAAAATTCAAACATCATTTTTACAAGTTTAAATAGGTTCATGAGTCAAAATAGGGTTGTAGGATTCATTTTTAAGTTTGGTCAAGGGAAATGTTAAATTTTTATGGGTTAAGTTTACCCTAAGGTCCAAACCCACTCATGTTCAAACTCCTTCATGTCACATCATTCATCATTTTCTGATTCATTTCATTTTCCAATGTTTTTTTACCAAAATTGCCTAATTAGCCAAGAAACCACAGTTTTATAGCGCATTACACTATAAAAAGTCACTTTGCGTTACGAAAGCGTTGATAGTTTCGTAGCGTAAACAGTAAAATTTACACTATAGGCGCTATGAAAGTGCGGTTTTGTAATTTTCTTGTCAGTCGAGTTGTTAAATGTCAGAAACCATTGGGAAAGGGTAAGTTAGATGTCTTTTGAGTCATGTAATGATGAAATCGAAGTACATACCCACATTTTCAGTCATCATCATCAGTGTAGGTAATGAATAAGCCATCATTTTCAGTCATGAGAGGACATTTAAATTTCAAATATTTCCCTAATTAGTCATTCTCATTCCTTTTTCCTCCATGCGTAATATCTGAGCTATATAGTGTTATTGTATTGAGCCAAACTTGTGGTTGGTTATTTCAAAGGGATTACTACATACATATCAAGCGAGGTTGAATATTTATATCAAGCGAGGCTAAACATCCATATCAAGCAAGGCTGAGAGGTTCTCTAAAGAACTATGGTGGAGGAAAGAAAAATACACAGAGGAGGATAGTGCTTAAGACATGAACCTGAAGACATTAAAGAAATAACTGAAGACCCAACAATAATGGAAGCATTCAGAAGAGAAGGTTGTTTACAGTTTTGTGAGAAATTTCAAGGCTATCATACAAAGGTATCCAAGGAATTTTCTATGAATTTTAGTGGAACAAAAACTAAAGTGGGGATGCTAAGTTTATCTATTATGCCAGAGGTCATTGCTGCTGTTACAGAAATCCCAAGAGGTCAAGAAACCTGGTTCAAAGGATTCAAATTTAATATGGAGCAGTGTAAATAGTTCATGAAGCCTGAGCACATTGAGATGGATCTCAATAATGTTGTTCCAAGAAGATGCATCAAAGATCATTTTTCAAAACTATTTCTCATCATCCAGAAATACTTTACATGCGAGGCCAAATATCACAAGGTTTATTCATACCATTTGAAATTACTTTTTCACTTCACTGGCAAGATTTCCCTAGACTTACCTTTTTATCTCCATAGAAGTATTTAAAAGATGGTTGATAAGGTTTAGGAAAAGTCTAAGGGGAGAGAGACATCATTGTTTCATCATGGCTTAATGAAATTATTGTTTTTAGATGAACTTCAAAGGTTAGGCAGAGATTGGTCCTCATTCTTGTTTGTTAATGGTTTGAGTTGGATAATCTAACTCCTAAAATAAATCCTAAAGCCAAGAGAATTCCATCACCACTAGCAATAGAACAGAGCCAACCTTTGGTTGCAAAATCAAAAGAACCTGCAAGAGTAAAGCCAAGTAAACAAACTGAGAAAAAGTCAAAGTAAGTGTAGGTTCTTGATACACAAACTCCCCTATCTGTAGAATATAAATCAAAGGCGGTCAAACATGCAAAACAAGAACAAGTTGTTAGCAAACAAGGGACCAAAAGAATTACTAGAAGCCAAACAGTGCTTTTGAAGGAAAATACAATGGCTACAGAAGGCAGAGCAGTAAAAAAGGGAAATTTAGAGGATATTCTTCATGCTATTGACATAGAGAAAACACCTATTGTTCAAGTTGAATTCATAGGAGAAGATGAGCAGAAGTTGAAAAAATTCAAGTCTGCAAAGAGATTAGAGTTTGAGGGAGAAGATTCAGGTTTCATTATCCAAGCAAGAAAGACTATGACAAGGCATGCTAGGAAATTTATGTAGAGAAGCAAAGAAGTCCCAATAACCACTGAGACAGCTCAAACACCTAAATAAACTATTGACCTCTCATCACCCACAATAAAGGATACATTGAGGAAATTAAAAAAGGGAAAAGAGAAAGTGATTAAAAAGATAGAGTTGTAGCTCCTTGAGGAAGAGTTAAAATTGGCAAATCAGGAAATTGCTATCCTGAAAATGGAAGCTATGAAACATAGTGTTGAGAAAATGCAATTTGAAAAGATGAAGGCAGTTTGGGAAGAATAGGTTGATATTGTCTCTAAGACTTAGAAAATACACAACAGTTTGTCAAGTGGGTAGTTCTAGCAAGAGAAAAAGTTAAACATGTAATAAAGGTGAATATTTATCTAAGAGCTACCAATAAAAGTCTTAAAAATCAGGTAAAGGATTTACAAGAGAAGTTTTAAATGATTCATGATGAACTACAAAGAAAAGGTATCAAAATGATAGTGATTGAAGAACCATTAGGTAAACCAATTATAAATAAGGAAGAAATGCCTCAAGGAACCTAAAATGGAGTTGGTTTATGGTTTGTGGATGATGAAGACATGTTGGTTACAAATTTTTGGCAACTGCAATTTTCATTTGACAAATTTATGCAAAAAACTGTGTTTTTAGTAGTTTTCAGCAGTTTCGTGGCGCCTCCAGGCTTAAAAAGAAGTAAAGCACTACGAAACTGTTGTAGTTATGTTTTTGTCTTCCTGATCAGTGTTAAAGGGTGTTAAGGGATAAAAAATTTATGAGACATGTGTTAAAGGATGATAAATCTGATACAAGAGGAAAAAGTTATAATTTTTGAAGATAAAGGCTTGTAAGGCAGCACTACAAAAAGTGCTACGAAACTACTTTCTTTTCATAGCACAATGCATTACATCCTTTTAAGCAGCCTTTAAGGTGGTTTTTGAATAGCTGAAGGTTATGGAGGGGTTATGGACTATGTCAAGCCAAGGTTAAATATTCAAGACCACAAATTAGAGATTAAATGATAACCAGAATGTTCAAAGAAGAAAAAAGATCCTTTACATGAAAAACAGGGTATTGTTTCCTATTTTTGAGGAGGCCAGCTAAGTGGTCATAAAGAAATGAATGCCAGTATCCAAATTCAACCATGTGATGACATACTTATCAATGATGTAATTTCAAGAAGATAAGGTTGTTAAATATAGGGAGTTTGAGTCATTTTTGAAATAGAACGGTCAAGTAGGATAGATGTATGTTTGTCATAAATTTCATGTTTTATAGTTATGAAAGGTATCAGTGGACAGAAATGTGATGTATCTAGCCTAGAGGCAGATCATCTGATGATGTAAGATCTCTATTGAATGCCATTGGGTCGAATTTGTCAAGGGTTGGATATTTTTGGCAAAATTGCAGCTTATTGTATTTTGACTATTTCAGCTAATACAAAGATTTGTTACTTGACCAACTTGAGATTATGAAAGCGTTTTTAGTGCTTAATTGTTCTATATTTACCTTTTATGTATCTCTCTTGCAGTGTTTTTCATTTATATTACTCAGAATTCATCCTTGTGATGCTCTGACTTCCTTTGTAAGTGAATTGACTGTGTATTTCCTTGTCTCATGTGTGTGTGTCCTACTACTAAAAACTCTAACCTGCCTCAACTTCCATGTCAAGTAAACTTACTGTAATCACCGAAATTTTTACTTCATAAGCCCAATGGCTACATATTGATATTATTTTCAGCCTACGGGTTGGAAATGTTATCTCAAAATACTATTTGATTGTAAAGCTATTGGAGTTTGTTGCTATATACAATAACAACACAACTTTTCTTCACCTGAGATTCTTATTATATTTCCATGAGTTTTTATCCTATCTTTTGAAAGGTTTTCTTCAATGTATTAATGCTTATTAATCAGAACTCATGATTTTTCATGCTTTGAATTCCTTTAAGTATTAAGCTATGGTATATCTCTCTTAATAGTTTACCTTCAATGTCTTGATGTCTCATCACTCAGAATTCATGTATTACATGCTCTAGCTTCCTTCAAACCTCAAGCTTTTGAAAACCTCCTGTATGTCTTTCTCTTTCATTGAAATATTTGCAAGCCTCAGCTTCCATAAGGAAAGCCTTGTTATTTAGATCCCTGTCACTGACTCCATATCCCAATGGTAGTAAGATCTGATCTCTTCAACCTGCAAACATATGAAAACAATACATAAATCATAGAGTTAGCCATCTATTTTTATCATTAACCAATATCATAAGCCCCCTTCAGAGAGTGCTCTTACACTAAAGAGGCCGAGTTTCAGTTAGAAGTGGTTTGAAATAGTTACACTGAAGTTGCCGATCAGTAGCTAATCAGGTGCGATTTTTGTGATAACATTTTGGTGCATCTACCGGGAGACCGAAGGTGTAAATTTTCCCTGGGAAGAATGACAAATTTTCAGTTCTAAGTTCTGAGAGTAGTAGAAAATTAGGCACATATTGGCTGTATCTCTTCTCTGGTGACTCCACACATCAAATAATCAATTGGAAGGTGACTCCACTCCTTGAAGATCAGTAGCTTGATGAAGTTTCAAGATGAGTTCCATTGCAAGAATAAAAGCTAGGTATGCCCCTATGAATCAGTCTCATATCCCTGGTTTTCCAAATCCTATGCCAAAGGTCGAATGGTTAACTTATCTTCCTATATTTAAAGATGAAAAGAAATAAAATTTTGCTCTTCATTTGGTTAGATACCATATGCATGTACAAAGACTTAAGGTTCAGTTCCCTGAGGATTGTATCATGTAGATGTTTATGGCCACTTTAGAAGGAAAAGCATGGTCATGGTACAAAAGCTTTCCAAATGGTTCATTTTATTATATTGTTGATTTTGATGTTGCATTTTATAAGATGAATGAAGAGTATCATCCCTCCTTATTGCTAGTCAAAGACTGTTGTAAACATTGTGTGAGATTTATTGAATATTTGGAGAATTTTTATGAATATGATGAGTTCATGGATGAGGAAATTTTAGAGGCCCTTCATTACAACCCAATTCATCACCAAGAAGAAAGGATAACCTCTCCCTTGGATGAAAATGAAACCCAGTAGGATTTTATTTATGAAAATCATGTTACATCCTCTAAGTTTGATGAAACTTTGCAGGAGACTTGTCAGTCCTTTGGTCATCAGGAGTATGAGAATCATTTCAAACAGCAAGAGGAAGTGGATGAAAATTTTTCTTTATCCTTTTCTTCTAATCATAAATCATTTGAGTGCGAGTCAAAAGTTAAAATTCAATTTGTGGATGAAATTGCTAAGAACATTGAAAAAGACATTGAAGTTTTAGAAGATCAAATTCAACCTTATAGGCTTCATGATCAAGATCAGTCTTTTCAAAAGTTGTTAATGCCAGAAAATAAAGAGAGAGTGTTGCTACCTTTCTCCTTTGAGATTGAGGAAGAATACACTATTTTTTAAAATCGTTTTGAACAACAGTTTGATAGCACACAATTGAAATCTTGTGTGGCTGAGCAAATCATATATGAGTTGTCCAAAGTTGCAGAATGTCTTAATAATTAGCAAACATATTATGTATTATATGATCCTATAGCTGACTACATGGAAGAGTTCTACAGTTCATATTTCTAGTTATATTTTCATTTTGAAGATCAGATATATTTTATGTTGCCTTGGTCATCTCAATATCAAGCTTATTTTTGGTTCAAGTGCAGTCAAGAGGTTTAAATGTCATATCAGACTAACGACTGGCTTCATTGGAAGTTTCATGTTGCTTGAATTAAAAATGGAGATTTTAGTTGTTAGGGTAAGTAGGAGTGTGTGAATAAGCTCAAAGTTGACTGAGCATCTTTTCAGTAGGTATAAATTTGGTTCTTCAGTAGTAATCATCAAGCTTGAGCCCGAGGTGAAGGCCATAAGAGCTTAGTGAAGTTTTCATAAATTTCAGTGTTTTTATTTCCAAGAAGATGGATAGCACTGGAACTATAG
This sequence comes from Pinus albicaulis, assembly GCA_034641835.2. Lineage (NCBI taxonomy): Eukaryota > Viridiplantae > Streptophyta > Pinopsida > Pinales > Pinaceae > Pinus > Pinus albicaulis. The sequence goes on from CM076576.1 coordinate 219,866,701, forward strand.
GTTCTTTGGTGTACCACAGGGGCACACCATATCCCAAATGGAGCCACTGTTATCACTCAAAATATTCAAACATCATTTTGACAAGTTTAAATAGGTTCATGAGTCAAAATAGGGTTGTAGGATTCATTTTTAAGTTTGGTAAAAGGAAATGTTAAATTTATATGGTTTAAGTTTACCCTAAGGTCCAAAACCACTCCTGTTCAAACTCCTTCATGTCACATCATTCATCATTTTCTGATTCATTTCATTTTCCAAAGTTTTTTTACCAAAACTGCCTAATTAGCCAAGAAACCACAGTTTCGTAGTGCATTACACTATAAAAATTCACTTTGCGCTATGAAAGCGCTGATATTTTCGTAGCGTAAATAGTAAAATTTACACTACAGGTGCTACGAAAGCACGGTTTTGTAACTGTCTTGTCAGTCGAGTTAATTAACCGTTGGGAAAGGGTAAGTTAGATGTCTGTTGAGTCATGTAATGATGAAATTGAAATACATACCCACGTTTGCAATCATCATGGTCAGTGTAGGAAATGAATAAGCCATAATTTTCAGTCATGAGAAGACATTTAAATTTCAAACCTTTCCCTAATTAGTCATTCTCATTCATTTTGCCTCCATGCATAGTATCTGAGCTCTATAGTGTCATTGTATTGAGCCAAACTTGTGGCTGGTTATTTCAAAGGGATTACTACATCCATATCAAGCGAGGTTGAACATTTATATCAAGCGAGGATGAAAATCCATATCAAGTGAGGCTGAGAGTTTTTCTAAAGAACTATGGTGGAGGAAATAAAAATACATAGAGGAGGAAAATGCTTAAGAAATGAACCTAAATACATGAAAGAAATAACTGAAGACCTAGCAGTAATGGAAGCATTCAGAAGAGCAGGTTGCTTATAGTTTTGTGAGAAATTGCAGGGTTGTCATACACAGGTATCCAAGGAATTCTTTATGAATTTTAGTGCAACAACCACTAAAGTGGGGATTCTATGTTTATCTATTACGCCAGAGATCATTGCTACTATTACAAAAATCCCAAGAGGTTAAGAAACATGGTTCAAAGGATTCAAATTAATATGGAGTAGCGTAAAGAGTTCATGAAGCCTGAGCACATTGAGATGGATCTCAACATTGATGTTCCAAGAATATGCATCAAAGATAATGTTTCAAAATCATTTCTTATCATCCAGAAATACTTTACATGTGAAGGTAGATATCACAAGGTTTATTCATAACATTTCAAATTACTTTTTTTACTTCACTGGTAAAATTTCCCTAGACTTATCATTTTATCTGCATAGAAGTCTTTCAAAGATGGCTGATAAGTTTTAAGCAAAGACCAAGGAGAGTGAGACATCATTTTTTCATCATGGCTTAATGAAATTATTTGTTTTCAAAAATAGGAAACAATACCTTATATTCTTCTTGAAAAACAGGGTATTGTTTCCTATTTTTTAGGAGGTTAGCTAAGTGGTCATAAGGAAATGAATGCCAGTATCCAAATTCAACCATGTGATGACATACTTGTCAATGATGTAATTTCAAGAAGATAAGTTTGTTAAAGACAGTAATAGGGAGTTTGAGTCATTTTTGAAATAGGACTGTCAAGTAGGATAGGTGTCTGTTTGTCATAAATTTCATTTTTTATAGTTATGCAAGGTGTCAGTGGTAGATCATCTGATGATGTAAGATCTCTATTAAAGGCCATTGCGTCGAATTTTTCAAGGTTTGGATATTTTTGGCAAAATTGCAGCTTATTGTAATTTGATTGTTTTAGCTAATACAGAGATTTGTTACTTGACCAACTTGAGATTTTGAAAGAGTTTTTACTGCTTATTTGTTCTATATTTACCTTTTATGTATCTCTCTTGCAGTGGTTTTCATTTATATTACTCAGAATTCATCCTTGTGATGCTCTGACTTCCCTTATAAGTGAATTGATTGTGTATTTCCTTGTCTCATGTGTGTGTGTCCTACTACTAAAAACTCTGACCTGCCTCAACTTCCATGTCAATTAAACTCACTATAATCATTGAAATTTTTACTACATAATCCCAATAGCTACATATTGATATTATTTTCAACCTATAGGTTGGAGATGTTATCTCATAAGACTATTTGATTGTAAAGTTATTGGAGTTTGTTGCTATATACAGTAACAACACAACTTTTCTTCACCTGAGATTATTATTATATTTCAATGAGTTTATGTCCTATCTTTTGAAATGTTTTCTTCAATATCTTAATGCTTATTACTCAAAACTCATGATTTTTCATGCTCTGTCTTCCTTTAAGTATTAATCTATGGTATATCTCTCTTAATAATTTACCTTCAATGTCTTGATGTCTCATCACTCTGAATTCATGTATTACATGCTCTAACTTCCTTTGAATCTCAAGCTATTGAAAACCTCCTGTATGTCTTGCTCTTTCATTGAAATATTTACAAGTCTCAGCTTCCACAAGGAAAGCCTTGTTATTGAGATCCCTATCACTGACTCCATAGCCCAGTGGTAGTAAGCTTTGATCTTTTCAACCTGCAAACATATAAAAACAATACATAAATCATAGATTTAGCCATCTATTTTTATCATTAACCAATATTATAAACCCCCTTGAGAGAGCCCTCTTAGACTGAAGAGGCTAAGTTTCAGTTAGAAGTGATTTGAAATAGTTACACTGAAGTTGTATGATCAGTAGCCAATTAGGTATGATTTTGGTGATAACAGGTCCAATGAAGTTATTAGAGCATATTTTAGGAAGGAAGAATCATTATAAGGGTGGGCATGGATGTTGTAAGGATGACATGTGGAAAAGGAGACCACTTAATGGCACAAGAAGCCAAGAATAGGGCAGCACTCCACTTTACAAGGGATATGGACACCATATATCCACAACTAAACCACTAAATGAGATACACCCTATAGTATGATGACACTTGGCAAGATTGACGATTTCCAAAAGGGGTTATATAGAAGAGCACTCCAACCTAAGAGACATAGACTTTTGTTGATGTTTTATTGTTATTTATTTGAAGAAAATATGAATCCATAGCTTTCTAAAGTATTCTCTATAACATTTTATTAGAAAATAATTATTAAGATAGAATATAAAATCAGGAGCACTCTTAACATGTGAATTGAATTAATGTGAAGGAAAAACCCCATAGGCCAAGTAGAAAGTTCTTTGCAAGAAAGGGAGAAAATCCCCATGACAGATTTATGCTTCTGTCATTGTCTTCCTTTTTGTAGGTTGGATTGATGTGCAAGGTTTACATTGTGATCTCCTAGTGTACATTCTTATCTGGAGGTGCTAATTTTGGCAAGGGAAGAAGGCTTTGGCAGTGATTTTTAAAAATTTCATGCTGGAAGAGAAGCATGAATTCTGAGAAGGAACATGTAGAAGTTTCCAGCGCAGATTTCTAGGCTGAAAAGGTGCTCTAGTTGCACGCATTTCCAAACATTTAATACTAGTATTATAGGCTATTTTTCAAGGAACAAAATAAGTTATGTCAGCTTGAATTTCAAGGAGAAATTTGCAGGTCAGTCACACAGATTTCGAGGAAGGAAATTATGAGCAGTGGCATGAATTTCAAGGGACACTGGTTTATCAGTGGCATGAAATTCGCGGTGTTTTTTTCAAGGACAGTGATGTTTTTCTAAGCAGATAAAATCTGTAAGTGGCACATATTCCAAAGTAGTGATTGTTGGACAGTGAATGAGTTTCAAGGAAAATCGCATGATTTCCTAGACATCAATAGGGAGAGATAAGTACCATGTGTGATGTAATTAATGTTTTAATTAATTCTCTAAGAAAAGAAAAATAAAATCCTCCTTCAAACTGGCTTTCCCCTTTGGGGTTTTTCCAAGGTTCTTAGATTGACCAAAAACTAGAGTCCAAAAATTTGTGTGTATAAGTAAAAGAGTAGTGGTAGCCTAGCAATATTTATTTTGAATTTTATATTCACGTTATATCAGCAATTAACCATGGGATGTGGGCATTAAAGATCATTTTTTAAAAAAACTAAAACCTGGTGGGGATACAGGACACATAAGAATTTTCTACACTCGCTAGTGGGTACTGTGGCTCAGAGCCTTTGTCTACTAAGAACACCGAATAAAACAATGCAGTTTTCCAAGTAATGTCCAATAAAGTAGTGTCATGTGGAAGATTGGAGGACCAATACCTTCCTCATGAACAATTCTAAGAATTCTTGATCGAGGTACCAAAATAAGAGGGAGAGAGGGTTTTGATATTCACTAAAAATGCGACATAACCATCCCTATATCTCCTACTATATAAGACAAAAAAAAAAAAAGTTTCCATTTCAATCTCTTCTATATGACAATTAGAAAACCCTATTCTCTTAAGGAATCTATTGTTTAGCCTCCACCAAAGACTATGTAACCCCACTCAAAACTAGCCCAAATATATCTTAGAGTGCATGCATCTAGTCTCGCAACATGGAGATCAAACAAAGAGGACATGTCTCTAAGAAATGCATCGAAGGTCATCTTAGGCTTCAATCATTCTAGTGGGTCAAGCTAAGATACCAAGATATATTAATTGTATATTTCATCTATTATGAACATGTTCATAACATGTTTATTCAACAAAATATGTCCAAGAATATCCAAAGTATACCTGAAAAGAGGGAGGAAATCCGTCATCCAAATGACCATAGCAAGACATGATACCTTTGAAAACCAAAAACATTCGTGCTAGAAGAGAAGAACAAATTTTGAGAAGCAACAGTTAGAGGTTTCTAGCATAGGTTTCTAGGCTGAAAAGGTGGTCTAGTTGCATGCATTTTGAGACATTTAATCCTGGTCTGATAGCCCATTTTTCAAGGAACAAAAGTAGTTCTCTCAACATGAATTTCAAGGAGAAATTTGCAGTTCAGTGGCATAGATTTTGCAGAAGGAAATTCTGAGTAGTGGCATGAATTTCAAAGGACAATGGTTTTTTAGTGGCATGAAATTCACGGTGTTTGTTTCAAGGACAATGGCAATTTTTTGACCAGAGAAAGTCTGTCAGGGGCACACATTCCAAAGTAGTGTTTTTTGGAAAGTGAACGAGTTTCAAGGATAATGGAATGCTTTGCTAGAGAGAAACAGGGACAAATAAGTACCTTGTGTGATGTAATTAATGTTGTAATTAATTCTCTGAGAAAAGAAAAAAAAATCTCCTTCAAACTAGCTTTCCCCTTCGAGGTTTTTCCAAGGTCTGAGATTGACCAAAAACTAGAGTCTAAAAATTTGTGTGTATAAGTAAAAGAGTAGTGGTAGCCTAGAAATGTTTCTTTTGAATTTTATATTCATGTTATATTAGAAATTAACCATGGGATGTGGGCATTAAACATGATGTGTAAAACAAACTGAAATCGGGTCGGGCTACAGGATGCACAAGAATTTTCTACACTCGCTAGTGGGTATTGTGGCTCTGTTGCTCAGAGCTTTTGCCTACTAAGAACATCGAATAAAATGATGCAATTGTCCAATTAATTTCTGATAAAGCAGTGGAATGTGGAGGATTGGAGGACCAATGCCTTCCTCATGAAAAATGGTAAGCACTATTGATTGAGGTACCAAAAAAATATGGAGAGAGGGTTTTGATATTAACTTAAAAGGCAACATAACCATCCCTATATCTTATAGTATATAATACCAAAAAAAAAAATATTCCATCTCAATCACTTCTATATGAAAATTAGAAAACCCTATTCTCTTGAGGAATCTATTGTTTAACCTCCACCAAAGCCTATGTAACCCCACTCAAAAGTAGCTCAGAGATATCCTAGAGTATATGCATCTAGTATCAGGGATTAAACAAAGAGGACATATCTCTAAGAAATGCATAGAAAGTCACCTTATGCTTCAATCATCCTAGTGGGTCTAGCCAAGATACCTAGATATATTACTTGTATATGTCATTTATGATGAACATGCTCATAACATGTTTATTCAACAAAAGATGTCCAATAATATCCAAAGTATACCTGAAAAGAGGGAGCCAATCCATCATCCAAATGACCATAGAAAAACATTAGATCTTTGAAAACCAAAAACCTTTCATGCTGGAAGAGAGGCATGAATTCTGAGAAGGGATAGGTAGAGGTTTCCAACACAGATTTCAAGGCTGAAAAGGTGGTCTGTTTGCACATATTTCTTGACATTTAATCCTAGTGTGATAGCCCATTTTTCAAGGAACAAAAGAAGTTCTGTCAGCATGAATTTCAAGGAGAAATTTAGAGGTCAGTGCAACATATTTCAAAGAAGTAAATTCTGAGCAGTGGCATGAAATTGAAGGGATAGTGTTCTGTCAGTGGCATTCAATTCATGGTGTTGGTTTTAAGGACACTGATGATTTTCTAAGCAGAGAATGTATGTCAGTGGCACACATTCCAAAGTAGTGATTGTTGGACAGTGAACGAGTTTCAAGGACAATGGCACAATTTCCTAGATAGAAATAGGGAGAGATAAGTACTCTGCGTGATGTAATTAATGTTGTAATTAATTCTTTGAGAAAAGAAAAATAAAATCCTCCTTCAAAATGGCTTTCCCCTTTGGGGTTTTTCCAAGGTCTGAGATTGACCAAAAAATATAGCTCAAATTTTTTTGTGTATAAGTAAAATAGTAGTGGTAGCCTAGCAGTGTTTCTTTTGAATTTTATGTTCATGTTATATCATCATCTAACCATGGTATGGGGCCTTAAACATGATGCGTAAAACAAACTAGAACTGGGTGGGGCTACAAGAAACTCAAGAATTTTCTACACTCGCTAGTGGGTACTGTGGCGTTGATACTCGGAGCCTTTGTCTACTAAGAACACCCAATAAAAGGATGTGGTTTTCCAAGTAATGTCTGATAAAGTAGTGACGTCTAGAAGATTGTAGGACCAATTCCTTCCTCATGAAAAATGCTAAATATTGTTGATCCAAGTACCAAAAAAAGATCGAGAGAGGGTTTTGATATTCACTAAAAAGGCAACATAACCATCCCTATATGTCATTGTATATGAGACAACAAAAAACAAAATGTTCCATATCAATCTCTTATATATGGAAATTGGAAAACCCTATTCTCTTTAGGAATCTATTGTTTAGCCTCCACCAAATCCTATGTAACCCCACTCAAAAATAGCCTAGATATATCTTAGAGTGCATGCATCTAGTGTCACAAAATGGGGATCAGAAAAAGAGGACATGTCTCAAAGAAATGTATAGAAGGTCATCTTAGGCTTCAATCATCCTAGCGGGTCAAGCCAAGAGACCTAGATATATTACTTGTGTATGTAATGTACGATGAACGTGTCCATAACATGTTTATTTAACAAAACATGTCCAAGGATATCCAAAGTATATCTGAAAAGAGGGAGGCAATCCATCAACCAAATGACCATAGTAAGACATGAGCCCTTTGAAAAAAAAAAATGGTGATCCCGCCCAATAGGTGTATTCAATGCCATATGTTACAATTGGAAACTAGGGACAAATTCCACTTTGGACACCTCCTTTGGGGAAGATAATTGCAGCAATGAATTTCTCTTTTCTAGAGGACCAAAATCGACCTAAATATCATCAAATTTGGTTAAGTAGAAGTATGATTTTGAATTTATGTTTCTCTCATGCAAATCAAAAAGGCCAACCTCACCTATATGTCGTTCAATATGCCCAAAAGTCACATCTCTTCAATCCCACTGATTAGCATATATTGAGGTGCCCTCAACCTTATTTCAGTCATCTATCTCACGGCTCTTCTCTCTGAAATAGCCACAGATTATCCTCAACGAAGGCACAAGGGTTTGAACGTCATATTTTGTGGGCTATGTTCCTCTGGCATGAGGTTGAGGCATTTTAAGCTATCATAGATCTATTATGGGCCAATTTTATCTCGTTTTTCAAACTGAGATCTCTCAAATAGGCAGTTGCAATAGTTGAGGGAAATTTTGGCTATGTTATGGACCGTTTGAATTAGGGTTCTTCTCCTCGAAGCTAGCCGCATTCAACATAAGCTCTTCCAGGTGAACCGCAAGAATTCTCTTCCATAGATCGGGATATTATATGCCTGTATAATTTCAGGATTGGCCATGAACCGAATTCTCTTGAATGCTGAAGGTTGCGAGGCATATTCAAGGACTAGAAATAGCCTTGGCCAGCATAAGAATGTGGGCTAATTATCTTGAATGGAAACCACAATCAAGGAAGGATTATATGAGGAGTGGAAGAGGTTTTTTGAAGCCTATCATCAAACCCTAACTATCTCACCAGATTGCTAAGCCTGTACAACAGTAAGCCTCAAGCCTATGAGGACTCAATTTTTTTCCTATTCAAGATCATCATTATTTTGGACCAATTATTTACCTAAAGACAGTGACATTGAATCTTGAAATTGGCAAGTTGTATGACCTTGATATATTGTACTCTCTCTCTATTGAAAATTTGATATTAATAATAAGAAGATTTGATCAAGGGTTTTCCCGATCAAGTTTTGCAGACCAAGTTTGTGGCCAAATTATTCTCACAGATTAAGGGCATATACTATGAGGATACCGTTTCCCCAGTAGCACAATATTCATCCATCAATACTATTATATAACTTGCATCATAGATGGGGTGGAAGATCCACTAGATGGACGTGAAGACAACATTCCTCAATGAATTTGTTGAGGAGGAGATCTATATAGAGTAGCCAGAGAGGTTTGAGCAGTTCAACAGAGACACACATGTGTGCAGGCTGAAGAGAGTTATTTATGGGCTCAAGTAAGCTTTGAGACCATGGTACACCCGGATTGAAAACTACCTTTGAGGATTCAGCTTCACAAAGAATGAGGCAGATTCCAACTTGTACTACATCATGATTGGAGGGATTCCACTCATTGTATTTCTCTATGTCGATGACCTTATATTGACTAGAGATGGATCTTGATCTAGGATTACAAGGAGGACCTTGAAAAGGAGTTTGAGATGAAGGATATGGGGCTTCTTCACTATTTCCTTGGCTTGGATGATTTCCAAGGTGATGGTGAGATATTTGTGGGATAGGGCAAGTACACAACAGAGATTCTCCAAAAAATTCATATGCAATATTTCAGGCCCATGGCCACACCTATGGTCACAAACTGGAGGAAGGTGGGTGCTAATACAACAAAGCGAGTGGATCCTAGAGTATACAAGAAACTCAATGGAATGCTGATGTACTTTATCAACACACGACTTGATATTTTTTTTGCAGTCAACCAGTGAAGTCAGTTCATGGTTGAATTGAAAAAAGTGCATTTGGTTGTTGCAAAGCATGTGTTTATATATCTCAGAGGTAGAACAAGCTATGGACTGTGGTACAAATAGGTTGATTGAGTGAGGCTTGAGGGCTTCACTAATGTAGATTGGGAAAGGAGCTCCACAGACAAGAACAATACTTCAGGTGGCATCTTCAACATTAGTCAGCTACAGTGTCTTGGTACAACAAGAAACAAAGATGAGTTGCACTCAGTTAAACAAAGGTCAAGTAAATGGTTGCTATTGAGGTAGCTTGCAAGGCTATTTGGATGAGGAAGCCACTTGTGGGACTTTTCAGACAAATGATGGAGCCTACCATGATACATTATGATAATCATAGTTTCATTAAACTCTCTGGGAATCCAACGTTTCATGATTGCTCAAAGAATATCAATATCCTATATCACCATCTTAGATATTGTCTGCAGAAGAGTATAGTTAAGCTACAATACATTCCAATAGGGGAGCAGATGAAAAACATCCTGACCAAGGAATTTTCAAGAGGTATTTTTGTTCATCATAGAGATAAGTTGGTAGTTGTACAAAATTCATTCCTCACTAAGAGGGAGTGCTAAAAAATAGTGAAGGAATGGCTTCCTTGTTCATTTCCTTGATTCAAGGAATAAATTTGGAGATATTCTTAGACATCTATGAGTTCCAGTGATGAGTACGAGTTCAAGAAGTATTTTGACTAATGCGAGTTTTCGGAGGATTATTTATCTATCCTCTAGTGTCATTTAAATTTGGAATTGAGTGAATAGGTGGAGTTAGCCTCTCAAATGTTTTGGATGATCCAGTTAACTAAGAGTGTTTACTTTTGTTAACCAGAAAAGCTTCAATTCAACTCCTAATTTTGAAAACTCACTAACAATAGCCTAATCAAAAAGCTTATAAGGAGATCAAAGGCACACGCTTAATAAATCAATCCTTAGCATGATTTTGTGAGCAAGAGAGCTTGTGGAGGAACGAGCCAAGTGTTCCTTGTGCGAACTATTGAGGAAGACAATTTTATCTTTGGAGTGCGCATATAAATAGGGGAAATCCCTATTTAATAGGATCTTAGCCAATGACATGAAATATGATATCATTTCCTAAGGTTGTGTTGGAAAATCAAAGCCTCTAGTGCATACAGGAGAAGGAAGCAGATAATCTATCAGGAAAAAGTTTCAGGCCTAGGAAAGGTAGGAAAATTCTTGTATTTTTAGATTAGAACTAGTTTGTATGTGTATCATATTTGTTGCTCAATTTTCCTTAATAAAATAATGAAGCAAGCGAGGATTTCCCTGTTGGGTTCCCTAGAAAAATTGTGTGTTTTATTATGTAAATTTTGTGAAATTATTTATGTTCTATTCTGTTGCTATTTGGTAGAGAAATTATGCATCTGTGTGAAAAAAAAAATGTTTTCAGATTGTTCACAATAACAGATCCAAATTTCTCAGAAAATATACAGTGAATGCCACATTAAATAAATAATTAAATATGATAAACTTCCAAGAAAATGAATCCAATGTGATCTATTGGTTGAAGAGGTATATATTTATCCCTGGAACAAAGTCATTCATTTGCATAGTTCTAAGACATATCAATAATTTACAAGAAATATCTTTATCTAACATAAGTTAATAACCCCGACAGTGAATGTTGTCAAGATGTCATGCCAAAGACTTAAGAGTGCCTATTTGATGAAACGACAGCAAGTTCAAAATCTTGTCAGTTATGTTATGGGTTTCTTTGTAGCCAATGTTTGTAGAAGTGTGATCCCATGAGTTAGTAGATGTGCATGCCATGGCATCAACATTGATTGATATGATAACATGTAGGGATTCATTAAAAAGTCTTGGTACATTAACAATAAATTTTTGAAAAGTTGACATTGATGAAACTTCACAGGTCTAATGGTGCCATCCCAAAAATTGTGTCAATAGAATGTATAACAACTGACATAGTTTTTTTTTTCAAAACTAAGATCATGTAATTTTCACATTTCTATGACCTTAACTTAGCATCATGGACATTTAGATCATCTCTTATACAAAGGAGTTATGGTCCTTGAGAAAGGAGATTCTAAAAATTTTCTTAAGAAACCTTAGAAAATGGAGTCATGGGAATTACTTTATCAAGCTTGCAAAGAGTAATTACTTTATCAAGCTTGAAAATACTAAAATACTTGCTCCCTTCAGGGTGGAAGTTAACGTATTGTTGAACAAATATTCTCTCTCGTAGCGTAAATATTGTACAGGCACCACACTCTTTCTTAAGAAAATTATTTTTCTTAAGCCAAGCATACATTTTGTATCTTGGTTTGATCCTACCCTCGAGATCAAAGGTGAAATATTTTGGAAATGATGGAATAACCTGGAGTGGGTTAAATGTCGTACTACAAAGAAAATCAAATTTCTTTTGGATCAATTCTAAACTTCTACTCAATAATGTTGGTCTTTCCACCATTTTACAAAAATCATTGAAAGGTAACCCAAGTTTAAAAACACAACTTAACCTCTCCTGTAGCTTATTGCCTCTGTTGAGATTCAACAAGATGATGAGCTTATTGAAAAGAGTCACCTTCACTAAGTGGGCCCGCAGGTTATTTTTGGCGCAAAGTCTACTTTTAGACTATGTCTATTTTTAGACATGTCGATCATATTCTATGAGTTGCAGGATGCTATTTTTGGATGGTTGGTCAAGTTGGAAAAACAGATGGAATTATATTTTTAGACATATTGGGTGGAATCTATTTTTAGATTTTCAGTCTAAAAATAGATAGGTCGAATATTATTAGCTCTTAATAATATTTGGACTCTAAACATTATCTTATTCTCTTGGAGCACCTCAATTAAGTGCACAGATGTGGCACAGCAGCTGACATAAGGAATTATGCTATTCCTGAGGGTTTACTGGAGCTAATTCATGAGGACTTAATTTAGAACTCATGTGACAGAGTTTGGTGGAGTTATAGAAGTAGTTGGTGGAGTTGTGTTTAGTTTAACTCAGTTAGACACAGTTGAGCTAGTTGTATCTAGACTAACTGATTGATACACTAGTGAGAGTGGTGTGAATTAATTAATAATTAATTCACTAAATAATAACTCATTAATCAACTGAAGAATACATCATTTAACTATAGTGCATGGATAGTTTCAATGGAGACCAGTGGAGAGATAGGTGAAAGGGAAAGATAGATTATTAGTTGTGACTATAGTGATGCATTGATTGCATCCAAAACTCAGTAGAGATTCCAATGAGGATTGTGCAATGCAAGCCAGGTGGATTTGAGTTCATTTAGAGCCATTCTTCAGCATGGATTGCGCAGTAGAGGTAGGCTATCAGGTGGCAGAGATCGGTGCATGGATTTGCTAGATCGGGCCTGATTAGTGTGTAGCGATTGTAATGTACTGAGAGCTTGATATGATCAGTTTTGTATGATGATTGTTACATGATCTATATGAAATATATTATATAAAAATATTTGGGGTTATTATCTTCAGGGATTTCCCATTAAATCACTGTGTTAATGTGTGTGAATTTTTATGGTTTCATGTGTGCATTGCAATTGATTTAATTTCCGCATGTGATGATCAATGGTGGAATAGATTCTGTATTGTGCATGAAGTTAAATAGTGTGTGATCAGGAGAATCTTGGATATATAACACATAAGTTATATAATTTCTACATGGTATCAGAGCAGTTGATCATTGGATCAGATTGCAATTATTGAAGCGGTTGAGTTTTGTGCTGGTGGAATTTGAATTTGCTGCAGTGTTTCCTTGGTGTTGAAGTTGAGCATTCATTGAAATGTCTTTCAACGGATTGCGATTGGAGTATGACCTTGAGGGAAACTTGAATTATATTGCATGGAAGGACAAGATGGAGGTGGTGCTAGATGATAATGGGTTGAAGGAGTTCATAGATACAGAAATTCTGAAACCTTCTTCTAGCAATGCAGCCGCACTTAACGCATGGAAAAAGAAGACAAAAAAATGTCGAAGGATTCTGTTGGAAGGTCTGAAGGATCACATAGTGTCTAGCTTTCATGGGAAAGATTCTCCATTCCTGATGTGGAAAGCATTGACAGACCTTTTCCAAAGAAGAAGCAACCAGAGGAAGTTGGCGCTTAAAGACAAGCTCAGAAAAATAAAAATGGAGAAAGGTGACAGTATACCCAAGTACCTCACGAAGTTTGTATAGTGCGGGGATGAGTTTGGAAGTGTAGGGGTTACTGTAGATGAAGAGGACTTGGTGAGCTTGGCTCTCCTTGGGCTTCCAAAGAGTTGGCATAGCTACGAGGACTCTGTCAATGGTCGGGAGAAACTGCCAGGATGGGAGTGAATTTGGTCAGATCTTGTGCAGGAGGAGATAAGGCGGGGTACCAAGGATGGATCTTCATCGAAGAATGAAGATGAAGAAAATTTTTCTTTGGCTACCAAAGCAAGGAAAGGGAAGGGAAAGAAAAATCCTTCTCAATCTGGTGTGAAAGGCAAGAAGCAGGACTTGTCCAAGGTGAAGTGCTTTCACTGTCACCAACACGGACATTACGCCACTAATTTTCCACAGAAGAAGAAAAATAAGCAGGCTGCTAGATCTACAATTGGAGAGGCCTTAGCCTCGTGGTTTGAGCTATATTTTTAGCTGATCGCATGCTTGGTTTCAAGTGTGATGGGATCAGTGTGGTTTCTTGACAGTGGTGTGTCTTTCCATATGACCGGAGAGAAATATTTGTTCAGTGATCTGGATGAGAAGGATCTTGGAGTGCACATCGAGATGGGCGATGATGGTAGATACAGTGCGACTGGTATCGGGACCATTTCCTTTAAGAGGGAGTCTAGTAAACCTTTCATACTGAAGGATGTCATTCATGTTCCAGGATTGAAGAATAATCTGATCTCTGTGGCGATGTTGGAAGACAAGGGATAGGATGTTGCCTTTAGCGAGGGAAAGGCTTTCCTGCATAGTAAGGAAACTGGTGAAACCCGGAGAATAGGGGTTCAAGTTAAGAACCTTTATCAGTTGTAGGTAAATGGCTGCGCAAAAATGGCAGGAAAATCAGAAGGAGTGGTGAGCCGGGATGAGGGAAAATTGTGGCACAGGAGATTGGGCCATCTTCACCATGGCGCTTTGAAAATTTTGTACCAGATTTCTACCGGGCTTCCCAAGGGTACACTTGCACAGTCAGATCAGTGCAAGGGATGTACTTTGGGAAAATTTGTGAAAGCCACCTTTCATGAGAAGGATATTCATGCCACGATGATCCTTGAGAGAATTCACACATACGTGTGTGGACCTTTCTCAGTAGCTTCGACAGCAAAGCACAGGTATTATGTGATATTTGTTGATGACTTTTTGCGTAAGTGTTGGATCTTCTTCATGCAGAAGAAGAGCGAGACATACTCAAAGTTCTGTGAGTTCAAGGCACTGGTTGAGAAAGAGTCGAGGAAGTAGCTGAAAGCTATAAGAAGCGATAATGGTGGTGAATTCATATCTAGCGAATTCAAAGACTTTTGTAGCGCAGAAGGAATTCGAAGAGAGCTCATAACGCCTCATAGCTCACAGCAGAATGGGGTCGCGGAGAGAAAGAACAGAATGATCGTGCGTGTTGCACGGGAGATTTTTCATGATCAGGGCCTTCCCATACACTTGTGGGCTGAAGCATGCAACACTGCGGTTTATGTGCAAAACCATTTTCCTCATAGTGTACTTGGCATGAGTACACCTGAAGAGGCGTTTTCTGGTAAGAAGCCTGATATTTCTCATTTAAAGATTTTTGGCTCACCTATTTACATTCATGTGACGAAGGATGCCAGGAAGAAGCTAGAGCTGACCGCAGAGGTTGGGATATTTTTGGGGTAAACAGAAACACCCCACAACTATCGTGCGTATTTTCCAGATAGTTAGAAGACTGTTGTGCGATGGGATATCAAATTTCATGAGGAGAAAGCCATGAAGTTGTCACTTGAGAGGGAGCTACACTTGCATGCAGATGAGGAGCTACTAGTTCCTAAATATGAGTCTCAGGATGTGGATCAGCCACAAGAGGAGGTTCATGGAGTGGAAGAAACCACTCATGCAGCGCCAAATATCAGAGGGCAAAAGCGCACTACAGAAGCTAAGCGACTGAATCTTGATGCAGCATAGAATGTAGGAGCACCTACATCATAGCGCAGACAAAGACAGTCACCTGACCGATTTACTAGATACATGGCTCTGATGAGCAAGTTTATTGTGACATAACCATCCTCTTTCGAGGAAGCTGTGGAGGACCCTGTATGGGTAGATTCCATGGTGGAAGAGTATAATTCGATTGTTAGAAACATTGCATGGGAGATTGTCCCAAGGCCAGAAGGGAAATCAGTGGTAGGTTAGAGATGGATCTACAAAGTGAAGCAAGTTGATGATGGGAGCGTCGAGAACTACAAGGAAAGATTTGTTTCCCGGGGCTTCTCACAGATCGAGGGGATCGACTATGAAGAAACATTTGCACCTGTCGCAAGGTATTCTTCCATACGGACCATCCTTACTCTCTCAGCGCAGATGGGTTGGCACATTCATCAGATGGATGTGAAGACTGCATTCCTCAATGGAGTCATTGAGGAGGAGGTGTACATAGAGCAGCCTCAAGGATTCGAAATCTTCAGTAGCGAGTCGCATGTGTGAAGGCTCAAAAGAGCGCTGTATGGGATGAAACAAGCACCTCGTGCTTGGTACACATGGATAGACAGTTATTTCACCAGAATTGGATTCACCAAGAGTGAGGCGGATCCGAACCTATACCAGATTGTGGTTGAGGGTAAGTTTCTGACCATTGTACTTTATGTAGATTATTTGATACTAATAGGTGATGAACTGTTGATACACTCATGCAAGGAAAATCTTGCAAAGGAGTTTGAGATGAAGGACTTGGGCCTTCTTCATTATTTCCTAGGATTGGAAATTTGGCAGCGGAAGGGTGGATTATTTGTGTCTCAAGGCAAGTATGCCCGGGAGATACTGGAGAAGTTCAAAATGCAAGTCTGCAAGCCTATCGACACTCCTCTTCCAGGTGGTTGGAGGAAAGAGGATGCTGCATCGACAAAGGTAGTGGATGCCACTGTTTATCGACAGTTGGTTGGTTCGCTCATGTATCTAGTCAATACACGACCAGACATATGATATGTTGTTAACCAACTTTCACAGGTATGGTTAAGCCTACCAAGCTCTTTTTGAGGTAGGAAAGCATGTCCTGAGGTATCTCAGGGGCACATTGGGATATGGACTGTGGTACAGACAGTCGGATGAGTTGAGGTTGCATGGCTTCACGAATGCAGATTGGGCAGGGAGCCCAATGGACAGAAAGAGCACATCTGGAGGTATATTCAGTATCGGATCTACAACAGTTTCTTGGTACAACAGGAAACAGAGATCCATGGCACTCAATTTGGCTACATGCGAGGCTATATGGATGAGGAAGATCCTGGTCAGGTTGTTTGGTTCACACTTAGATCCTACTATGATATATTGTGATAATTAGAGTTGCATTAAACTCTTGGTTAATCCAGTATTTCATGATAGATCTAAACATATTGACATCCGGTACCATCATATCAAAGATTGTGTGCAGCAGAAGATCATGTTGCTATCTTACATTCCTACGGAGGATCAGGATGCAGATATTCTGACGAAGGTGCTCACCAGGAGCAAATTCAAATACCATAGAGACAGGATCGGGGTGGCAGATAATCCCTATCTTGTTGAGAGGGAGTGTTGAGATTCAACAAAATGATGAGCTTAGTGAAAAGATTCGCCTTCACTAAGTGGGCCCGCAGGCTATTTTTGGCGCAAAGTCTATTTTTAGACATTTCGATCATATTCGATGAGTTGTAGGATGCTATTTGTGGATGGTTGGTCAAGTTGGAAAACTAGATGGAATTCTATTTTTATACATATTGGGCAGAATCTATTTTTAGATTTCCAGTCTAAAAATAGATATGTCGAATATTAGTAGCTCTTAAAAATATTTGGACTCTAAACATTATCTTATTCTCTTGGAGCACTTCAGTTATGTGCACAGATGTGGCACAACAACTGACAAAAGGAATTACACTATTCCTAAGGGTTTACTGGAGCTAATGCATGAGGACTTCAGTTAGAACTCATGTGACAAATTTTGGTGGAGTTATAGAAGTAGTTGGTGGAGTTGTGTTTAGTTTAACTCAGTTAGACACAGTTGAGATAGTTGTATCTAGTCTAACTGATTGATACACTAGTGAGAGTGGTGTGAATTAATTAATAATTAATTCACTAAATAATAACTCATTAATCAACTGAAGAATACATCATTTAACTATAGTGCAAGGACAGTTTCAGTGGAGACCAGTGGAGAGATAGGTGAAAGGGAAAGATAGACTATCAGTTGTGACTATAGTGATGCATTGATTGCATCCAACACTCAGTAGAGATGCCAATGAGGATTTCTCAGTGCAATCCAGGTGGATTCGAGTTCATTCAAATCCATTCTTCAGCAGGGATTGCGCAGTAGAGGCAGGCTAGCAGGTGGCAGAGATCGGTGCATGGATTTGCTAGATCAGGCATGATTAGTGTGTAGCGATTGTATTGTACTGAGAGCTTGATATGATCAGCTTTGTATGAGTATTGTTACATGATCTCTATGACATATATTATATACAGATAGTTGGGGTTTTTAGCTTCAGGGCCTTCCCATTAAATCATTGTGTTAATGTGTGTGAATTTTTATGGTTTCATTTGTGCATTGCAACTGATTTAATTTCCACATGTGATGATCAATGGTGGAATAGATTATGTATTGTGCATGAAGTTAAATAGTGTGTGATCAGGAGAATTTTGGATATATAACACATAAGCTATATAATTTCTACAGCCTCCACAACGAATCATTCTAGCATCTTTGAACGTCGACTTAGGGTAATGTATCAAGCCTAATTTCAACCAAAGATTTAGCTTGTGTCTCTGAATTGGCTCTTGTAAATTTTTTGTGATTGTTATTTCTTGGGTGCCTAGTGAATGTCTTAGCTTACCATCACTAACATTGAGATCATCTCTTCTACATAGAAGTTTTGATCCTCGAGAAAGGGTATTATAATTATTTTTTGAAGAAACTTTAGACAATTGAGTCAAATGCATTGTGCTTTTCAAATATTCTCTTTTAGAACCATAGACAACTAGATAATCTCTTTTATGGAGAAGTTATGATTATACAAAAGGGATATTCTGAAATTGTTTTGAAGAAACCTTAGACAATGGAGTCATGAGCATTGTGTTTTTTATATGTTCTCTGATAGACACGCAATTCCCTGCTTCTCAAGCCCAGTTCAATTAATATCTTCAATTAAATTGATGAGGTTCTCATGAAAATAGTGAGGATGACTCAAATATGTCTTTGTCATCTCCTTTTGATCCAAACCAATGCTTGAAAAATCTAGATTGTCTGCCATGGATTTTCTTGGGTCCCATCTAAGAATATCAAGATAATTTAAACTAATGTTACCTATATTTTCCTTTCTTAGTCCCAAGTTTGACAAAACATCCACTGTATAATACAGTGTTGTCTCTGAACTATCCATAAAAAATTAAGTATTTGTACAGTATAGCTTGTTAATCTCATCCCAAGGGCATCCCAAGGGAAACCGATACTTTCCAAAATCATTAGCTTTTCTAAAATACTACTACATTTCAGTGGACTTGTTTTCCAACAAACAACAAATACTTTTCTTCTCAACTTGAAAACCATTCAAACCATTAGAAACAGTGACAATTTTTTTATATACTTTATCCTTTAGAAGCGATGGGAAACATGTACCATAGTTACTATAGATATATTATGTTTATCCTAGTAATATTCAAATGCATTGGGTTTCAAAATACAACATAAAAAACATACTACTATAAAGAAGCTCAAACAAACAAGTAACACAAAAAATAAGTACAGAAAAAGAAAAAAGCCACAAATAGTCCCAGATGTGAGAAACAAGCCTCTACTGCATCTAGAAGTGTCCTTCTTCTTTGTACAAAACTCCACAGTGCATGAGAGAACAAACCTCTACTGCATCTATAAGTGTCCTTCATTTTTGTACAAAACTCCACAGTGTGTGAGAGCACAAGCATTCTGCTGATCAAACGCAAGAGCTTCTACATTAAAACATTCAAATTCCTTCAGCATGAGACCTTGTATTTGGAGACATATTCCATTTCCAATGTGAGCTCCAATGGTGATAGGTTTTGTTTCCAGAAAAAATTCATAGAGACCAAGTGCATCTGCAAACTTATTCCTCCATTACAGTATATTAAGATATGACAAGCATCCTTACTTGAAACCTTCTTAGAGACAAGGAAAAAGGGGAGGAGACAGGAAGAAGAGAAGAACTATAATTAGGTTTGGTACTAGAAGTGCTGCTCCTTGAATGATGTTTCATTGAATAACGAATCACTACTTCATCGACATTCGAAAGGTAATGCCCTCTGTGAGTGCCCATTTTTTCCTGCAACATCCCTTGCCATCTTCCAAAATTCACTATCTGACAATGAAGAGACTGAGTGAATTGAGATTCTATCCCTGCCATCGTTGGACCCATTCCACTCTTCAATTCCCCCAATTTTCTTCAATGTGCCCATTTTTCCATATTGTTCCACTTCACAACACTATTTTATCAAAATGAAGAAAACAACCACATGGTTATCTTATCGAACCTCACCCAATTATGAGAACGCACCACATTCAAAATATTTTCTCTCATCATAGGTAGGAAATTACACAAAAAATGTCTTTCACGATCTGACACAGCTTCACTTTTAGCTTTATCTTTCCTTGCCAACTTCGCCTCCATTTATTCCTCCATATCAACCCAAACAACATCATAAATATGGCATAACTCACGGATCAAATTTTTATTCATTGTTTCAACAATTCCTTTACGACTCCTCCATAATTTCTCAAAACGTGCATTTTTTGCAGCATAATGATCTTTAGTGGCATCGATTTGGCAAGTTTACAGACTTCAATATTGGTTCTCTTGAAGCATCATTCTAGCACTAGTTGATAATATATGTTGTCTAATGATTAATACACATGTCCAGCCTTAATGATAGCCTTGGAATCCCATGTAGAATTGGTATTTGGGGTATCACATAGCCCAAAATGAATCTACTGCAATGATAAAGTGTATAAGAGTGAGTGGTCACCCATTACTATAAACTTCAGAACCCACGGCCAGAAAAAAAAAATAGAGATTCAGGCTTTGGTTCAGTAAAATATCCAGCCTCACACTCAGCTAGGAGAGAATATGTCTTGGTTGTAACTGTGTCTGAGCTCCTCCAGGTACCACGCACAACCCAACCACTAGTACGCAGCCCAGAAAGTAATTTAATCTCATCCAACAACAAGAAAGATGGGTGGCTTCCACTAAATACTCAATTTGCCCTTAAATGTGAGATTCGAACCACTGTAAATGGAGGAAATCATGCCATTAGTGACCAAAAATTGTCCTTGTCTCTTTTACCAACATTACAACCTTTTTAGTTAAAACATACCTTGTTCTTTGATCATATAGATTTTCAGTGTCTACAATGGTCCTTGATATGTTTTATTGGAACAATGTAATGAAATATGCTATAGAAAAAATAATATCTATGCGGGAATCCTATCACAATATTTAAATGATATATTACATGTATTAAAGAATTGAAAGAATACATTGAAGCCTTCTTTATTTGCTACAAGTGATCCATAAACTACGAAACTATAACACTTCCAGTTTTCCTTAAAAAAATCTGAGTTTTGATGTGAGTTTTTAGTGATGAATTCTTCAAATATTTCATTTACACTATGTTGTAGGTGCTCATTATTATTTTTTTGTTTATGGGCAATGCATTCAATGCCTTACATGTGACACAAACTTCTTCTAAACAAATATATATCCCTTATGACAACTCAAAAATTAAAACATTGTTGTGACATAACAGTATAACCCAGAAGAAATATTTTCACTTCAAAATTTGAGTGTACAATGAACAAATAGAAGTGTAGAACTTGATCTTTAGTGGCATCAATTTGGAAATTGTACAGATTTCAATATTGGTTCTCCTGAAGCATCATTCCAAAACTAGTTTATAATATACGCTGTCCAATGATGAATACACAGGTCCAGCCTTAATGATAGCCTTGGAATCCCATGCAGAACTGGTCTTTGGGGCAGCATGCAGCCCAAAATGAATCTAATACAATGATAAAGTGTATAACAGTGACCGGTCACCCATTACTATACACTTCAGAACCCACAACCAGTAAAAAAGTAGAGATTCAGGCTTCGATTGAGTAAAATATCTAGCCTCACACTCATCTAGGAGGGAATATGGCTTGATTGTAACTGTGTTTAAAATCCTCCAAAGACCATGCACAACCCAGCCAATAGTACGCAGGCAGAAAGCAAGTTAATCTCGTCCAACAGTAAAAAACATGGTTTGCTTCCACTAAATACTCAAGCTGCCCTTCAATGTGAGATCTGAACCACTGTAAATGGAAGAAATTATGCCATTAGTGCCACTATAAAATACCCTATTCCAAATCTAAAAAATTTATTTAGCGTCTGGGATTGATCAAAATATAGCCACATTCAAGGTTTTGGATTAATTAAAATAGAGAAAATGCATTTAGCGTTTGGGATTCAACATTTAAGATGAATACCTTACGGTCTGGAAGGACAGAGTATGTAACGATTACCTTATAGTCCTGTCCTACAGGAGTTGAAATAGAGTTTGAAACCATGGAATTTTAAGCTCCGCCAAATTAATAATGTTAAACTTCCACCAAATTATTAAATTCTTGGAGGGAAATATAAAAGCAAAAAGAAAAATCGAGAACACTTTAAAAAAGAAGAGGGAAACAAATATTGCGCTCTGAACACTTAATTCAGTGACAAATGGGATAGCTAGAGCACACTCTTAATTCGGTGACAAAGGGGTAATGAAGAGAATCCTATATATTATAATAAAAGGACATACATTGCATGACTTTTAAATAATATTTCTTTTCTTTATTCATTTTTCTAGTTCTTTGTTTTGACAAAATGGTGGTATAGATTGCTAGAATGAAGCATATTAATTTTTTTTAAATAGCCTTTTTATTTATTTTTCATTTTTTTGTTATTTTTATGTTTTTTTATTGAATTTTATAAAAAAATTATTTTCGATGTTGTTAAGAAAATTTAAGCAAATAGTCAAAAAAATATCTCTAAACTAAAATAATTATAAAAAAAAACAATGTTTTTTATTGACTTTTATAATTCTTTTTATTATCTATATTGTTAAGAAAATTTAAGCAAATAGTCAAAAAAATATCTCTAAACTAAAATAATTAAAAAAACAGAAGACTAATAGATGTTGATATAGAGATATGGAAATAAATTCTTAGACAATTACAAGAGGAAGAAAAGATCACAAGTGAGATTGTAACATGAAGAGTGGACCTTAAGATACTAGCATGCATGGTGGAAGATTTATATCCCTTGCACCTTGTAAATTGCTAATTTCATATAACTAGATGGAATTATTTGATTTTTTTAATTTTATTTAATTATGTTCTTCCAGATTAATAAATGTTAATTGCGAAAACGGACCACTTCCCTATGTTAAAGTCTTTATTTTGCATTAATACACATCTCTTCTAATTTTATGTATACTTGTATATTTAATTGTTAAAAACTAAATTGGGGTGAAAATGTGGTGGTGGTGATAGTCGTTAAGAAGAATCATGTGTGTTTATATATACACTGAATAAATTAGGAGGCTTTCAAATCACATATGTTGCTTACAAGTGTATAAAGAGCACATTTAACCATGTTTGAGGGTACATTTTATATGTGTCATAATGTATATGAGGGGGAAAATGGTTTTCAGTGCTAGCGCTCTTGTTGCACAAAGGACCCCATAAATTTGTGCTATGGGTATCCCCAAGATTCAATACGTAATCTAGAGTGAGAGGATTCATTGCTAAGGTGATAGTAGAAACAACCCTCTAGCGTTAAACTTTAGAGACAAAAGGGTATTCAAAATTTTAACATTGTATATGGATTCAAAGACCCCTTTGTCTCTAAATTTAAACACTACAAATGGATTCAGAGACCCCTATAGTGAAATGTGACACTTCGGTATCAAAATTGAATTTTTCATTTATGGAGTGACACAATTAAAAATTACTAATATAAATGACTAATTCATATACTTGGTGTACTTGCTATTTGGTCATATTTTTTTTCTTGGAATATGATAGTCATTTACGTTAATCATTATTAATTTTTTCACTTATTATCTACTCATATATTTTATTCCTAGACTAAATTAGTCATTTAATTTAGTCACTTTTAGTTTAGTCACTTATTATCTAGTCATATATTTTATTCCTATACTAGATTAGTCATTTAAGTTAGTCATTTTTAGTTTAGCCGCTTATTATCTAGTCGTATATGTTATTCCTATACTAAATTAGTCATTTAAGTTAGTCATTTTTAGTTTGGTCACTTAAAATTGCTCAAATTTAGTAGCAATTCTCTTGAAATAAATGCGATGACTAACATTTTTGGTCACCTAGTCACTAATTTCATCATTTTCTACTAGTAAGGGCTAGCATTGTTATCATTTCATAAACTAACGTTGAATTTTTTTTTTGGGAGGTACTTCTAAAATATTCGTTTATGCATTTATTCAAAATGAATGGTATTGTAGGTGTTTTTCCACATAGTTCATCTAGTATGGATTTGTAGAGATACCATTTTACCCCCATCATATTTTTCCTTGGAGTTCATTAGCGAAAATTGGCAATCGATGTAATTAGATTTCCTCAGTTATAAATTAAGATAAAAATATAGTTAAATTTTTAAATTAATAAAACAAAAATAAATAGTTTTAGATAATTATAGTAAAGTGATTTCAGCATAAATTAAAAATTTGGTCTCTGGTGTTTCTTTGTCCAAACAAAAATTGAGTTTTGCTAATAGATTTTTGGCTATGTGGATTCAAGGCTTAGATACTTGATTGGCTTATGTATTCAAATATAAGCCAATTATTATTGAAAACTCCCAAATAAACTCTATTTAATTATGTTCAAAAGATCAATCTCTGAAAAATATAAATTATTATTCATAATAGTAGAAATTAATACTAATATAAAAAATTAACCACATTTTTCTAAACTTTGCACCGAATACCAAATTCGTCCTTATAATCCCTTTTATAATGGTTGTCTATTATCTACAAGTGTTGCATTAGTTTCTTGTATATTTTTTGTGTACAACCACCACCTTGAATTCCTTCACCCGAAGTGTCCTCTCTACTCCATTGGAATATGCATGCAAGAGGCTCGTGTTGATATTATTATTGTCATTTGAGCACCCCTTCTTGAGTTGAAGCAGAGAAGCTTTGATGAATTCCGTATAATTTTTGGCCATTGTGACCCATTATTTTCTTATGAAGCAGTTAAAGCACTTCTTCCTCTGAGTCATGAGGATCTCGATGATGGTAGGACATCTAAAAATGGAGGAAATCGCCTTTGATCATCCTCCGATACTTTGAAAGTTAACAAAATGGGTCATTAAAGGTAAAATTAGTTTTGTAGCCTCTTAAAATATGGTGAGTTAAGTATTCACGTGAACTTGAAAAAGAAACAAATTCATATGAAACTCAAGAGGATAAACATGAAGAGAAGAAACTCCTAGGCTACGTTGTCAGACCTTGCTCTAATGACTAGGCCTATTATATTGATTGCAGCAACGAATGATTACATCACAAATTTTTGACTCTAGAGTGGTTTGTTTCTCCTACAAAGAAACTTTCTCCTACGAAGAATTGTCACTCAAAAATATGAATCCCTGCATTATTCATGACTATCAATAGAAAAAGGACTCTCTCACAAGAGGTCCTTGTACTCCACCTGAAATCACAAAGTATAAACATACAACAACTCCACATTGAAGTGTTGAAAAGAGCTTCTCTCATAAGTACGTTGAGAAAAAACTTAAAAATAGATACTCTATTGAAGTAACAACTACAACATATGAAACTGGGAGGCTGGATAACATCTAACTATGCCCTCTCCATGCTAAAAAATGCCTTCAACTTACTATAAAACTTTGATTGTTTTAGCACTAAAGGATTTGAATCTACAAAAATTCCATTATATAATGCTCAAATCATAAAATTGAGGCTTCCATTGAGTCCAGGACACTCAAAACCCCCTATCTAGGCTCCTCTTAAGCTCAAAAAGGTTAAAAAAATGAGCAATATATGCCTCTTGAAGAAAATCTTTTCTATTTGTCTTGCAAATTAGAAAACCCTACTCAATTTTTGATAATTCAGCCCTTTACACAGTCTGCAGAGTGAAAATTTTTCCTGGGACTGGTGTGGTTCATACCCAAAAAGGCGTAATTTCTCACTTAGTTAAAATGCGCCATCACCCCTTAAGCACCAAAATAGGGTCACACAGTGCCATGTGGCCAAGGGCTGGGGCTAACTGCCTTCCCCTGCTCACTTAGCTCCTTCTCCATCGGGATAAGGTCATACGTTGTCATTATGATCGAGGGCAGGGGCGAACTATCTGCCCTCGCGGGCTTTGCATTTGCTGGTGGTTACATGGGATGCAATATAACCAGAGGTCAAGGATTATCCACCTGACTCTTCTGCCTAACCTTTCTCTTGTGGTCTTACGAGTGTCAATAATTCCAACAAAAAGAGCCATGTTCCCCACCCCATTCTGATCTAGGTTGATATTGGTGGCCACCCGCCTATTCCACATATTCAATTTCATTAAGTGTCTTATTTACTATTTTTAGCAGTTTTTCAGGTCCTGAACTTTCAGAGCTATTTTGAGGCCCCAAACAACATTTTTTGGGCATGATTCATCTAGTTATTTCATATAAATCATGTTATTATATGTACACCTCGGATATACATTTCCAACAAGGTATCATACGTGTCAAACATAGATAATATGACCAAGTTACGACCTCGGGAAGTTGGTCGCCCAACTAAACCCAACGGGGCCCATAAACTCTTGGTGTTACATCTCCTCGAGTTATGGTTTTGGTTGTTTAGTGTTTTCTCTTATTTTTCAATAATAAAAAGGCTCTTGAGCTGATTTTAACATATTTTAGAGGAATCTAGCCACCACATCTCTTTTCAAACATAAGCTAGCATCGCCTAAGCTAGTTTTATTTTCCATTCTGTCTGTAAGCATTTTTTAGTATTTGATATTAATGAAATGAATTGTTATTCCTACTGCATATCTGCATTTATGTCTATTTCTGTATTTTATTTCATTCATGCATAAGCCAAGATAAGTGGTATCATATTGGTCTGCTCTTTCTCGATCTTTCTTTGCATGTCCCTATTGAGCTACCTTTTCATCCAGATTTTTATGTTTTTTATCAAATAATTATATGCTTGTGACTAGTGTTTTTAATAGTTATTATCTTATTAAGCTAATAGTTAGAGGCATTCAAAGGAAATCGTTATTAAATTATGAATTCTTCTTGTTCATTACTTTGAAGAGTGTTTTGTGTGTAAATGTCATTTATAATATGCCTTCTTGGTGGCAGATGAATAAGTCATGTACTAAGAAGTCTTCATACCAATAGTGCAAGAATGCTTCCTAAAACCCATTTTAGTATGGATTCATCTCATGAACAGAAGCAGAAGCGTGAGTTCAATGAAAAATATTGAGAACTACATTATGCACCTCTTGTTGAGTCTCAAAATGAGATTGTATGCAGAGATCATTGAACAAAACCACACAATGTCATTTGTATGCCAACGAACTGTGCGAGAAGTTGGTCATGGCAGTATTCTTGACCAACATGATTACATACTTGTAGGAAGAAATTCACTTTCCACTAGTCATGGTTGCGAACACTCTAACCAATTTTGGTGGCATGGCAAGCTTGAATCCATTGTCGGGAGCGGTCATATCTGATGCTTATGTGGACATCAGCGCCCTCCTCCTTGTAGTGGCAAGGATGTCTACAATAAAGCCTCGGTCAGGCAGCTGGGTATCCTCTACTTTTCCTTGCTACTAACTTCACTATGTTCTGGGGGTTTACACCCATTTTTTGTGGCATTCAGAGCTGATTAGGTCGACGAGAAGGATCCCAAGTGAGGGAAAAAATATGTGGAATTTATTCAACTGGTATTACTTTTGCATGGGACTCTCCATATTTCTGGCAGTGATAGTGATAGTTTATATTCAATATAATATCGGATGGGGATGGGGCTTGGGAATACCCACGGTGTCCACGGAAATTTCCATTGTTTTCTTTTTCAAAGGACTTCCTCTGTACAAGCACTTTAATCCGGTGAGGAACCCACTGAACCCAGAAGCCGGGATCACACCACCTCAAAATTATACTGGAAAGAAAATCTTCTTGTTCCAATTTTAACTAATTTGTATTTAACCAAAATACTAAATTCATAATCTATCTACACAATCGATCCATTTAATGAGAGAATTACTACTGTTATATAAGGGTGATTTCTGTACATTCATAGAGGGAGCTATTGGTGAAAGTTTTTAAAACTATCCAAATACTGTTCAGAATTCATCACTTTTTAATTGAATACTTTCTTCAACTTATATCATGGCTTTGGTTTGAGCTAATACGCTCCAAGTTGTGATTGACTATGAGTGATGATCTTGATGTTTTAAATTTCCATTTTACTGCAAGTGGTTTAAGCTCACCCAGGTATGGTTGGGTCAGCCATCATCTAGGAGTGAGCTTCATGGTTATCTTAGGATAGATAACTGTGTGAAAATATTACAGATTCATTCTTTTATTCAGTCAATGCAAGAATTCGATAAAATTTCCTATGCAAATGTGTGAGATATTCTATTTTATTTTAGAGTGTCCATAATCGTTTTAGCCTCGCATTCATTGATAGATGACAATATCAGGAG
Source organism: Pinus albicaulis (assembly GCA_034641835.2). NCBI lineage: Eukaryota > Viridiplantae > Streptophyta > Pinopsida > Pinales > Pinaceae > Pinus > Pinus albicaulis. The sequence goes on from CM076576.1 coordinate 219,894,924, forward strand.
TTACGGGACTGACTTACATATATATATATATATATATATATATATATATATATATATATATATATATATATATATATATATGAAATTTTCATATCGATTGTGTGTGAATCCCTAATGTAGAGATATTCTTTGTTCCTCGTGAAAGAACTGAGTCCCTTCTAATTTCCATTTAACTATCCTTTGATGAGAAAATGGCTCAAGCTAGAATAGTTACACGCAGTAGTCCATATGAAATGTTGAGGATTTTGAATGAATTTATTCTTGAACGCATTGAATAGTTAACTTATGATCTGTTGAAAGAAAGAAATTTCAGCTTGATACTAATCAGAATCGAGTTGAGTAGCAATAGGTGTTGAGATTTACATTTCCACAATTTGAATTGTTCGATTTGTTTCAAGATATAGGATTTAGTTTTCATAGGGTGGTTTACCTTAAATCATTTCATTCAAGAGCATCGCTTTGAATTATTAAATTTTCATAGGATAATTTAGATCCATTCTCACATAATAGAGTAAGATTGATTTCCATTTGTAGTATTGTGGAATAAATATTGGTTTCAAGCATTGAACTGTGTGATTTATATTCCTAGTTTGATTTTATCTTTCACATTGCTTTGAGTTTTTTGAATATGGCTAATTCTAGGATAGACTAAATTTCCATTTTAACTGAAATAGCATAGTATTTGATCTTATAATTACAGTTAAGCCTCCTTATCATATATTTTTACAAGTAAATAGATGCTTGGTCTCTTTAATAACTGGAATTTTAAATCCTTGCTTAATATTTGTAGTTGGAGTGAATTTCATTGATCCTTTAGTTTCAATAAGATTTTCCTTCGATTTTAGAGAATTAGAATAAGGATTCAGTTAAGTAGATTGCTTATGTTTTCTAAGAGTGATATGAGTGATAGTTCACTTAATTGATATAAGAGTTTTTTCATCATTCTGTACTTAAAAACCATTATTAAGGAAACTTATATACTTTGGCCATTAAGATGAACCAAAAATGCAGTACAAATCATGTTTACGACTATCAGATTGACAATTAAATATTAAAAGGTTTAAGTCACTAATTAGAACTCTCAACATTTTGGCGTCGTTGCCAGGGAGTTGCATTTTGGTTCAGGTAAGATTTTTATTACAAAGTTTGAAGGGTATTGTGGGGTATTTAGAGGGCGGAGAGATTATGGTAAAACGTGAGTGAAGATTCAGGCATCCACTATGGTGGGGTTGCTCCAAATTCTGATCACTTTTGCTTATCTTTGAAATTTGATTTCCTTTCCTTTATGTGTATAAGTAGAATCAGGCCTTAACATAGTTTTAAACATTTTTTGAGACATTTAATTTCTGAATTGTTTTTCTTTCAATAGATTAAATATTACTCTGATCTGGAATTTTCCCCAACACGTCTTTTCCTTCCTTTTATGAATATTTTTTTTATGCAAGCGTGGTGAGCTTTATTTCAACCAATAGATTATTAAATTCATTTATCTTCAAATTCCAATCTTTAAAAGTATATCTCTTTTTTTTGGGTGCTGTAAGAACCCCCGTTACTAATATGTGTGTGGATACATGGACTATCAATCAAACCAGATGGACTTGAAGATGATAAGAAGTATGAAGGACCTCTCTGAAACCCTAACAACTGTTGGGATCTTAATCTCTACCTCTCAGGAATATAACTTCTTGACAATAGTCAAGAACTTTTACATTTCTCCACCACCACAAGAGGTTTTGGAAGTCTCTTTTGATTTCCATTATAAATCATCTAAGGAGACGAATGAATCATGCACTATAATCAATGGAAAAAATAAACATGAACTTGAGATCAAGGAGTTCTTGACATGTCTATAAGAAGATCCAGAATATAATCAAGAGACTACTCAGCCTAAGGATAACAATTCACATGACATGGAAGAAGAGGATGTGCAGCATGGGCCAAATCAAGAAATGAACCAAGACCACCATGATTACATGGAACATTGGTTCCGAACAATGACTAAAGCAGGGCAGCATTCTCCTCTTCTAAAACTCTTGTTGTCATATCATTTACATTTGTTAGCTTTTCATGTTCATGCACACTTCCAAGTTTATATGTTAAATCTAAGCATGAATATATATTTTCACCTGATCCGCACATGGCTATATTGGAAGTACTCCTATGCTTAAAAGGGAGTCTTCTTATTTTCAGGGTAGAGTAGGGTAAAAGAATAAATTAATGTTATGGATAAAATATGTTACAAAAATGCTATTAGGGTTTTTATTTTTAAAGTATGGCCACTGAAACTTCTTTTGATCCACATTAGTCATTAACAAACACATGTGTGACAAATACTGTTGAGTATGATTCACTCTAATATTTCATGATTTTTCAAAAGTAACCCTGATTAATCATTCTAATAAGTTGTCATCTGAGATATATATTTTCAGTTTCCCTTAGAGGTACTATTGGAGGACCCCCTATGGTGGACCACTCTTTTAAATATCATAATGAGCTATTCATGAGAACACTAGCATTATTAACTCAAGGAATCTTTCAGTCATAATTTGGGATATTTTCAATAAGTCTTTAGGGTATAGGAATTAGCTAGTAATGATTAGTCATTAAAAAAAAAAAATCATGCCATCCCGTACTCTTAAGGAGTAGATATTTCTCCCCACTTATTAAGTAACCTTTAAGCTTAATCCTAATGAGAGCTTACAAAATATTTAGGGGAGGATAGGAGGTTTAATCATCATTGGAATAAATCATAGGATATCTCTCTTTTGTTTTATAGAAGGCTGTCTAATAGAAGAATTAACTGAAGTTTCCTTTTGGTTTTCATGCTTTGTAGAATTTAAGCTGTAAATTAGATAGGATTAAGAGATAAGTTTCAACGCTATTGATTTGTGTGATCCCGAGAATTAGATTAGTTGTAGTATTGTTTGATTGTTTATTTTCTCAGTTTAAAATCATTTGGATTAGAGTTAATTTTGCATAAGCTTAATAACTTTTAGAGGTAGTCTCAATTGATTTAATATTCTTTCATTTAGATTAAATAGATCTTAGTGTTTGATTTAAGTTTTCCATTACTTAGAGTAAGATTGAAATCGTTTGAATGATAAATTGTATTGCTTGGTTAATGATTTATTAGAGTTAGTTTTGTTTGCACAACAATTAGAATTTATTATTTGTATTTTTTGAGCAAGTTTTCCTCAATTGGTTAGTTTTAAACTAGAAATAGCATTCCGTACTCCAACAATAATTTGATTTTCTCAACCTATTTTACTTTAGATGCTCTCATTCTACGTTACCTGTGCATGTGCCTCTAAGTCTTACGACCCTGAATTGATAATTTAATGTTGGAATTATAAAACATATAATTTCCCCAACAGTGCACCTCAGTCCACATTCATCACCCTATGTGAGCCCAGTCATGTTGGCCAATGTGTGGAAGACTTCGTTCAAATCGAAGGAGGGAAATTAAGAATGGCTGGTAATGCCTTTCGGGTTGACGAATTCCCCCATAACCTTCATGATGTTGACAGACAACATATTATGACCCTTCACCAACTCATTAATGGTGGTATATTTTGATGACATCCTGATCTTCAGCGAGAGATAGGAATACCACCTCCACCACATTCAACAGGTCCTCCAAACACTGTGGAAACACAAGTTGTGCGCCAATTTCGAGAAATGCACTTTTGGTATGACCCAAGTTTAATATATGGGGTACATCATTGATGAATGGTAGGTGCATGTGGACCCACCCAAGATATATTTCATTCAGTATAGGCCAGCCCCAATCACTCTAACAGAGCTCCACAATTTTCTAGATCTTTCCAATTTCTACCGCGGGTACTTGTTGGGGTTCTCTCATATCACTTGGCCTTTGAGTCAAGTCATCAAGGGAGGAGATAAATAAAAGTTATTGTTGTCTAAATCCAAAAAGAAGGAATTCACTGAGTTGAATCATCAAATATTTTCTACACTAGTGCTTGCATTACCATACTTGTAGAAACCATTTCAGATTGATATAGATGCCTCTGAATATGCTATTGGGGTAGTTACTCAGCAAGGGCATCCTGTGGCATATCACAGTGAGACACTTTCAGACATAATTTGAAATTATCCCACCTATGACAAAGATATGTGCTCCATTATGTGGGCCTGCCAACAATGGAAGAATTACATTTTGAGGAAGCAAACGATCATCCACACAGAGCTTAGACCCCTTCAGTTCATACAAACATAAGGGAAGTTGTAGAATGATCGCCATCAGAAATGGTCCACATACCTGCGAAAATTGGTTTGAACATTAGGTACAAGAAGGGAAGCACCAATAATGTTGCAGAATACCTCAACCGACCACCGATCATGGCGCTAACCACTATGCTCGACTCTTATGGGAACGATACTTCGGGGTGGCCGCATCTTTACAAGAAAGATCCATAATTTAGCAACACATACCAGATGCCCCTGGAAGGCAACCAAGTTCAAAATTTTCACCTCCAGGATGCACTTTTATGCCACGTGGGACTCCTTTCTGTTCCTTCAAGTGGGTGTGCCAAGAAGATTTTGGAAGCATACTAAATTTGGATCGATGGATATTTTGGGGTGGAGAAAGCAGTGGAAGTACTACAAAAGTATTTCTATTGGTAAAACCTTCGATAGGATGTTTGGAAGCACATAAAATCGGTCATTTCCTATGCCATTGCCAAACCAACAATCAAGAAGCAAGGCCTATATACTACGCTTCCTACCCCTAGTCGACTATGAGAATCCATATCCATGGATTACATGTCGAGACTTCCTTATACAAAGCATGGATATGACTAGGTTTTTGTAGTCGTCGACAGATTCTCTAAGATGTCCATTCTAGTGGCGTGCAATAAGAGTATCACAAAATAAGCCATTGTTAAACTATTGTTTGAATAAGTTTTGGTGTACTTTGGGATCCCAGAGTCCATTATCTCAGATTGAGGCAGCAGGTTCCTAAGTACATTTTGGTCAAGTCTCTGGTCGATATTCGATACCAAGCTCACTAATTCCACGACTTTCAACTCCAAAAATAATGGCCAAACAGAGGTTGTCAACAGGATGATCATACATATTTTATGCATATACAACTTGAATCATCCATGCACATGGGATGAAATACTCCCCTATGTCCAACACATCTACAACTAAGCTCTCCCTAGCTCAACTAGAAAAATCCCCTTTCAAGTGGGGGTGGGATTCCAACCATGATGTGCCATTGATGTAGCCATACCATTGGTAGCTACTCAAGCAGATTCAACTCACCTACAGTCTGAAGCCGATACAAAAAAAACCTTCATTAAGCACATTCAACACATCCATCAATAAGTCCATGACATATCGGGTAGATCCAATGATAAGTACAATCAATGACACGATCAACGTTGTATGCCACACAAGTTCTAGGTGGGTGACAAATTTCGGCTACATTTATAGAAGGAGTGCTTCGTTGGACCCCACTGCAAGCTTCGTTATCTCCAATATGGGGCGTACACCATAACCAAGGTTTTAGGGGACAATTCCTTCGAGCTTAGCATTACACCATTCCTTGGTCTACACCTAATGTTCAATCTGGGTTGACTTCGGCCATAATTTCCACCCCTATTGGACACATCTGATATTGTAGAACAACTCACACCAACGAAGTTAAACCCGGACTACATGGAATAGGTGACAATTGATCAGATCATTTACACACAGATCAAGAACACTCACCAATAGAGGATCCAACTATATTGTGTTGCCAAAGCAGGCTAAATCCTCCACAAGGGCAAGTGGTTAACCAGTGACCAGGTTCAACAGAAATTTCCTCACATCATGGAGGATATGAATGCAATGCGGGCCATTTCTTCCTAAGGATATGATCAAGTGCTCAGTGTTAAAGCTAAAAATTGAAAGTGCAAAAAATCGATTAGAAACTAAATGACACCCAAGAGCTCGTTGCCAGGAATCCTGCATAATTCGCTTCATCGAAAACATATTCGAATGAGGAAGATAAAGCATGTTGTTCGTTTTCCTAAACAGCTAAAACATTTACAGAAGTTACACGTTGGTGACATGGCAGCCTAGTCAACAAATTTAAATAAATTATGGTAATATTCTTCAATTTTCCCAATCACATGGTGACAAGTGTCACCAAAGGATTCGCCGAAAATTTTGGAAGGTGATATTTTTTTTATCTAAGGTCAAATTTTCATATATATTATGGAGGTACATTTTTTTTAATGTGGTTGAAATATTCCAACCATAGGCGGACACATGGTGCAGCCAAGGGCCGCCACGTGCCCCCTCTAGTGGACCAAGGTCAAATTTCGAATACATTCTCAATGGTCAAATTATATGCCATGGTCAAAATTCTGATATAAAAGGTTGAACTATATATTATATGGTTTTTAAACTATATATATTGGGTGGATTTAATAATATTTGGCGCATTTATTTTATCAAAGGTTGGGTTATAATGTTATATATGGTGAAATTTCGTAAGTGTAAACCTTACGTTAAGTGGTAATTAATGGAGAAAAATTTATACAGGCTGGGTGGAGGTTGGGGCTCAACCCCACGACCTCCCCCAAAAAATTCACCCCCCATACCATTAAGCCACAATGATGGGTCTTAATAAACCATGCTTTCGACATATATTTCAATCAATATCATTCATCCGGCAGGAGTAAGGAGGGGGGCATTCATGTAGGCTAACCCTATCACCATAGGACCACAGCTACAACCACAGAAGAGTACTAATCGTTAATGCATGGGATTAATGATTAAATGCATATTAATAACCCATAATCCAATGGTTATGCGCATAATCCTTGTTTAAGTTCGGATTACATAAATGTGCCATTAGTGTGTTAAGCCGCATTTAAACTGTGCTTAAATTTAATTAAATATTAGTTTAATTCGTTGTCGAAAATGGCAGAGCCACCAAGTTCGGTAGAAACTCCAAATTAAGCGGCCCTAACTGGATTTTATCTAGTTTTAGTGGGGTTTCCTAGGCCAGAATTGAGGAGGCCATAAATTTTGCAAAATTCGACCAAATTGGGAGCAAGAAGAGTCTATCCTAGATGATTTGGACATTTTGAACACATTTAAGTAGGTTTCAGGAGCAGTAGATGATTATAAACAACACTTTTTCACATTTGAGCTAATACAGAAGCTCAAGCCATGGAAGCTGGACCAAGGAGATGTAGCCCATGAGGAGTGAAATCCTTCATCAAAACACTATGTTAATGGATCATTTTGATGGTTTGTTGTACATTTTATTGATGTTATTCAGAATTATGTTTTAATGTTTTTCTGCTCATGAATTTAACATAAAACTCAATATATTTACCTGTTTAACACTCACAAACACCTCAAGAAACCTATGCACATGAAGCAAGAGATCAGAAAATTATTTATAATTCTGAAGATGAAATTAGAAAAGAAAAACTAACATTCACATTCAGATCAAGGTGGTATTGGAGCAAAGGTTAAAATTTTATTTTCTTTAATTTATTGAGTTTTGTGCAAGTAGGGTTTTAATGGTTGCAAATTTGTGATGCTTAGTAGGTTAAAGTCGAAGAGAGGAGAAGGGAAACTGTTGGTTGCTAGTCCTAAGGTTAGGCCCAGAAGAAGGAGAGCCACAAGGGCACCATCTCCACACAATATTTCACCCACAGCTGCACTTGAAGCACCTCAAGTTTTGTCTCTAGCTGAGATTGAAGAGGTACAAGTTGCACCAAAAGTTGAGCTTGAATCCATATCCATCATGTAAGGTGCTGGAAGGACTAAAGGTATTTTAGAAGAGGAAGCATAGAAGAAGGTTTTCTATGAACTTGCTGAAAGGGTTAGGATCATCTTTGAATAGAGGGACAAAAAGGGTGAAGAGAGGGATTCAAAGGGAAGTGGAGGAAAGCCTCCTCCATATCCACCATCTTCATCATCATCCTCATCACTGTCATCATCATCAACTTCCACTTCCATAGCCAAAACTACCCATACTCACTCAAATACCACAAAAGGAAAAAATCCCTTACTCAAACTTGATGTCAAATTTGAGCTTCCAATGTATAATGGAAAGGTAAATGTAGAGAAGTTGGACAATTGGATTCGTCAATTGGAGTTTTATTGTAGAATTTATAACCTTCATGAACATGACATAAACATTCAATTGGCTTCCTTAAGGATGGAAGGATCAACACTTGTATGGTGGGAAGCAAGGACTCAAGAAGAGATTAAAAGCAACGCTAAGATCTCAATGTCTTGGTCAAGTTTTATTTTTTCCATTAAAACGCAATTTTATGCTCTAGGTTACATGAAAAAGGCCATTATGGACTCGCATAAATTTATACAATTGAAAGGGAAAAGTGTGCAAGATTATACTCATTAATCTAGGAGAAGAACTCTTATTTTGGGTATTAATTTGTATTCTCAAGAAACTTTGTTAAATTATATTGGGGGTTCTCACGGTAACCTTAGGCACACTATTCTCATGTTCAATCCCTCAAACTTATATGAGGTTTACATTCAAGACACGCACTTAGAAGTAAGAGGGAAACAAAGTGTAGATGAGAAAAGTGATGGTTTCCTTGAGTATGAGGGTAAAGGAAAGGGAAAGTTTAATGGATGAGGAAAGAGAAATAGCTTTATCAAAAGAGAGAAGGATAAAATCATATGAAAACATTGTTCAAAGAATGGCCATGATGAAGACCATTGTTGGCAACTTCATCCAGAGTTGAAGCCAAACAAACTAAAAGCCAAAGAGAAGGGAAAAATTGTTGCAATCATTGAACATGACTTAGGTTCAAATTCAGGAGATGAAACAAAGATTACAACCATGGGTTTGAAAGGTAAGAACATAAAAAGCACTAATTCTTCAAGTTTTTCCAATCTAACTCAAGATGAAGATACAAGAATTGAACTATTTCATATTAGAGTTGTTTCTAAACATACCAAGATAGACAAAATGTTTGATAGTGGGTCTAAAGCTAATTTTATTTCCAAAGACTTATTTAAGAAAATAAACCTTGAAATTGTTATACATCCAATACCTTATCCTTTAGGGTGGATATGCAAGAATGAAAATTTGCAAGTAACAAGGAAGTGCATACTAAGGTTTTCCATCAATTCAAATTTTCTTGATGAACTTGAACTTGATGTCGTGCCGCTTGAGGTATCAATTATTACTTTAGGAATTCCTTATATTTATGATAGGAAAGAATTATTTCATCACCATGAGAATAAGTATTTTTTGTTTAAATATGGAATTGAGTACATAGCTAGAGCGCATAATAAGAAGACAAATTTGTCTCTTATACATGAAGGATAAATGAAGATAATAGTGAATGAAAGTCAAAAGTTGAATGATCAAACTTAAAGATGTTTTGAATGAGGCCTTTCAAAAAAATGCATCAAATGAAAAAGTTTATTTCATTGAAGTTCCTTATTCTTGTAATGAGATGTTTTAGGACTCTAACATGTTGCCTTTGAAAGGAAGTGAACAAGATGTGAAATATTTGCAGCAGTGAACATTACTGTTGAGCAGTGTTGAAAACAAGATGTCGGCATAAGAGAGTGGAAAGGTCAAAGAGAAAGTGCCAAAGAAATTTGACAAAGAAGGCATAGGTTCCAAAAGTGCTTGTTTTTTTCTTCCAAAGGGTACATGGCAATGGCGAAAATACTTGGTCAAAAGTTGACACAAGTATAAAGAAAGAGCGGCTAAAAATTGCCATAACGACCATGTGCGAGGTGAGACAGTTTTTAAGTTTCCTTTGATTAATGAACAAGGTGGGAACAAGTTTTTTTCTGCAAGAAAAACTTGCTGCTATGCAAATTCATGGAAATTTCAGCAGGACGGTGTCAAAAAAGCAAGAGAGGGTCTCAAGAGTCAAGGAAAAAGCTTAGTTTTTTTTTTTTAAAGATCAAGTTGATGATAATGGGAAAATTTCAGTGGATTAAGAATGGAATACCCTCATCCACATGATCAGTAATCAAAGATATGTTGGGTTCCAAAAGGATTATAGTGGGGAGGAATGATCAGGTGCTCAGTGTTAAAGCTAAAAAATGAAAGTACTCAAAATTGATTGGAAACTGAACGAAAATGAAGATCTCATCGCCATGAATCCGACACAATTCGTTTCATCGAAAACTGACTCCGGATGAGGAAGATAGAGCCTAATGTTTGTTTTCCTAAACAACTAAATTTTTTGCAGAAGTGACAAGTTGGTAATATGGTAGCCTAGTCAGAAAATTTAAATATATTATGGGAATATTCTTCAGTTTTCCCAATCCCACTGTGACAAGCGTCACTACAGGATTCGCCAAAAAGTTTGGAAGGTGAATTTTTTTTTATCTAAGGTCAAATTTTCATATATATTATGGAGGTACATTTTTTTCAATGTGGTTGAAATAGTCCAACCAGAGGCAAACACGTGGTGCAGTCAAGAGCAGCCATGTGCTCCCTCTGGTGGACCAAGGTCAAAGTTCGAATACATTATCAATGGTCGAATTATATGCCATGGTCAAAATTCAAATATCCAGGGTTGAACCATATATTATATGGTGTTTAAAAAATATATATATTGGGTAGATTTAATATTATGTGGCTAATTTATTTTATTAGAGGTTGGGTTATAATGTTATATCTGGTGAAATTTTGTAAGTTTGAACCATACGTTAAGTGGTAAGTAATGGAGAAAAATGTATACAAGCTAGGCAGAGGTCAAGGCTTGACCCCACAACCTCCCCCAAACAACGCACCCTCCATACCATTCAGCCACACAAATGGGTCTTAAAAAACCATGCTTTAGACATATATTTCAATCAATGTCGTTCATCTGGAGGGGGTAAGGAGGGGGCTAGCCCCCTCACCACAGGACCATAGCTATAACCACGGCTAGCCCTGCATTAACGATTAAATGCAGATTAATAACCCATAATCCAATGGTTATGCGCATAATCCTTTTTTAATTCCAGATGACATAAATGTGCCATTAGTGCAATAAGCCATAGTTAAACTACACTTAACTTTAATTAAATCTGAATTTAATTCGGCAGAGAAAATGGCGGAGCCACCAAATTCAGCGCCAACTCCAAATTTAGTGGCCCTAACTAGAGTTTCCCCAGTTTTAGTGGGGTTTCGAAGGCCATAATTGAGGAGGCCGTAACTTTTGAAAAATTCGACCAAACTAGGAGCAAGAAGAGTCTATCCTAGATATTTGGACATTCTGAACACATTGAAGTAGGTTTTAGGAGCAGTAGATGATTGTAAACATCACTTTTTTCACATTTGAGCTAATACAGAGGCCCAAGACATGGAATCTGGGCTAAGGAGATGTAGCCTAGGAGGGGTGAACTCCTTCATTAAAACATTGTGGTAATGGATCATTTTGTTGGTTTTCTCTAAATTTTATTATTTTTGTTCAACATTATGTTTTAATTTTTTTATGCTCATGAATTTAACATAAAACTCAATACATTTACATGTTTAACACTTACAAACACCTCAAGAAACCTATGCAGATGAAGAAAGAGATCAACAAATTATTTATAATTATGAAGATGAAATTAGCATAGCAAAACTAACATTCGTATTCAGATTAGGATGAAGGACTGATCCAAGTGAATATGGATGGCCACCCGCCTATTCCACTTAGCCCTCGATTTGATTTCATTAAGTTTAAACAGTTTCCTTGTTTATAGCAACATTTACTTTTTTAGTATCTTTTTAGGTTTGAAACTTCCAGAACAATTTTGACCCCCTAAGTGGCATTTTTTTTAGGTCCGTAGTAGGCCCATAGCTACAGGAAAGGGCCTATGGGAAATCCTGTAGTATTCAGAGAGATATTTCTAATGTGATATCGTATGGGCCAAACAAAGATAATATGAGCAAGTTATGATCTATGGAATTTGGATGCCTAACTAACCCCATTGGGGCCCACAAATTATTTTCGTTCCATCTCCTAGGGTTAGGGTTTTGGTTTTTTATGGTTTTACCTTGTTTTTCAATAATAAAAATGCCATTCAGACTCACTGTAACATATTTCAGAGGCATGTAGCAACGACATCTCTTCTCATAAATAAGGTACCATCTCCTGAGCTAGTTTATTTCCATTCTATATGTAACCATATTTCATTTATTTTGATATTAATGAAATGAAGTTTAATTTCTACTGCATCTCTATGTTTGTATTTATATTTGTATTCTATTGTGTCCCTGCATAATTCTCGATCCGTGGTATCATAGTGGTCTTCTCTTTCTCTATTTTTCTTCTCATGTCCCCAATGAGGTTAGGGTATAAGGAGCTAGGGCTCAAATGGGTTGAACCTTTGCAATATTAGCCACACAAACCCTGGAGACCTCCCGTGGTGGAAGAAAATAAATATGAGGGAGCAGGAATCGTTTCAAAATATTACTCGAGGAGGACGTCAATAAATAGAGGAACACAATGATGGATAACGTTACTTCAATCCTTCGATGACTCCCCATAGGAAACACATATTCATCCATCAGCTAGTCTAGATGCGCCACTCCTTTTAAGGTACAAGTTAAATTTGGCATTCCCATATTTGAAGGCCAGATATATGCATATGCCATAGATAGATGGTTAAATATGCTGGAAGGAAATTTTTTGTTTCATGACTTTTCGAATTGGGAAAATATTACTTCTTCACTCTTCAAAGTTTCCCTCCATGCTAAGGACTAGTAGGAAACTTACTGTGTGAAAAAGGACAAGAGGAAATCCTCATTGTTTTCAACTGCACCCACTTGTAATTATTTTTGAGATTCCATCAATGATACCCTATAGGGATCTATGAATATAAATACATAAAGTGGACCACGTTGTGGCTAGGAAGGGACCAAGATGTGTTGGAGTTCACAAATGGTTTTGATGCCTTTCGCAAAAATTTTAGTATCAAAGATTCTGAGCGGAATTTGGTACTCAAGTATTGCAACTGTCTACATAAGTACATCCAGTACTAAATGGATTTCCTAGATATATCTGCATGCGGTACCACCTATTGATATGCTGCCTAGATCAAAGTTTAAACAGAAGAAGTGAGCCTTTGGTTCTTTGAATTCAATGCAAGGGAAAGGTACTCCCAAACTACAAAATAAAGGGAAATTCCAAGGTGGGGCTACACAAGACAATGCATCGAAGCTGCAAGCGAAGAAAAACACCACGAAGGTAAAGAAGGACATGAGAAAGTAGTGTTAATTCCATAATAGTCCCACTCACAACACGAATGAGTGTCGATCCAAGCAATCACTAGTGGGTGGACTAAAGGCTCTGAATCAGATGCATGTTTTGACTCTGAGGTAGAACCCAACAGGGGGAATGAAAAAGGGAAGCATGTTATTGATGTGGAGTCCAGTGCCACCATTTCCACCACAAATATCTGGAAGGATGAGCCCAAATATCTAGAGGAGAGTGAGGCAAAAGAACCTCATTTCAGTAGATGTCATGAAGCAGTTGGGCCTACCAACCATAAAAAATCATAAATCGTACACCATCGGGTGGCTTCACCAAGGATGAGATCTCTGTGTCAGCCAACAATGGAGCCTCCCATAGACCTCAAGCCCTTCACAGATGAGGTAATGTGTGATGTTTCTCCCCTTGAATTTTTTGATGTTTTATTAGGCCAACCATACTTGTGGAAGAAACATGTTGTTTATGATTCTAGGTCATGCATTACTATTTTTACTATGGGAAATAATTTGTGTAGGATAATGGAGGTAGCACCGCCTACCACCATCTCTTCGACCGTTGCGACAAAATGTAGTAAGGTCATTTCCCAAACCGGGAAATTTATTTTCCCTATGATTTTCCCTTAGGGAAAGAATAATATTATGACCATGGCCTCCAAACAAGGTTCCTCCGTGTGGCAACAACATATGGAAAAGGTCATGGAGGAGTGCAAGGACATCTTCACCTCACCTGTAGGGGTACATCTACACTCTCAGGTCAAGCACTCCATCAATATGAACTTAAGCGCACCACTACCCAATGGAATGCTCTATCAACAATTTATTTTCAATAATGATGAAATCAAGAGACAGATTCATCACCTTCTAGGAGCTCGATCTTGTTGGTAAAAAATAAGTATAATACCTGGAGACTCTCTATTAACTATCACGCGCTAAACAAGATCACTGTCCAGAATAGGTATCTGATCCTGCAGATTGATGACCTTCTGGACCAACTCAAGGGGGAAAATATTTCAGCAAGATTGACTAGAATTCTAGCTATCACCAGGTACCAATCGAACCCTTTGATGTGTGGAAGACTGCCTTCAAATCCAAGGAGGGCCTTTTCGAATGGTTGGTCATTCCTTTTCAGTTGATGAATTCCCCCGCAACATTTATGAGGTTGATGGACAAAAACTTGTGACCCATCACCAACTCATTTGTGGTCATATATTTCGGTGCCATCCTTATCTTTAGCCAGATTTTGCAAGAGCACCTCCACCACATTTGACATGTCCTCCAAACACTGTGAAAACATAAGTTGTGTGCCAATTTGGAGACATGCACTTTTGGTATGACCCAGGTTCAATACTAGGGTACATCATTGATGAGTGGGGTTTTTATGTGAACCCAACTAAGATATAGGTCATTCAGAATTAGCCAACCCCAACCACTGTAACAGAGCTCTGCAACTTTCTGGGTCTTACCAATTTCTACCGCAGGTTCACGTTGGGGTTCTCTCATATCACTTTTCCTTTGAGTCAAGTCACCAAGGGAGGAACGAAAGAAAATTTCTTTGGGCTGAATCCCAACAAAAGGCGTTCTACGAGTTGAATAATTGACTTTTTTATGCACCAATGCTCGCATTACATGACTTGAAACAACCATTTGATATTGAGACAAATGCCTCTGATTATGCTAATGGGGTAGTTCTTACTCAACAGGGGCATCCAGTGACATATCACAGTGAGACACTTTCAAACATAGTTTGAAAGTATCCCACATATGGAAATTATATGTATTCCATTATTTAGGCCTGCAGATAATGGAAGCATTACATTATGGGGAAGGAAATGGTCATCCAAACATACCACCGACCCCTGCAGTTCATACATACATAAGGGAAGTTGTAGAATGATCGCCATTTGAAACGGTCCACATACCTGCAACAGTTCCATTTGAACATTAAGTACAATAATGGAAGCACCAATAATGTTTCATACTACCTCAACCGACCACCGATCTTGGCATTTACCATTGTGATAAACTCTTATGGGAACAAGACTTTAGGGTGGTTTCATATTTACAAGAGCGATCCAAAATTCAACATATACCATACGCTCCTAGAAGGCAAGAAAGTTCCAAATTTTCTCCTCCAAGATGCATTCTTATGCCACCTAGGATACCTTTTTGTTCCTTCAAGCGAGTGCACCAAGATGATTTTTGAACCACACTATAGTTCGGTCACTAGATATTTATAGGTGGAGAAAATAGTCGGAGTACTGTAGAAGTATTTCTATTGGCTGAAGCTTTGACAAAATGTTTGGAAGTACATCAGATCCTTCATTGCCTGAACCAATTCCAAACCGACCATCAAGAAGAAAGAACTATATACTCTATTTCCTACCCCAATTCAACTTTTGGAATCCATCTCTTTGGATTATATGTGTGACCCTCCTTCCACCAAGCATGGAAACAACTGTGCTTTTGTGGTCATTGATAGATTCTCTAAGAGGGCCATTCTAGCAGCGTGAAAAAAGAGTATCATAATAGAAGCCATTCCTAAACTCTTCTGTGAACGAGTGTGGGTGCACTTTTAGATCCCACAGTCCATTATCTTAGATCAGGACAACAGGTTCCTAATTGCATTTTTGTCAAGTCTCTGGTCGATTTTGGATACCAAGATCACTAAGTCCATGACTTTCCACCCCATAACTGATGGCCAAACATAAGTTTTCAAGAGGATGATCATAAACATTCTACACATGTACAACTTGAAGCATCCACGCACATGGGATGAAAGCCTCCCATATGTCTAGGATAGCTATAATCGAAATCTCCATATATCAACTGGCCACAACCCCTTTCAAGTGGTGTTGGGATTCAGCTCATGTCCAGTCTGACGTCGACACGAAGAACAACTTCATTGAGTAAATTCAAGATTTCCACCAATAGGTCCATGAAATATTGGACAGAAACAATCCTAAGTATAAGTAGTGACATTATCAACATCGTGTGCCACACAAGTTCTAGGTGGGCGAAAAATTTTGGCTACATTTGCAATAGGAACAACTTGTTGGACCCTACTGCAAGCTTCATGAACTCGATATGGGTCGTACACCATCACCATGGTTCTAGGGGAAAATTCATTTGAGTTTATCATTCCACCATTCTTTGGTCTACACCCAATGTTCAAAGTGGACCTCCTTCGACCATACTTTCCAACCTTACTGGACACATATGACATTGATGAACAACTCACAATAGAAAAGTTAAACCCATACTGCATGGAAAAAGCCACAATTGATCAGATCATGGACACACATATCAAGAAAACCCTCCAACAGAGGATCAACTATATCGATTTGTTAAAGCAGGCCAGCTCCTCCACTAGAGCAAGTGGTTCACAAGGGACCAGATTCAAAAAAATTATCCTCACCTCATGGAAGATTTTAACACAATGGGAACCAATGCTTCCTATAGAGGAAGGACTAGTCCAAGTGGATATTGGTGTCCACCGGTATATTCTACCTAGACCTCCAGTTGGTTTCATTTAGTTTTAAAATTTTCCTTGTTTATAGTAGTGTTTATTTTTTTATCATTTTTTCAGGTCCTGAACTTCCAGAGCAGTTTTGAACCCCTAAATGGAATTATTTTTTAGGTCCAAAGAAGGATCATAGCCTTTGGTAGGGGCCTCTAGAAAAATTTTTATTACTCAGAGGGATATTTACAATGAGGTATCATAAGCTCCAAACGGTGATAATATGTCCAAGTTACGACCCCGGTAAGTTGGTTGCCCAACCTACCCCAATGGGGCCCACAAATTCTTGGGGTTCCATCTCATGGGGTTAGGGTTTTAGTTTCTTAGGGTTTCCCCTTGTTGTTCAATAATAAAAATTCCCTTAAGCCTCATTGTAACATAATTTAGAGGCATGTAGCCACCACATCTCTTCCCATAGATAAGCTACCATTTCCTGAGCTAGTTTATTTCCATTCTCTATGTAAGCTTATTTTAGTTATTTTTATATTAATAAAATGAAGTTTTATTTATGCTACATATTTTTTTTTATGTTTATATATGTATTATGTTTCATTCCTACATAAATATGGATCAGTGGTATTAGAGTGGTCTACTCTTTCTCTGTTTTTCTTTGCATGTCCCCAATGAGGTCAGGGTACAAGGATTAAGGGCTCAAACTGGTTGAACCTTTCCAAGATCTGCCTCACAAACCTTGACGACCTCCCATGGTGGAAGAAAAAAAATACAAGGGATCAAGAGATCCTTTCAAAATATTGCTAGAGGAGGTTCTTGAGAAAAAAATGAATGTGATGATTGATGACTTTGCTCAGATCCTTTGACAATTTCCCATAGGCGTCACATATTCATTTGGCAACCACTCTGGAGGCACCACTCCTTTTAAGGTAGAAGTTAACTTTGAAATTATCATATTTGAAGGCCACATATATGGATACATCGTATATAACTAGTTACATATGTTGGAAGGATATTTTTCAATTCATGACTTTTCCAATCTGGAAAATATTACTTTTTCACTCCTAAAATATGCCCCCATGTCAAAGATTGGTGGGAAACTTAATGTGAGTAAAAGGACGAGAGGGAATCCTCACTGCTTTCAGTCGCACCCACCTGGAATTATTTCTGAGACACCATCAAGGAACAATATTACCCTTTCGGGAGCTATGGATATAAATACAGAAAGTGGACCACGCTATGACAGGGAAGGGATCAAGATGTGTCGGAGTTCACAAATGGCTTTTATGCCCTTCATATGAAGTTAGGGATCAAGGATTCTAAGCAGAATTTGGTACTCAAGTACCATGGTTGTTTACATAAGTAAATCCATGATGAAATGGAGTTACTGGACATCTCCTCACTCAGGATCGCCTATCGATATACTGTCAAGATCGAGAAAAAGTTTAATCAGAAGAAGTGATACTTTGGTTATGAGAATCTGAAGCAAGGGAAAGGCACCCCCAAAATGTAGAGCAAAGGGAAATTCCAAGGGAGGGATACATAGGGTAACCTGTCGAATATGAATGGAAAGAACAAAACCACGAAGAGAAAAAAATACATGGAAAGTGGCATGAGTTCCATAAGAGCCCCACTCATAACACGAGTGTCGAGCCAATAAGTCATTGGTGGTTGATCTGATGGCTTTCGAATAAGATGCATATTCCAACTCTGACTTAGAACCTAAAAGGGGGAATGAAAAAGGGAAGCACATTATTGATGCAGAGCCTAGTGCCACCATTTCCACCACCAAAATCTAGAAGGATGAGCCTGAAGATCTAGAGGAGGGGGACTACCTCTTCCACTCATAGATGTGGGTGAACGTTTCTTCATTGCAGTTCATTTTTTATGGAAGGAGCTAAAAGAACCTCATTTCATATGAGGTCATCAAGCTTTTGGGCCTATTGACCACAATAAAATCGAATTTGTACCCTATCAGGTGGCTTCACCAAGGACAATATCTCCGCTTAAGCCAGCAGTGTCACATCCCCTACAACATCAAGCACTTCATAGATGAGGTATTGTGTTATTTTGCTCCTCTTGAAGTTTTTAATGTATTTTTAGGCCAACCATACTTGTGGAAGCAGAATGTTGTTAATGACTCTTGGCCTCACAGTGTTATTATTACTTTGGGAAATAAGTTTCACAGGATACTGAAGGTAGCACTATTGATCGCCATCTCTTTGATCACTCTGAAGCAATGTAGTAAGATCATTTCCCATAAATGGAAATTTTTTTTCCTTATTATTCTCCTTGAGGGAAGGAAGAATATTGTGGCCACAGCCTCCAAAAAAGGCTCCTCCATGCAGCAACAACATATGGACAAGGTCATGGAGGAGTACAAGGACATTTTTACCTCACCAAAAGGGGTACCTCTACACTATCAGGTCAAGCACTCCATCGATATGACCCAAGGTGTGTTGCTACCCAATGGACTGATATATCGATCCTCTGTTTTGGAGAACGAATAAATCAAGAGGCAGATTTAGGAATTGTTGCAGAAAGGGAACATCGGCAAATTTTATCACCATGTGGGAGCCTGATTGTGTTGCTATAGAAGAAGGGTGAGACCTCGAGACATTGTATTGACTATTAGGTCCTGAAAAATATCACTATCTGGAATAGGTATCCAACCTCGTGGATTAATGAACTTATGGGCCAGCTCAAGGGGAGAAAATATTTCATCAAGATGGACTTGAAGCCCAGTTATCACCATGGACCAATCGAACCCTCTAATGTGTGGAAAATTGCTTCAAATCCAAGGAGGACCTTTTCAAATGGGTGGTCATGCATTTTGGATTGACAAATGCACCCACAAACTTCATGAGGCTGATGGATGACATCTTATGAACCTTCACCAACTCATTCTTGATGGTATAGTTGGGTGACATCTTGATCTTCAGCCCGAGTTTGGAATATAACCTCCACCACATTTGACAGATCCTCCAAACACTGACGCAACACAAGTTGTGTGCTTATTTGTAGAAATGCATTGTAGGTATGACCTAGGTAGAATATATAGGGTACATCACTGATTAGCAGGGTGTGCATGTGGCCCCAACCAAAATATAGGGAATTCAAGATTAGCCATCCCCAAACACTCTAACAAATATCCGCAACTTTCTGGGTCTTTCCAACTTCTACCTCAGGTTCGTGTTGGGGTTCTCTCATATCATTTTGCCTTTGAGTCAAGTCACCAAGGGAGGACTGAAAGAAAATCTATTTTGGTCTGAATCACAACAGAAGGAGTTCATAGAATTGAGGCATTGACTATGCTCTTCACCTGTGCTCACATTATTAGATCGAAAACAACCATTTCGATTGAGACATATGCCTCTGACTATGCTATTGTCAAATTTGTTACTCAGTAGGGGCTCTAATGGCATATCATAGTAAGACACTTTCAGACATAGTTCCAAGTACCCAACCTATGAAAAAGAGATTTATTCCATTGTGCACGTCTTCCAAAAATTGAAACATTACATTATGGGGAAGGAAACAATCATCCACAGAGACCATCAACCCCTATATTTCATACAGACACAAGGGAAGTTGTGGAACGATCGCCATCAGAAATAGTGCAAATACATGCAACAGTTCCATTTGAACACTAAGTACAAGAATGCCAACACCAATAATGTTTCATACTACCTCAGGCGGTCGTCGATCATGGTGCTGACCACTATGCTCGACTCTTGAGGGAACGAGAATTCAGAGTAGCCACATCTTTACAAGAGAAATCCAGAATTCAGCAACACATACCAGATGCTTCAAGAAGGAAAGAAAGCTCCAAATTTTCACCTCCAAGATGCATTGTTATGCCACCTGGGGCACCTCTATGTTACTTCATACTAACGTGCAAAGATTATTTGGGAAGTGCACTATAGTCGGGTCACTAGACGTTACGGGGTGAAGACAATAGTGGAAATACTGCAAAAAAATTTCTATTGGCTGAACATTTGACAAGATGTTGGGAAGTACATCAAATCCTTCATTGCCTATTCTATTTCCAAACCGACCATCATGAAGCAAGGAATATATAATTCATTTCCTACCCCTTGTCGGTCATGGGAATCCATATCCATGGATTACATGTTCGACCTTCCTTCTACCAAGCATGGAAATGACTGTGTTTTTGTGGTCGTCGACAGATTCTTTAAGATGGCCATTTTGGCGGTCTGCAAGAAGAGTATCACAACAAAATTCGTTGTTGAACTCTTACTTGAACGAGTTTCAGTGCACTTAGGATCCCATAGTCCATTATCTCAGTTCGAGACAATAGGTTCCTAAGTACATTTTGGTGACTTCTCTGGTCGATGTTGGATACTAAGCTCACTAAGTTCATAGATTTCCACTCCCAAACCGATGGCCAAACAGAGGTTTTAAATAACATGATCATACATATTTTTTGCATGTACAACTCAAGGCATCCACGCACATGGGATGAAAGCCTACCCTATGTCTAGCACTACTACAAACTAGCTCTCCATGGCTCAATTGGCCACAACCCCTTTTAGGTGGGGTTGTGATTTCAGCCACTATGTCCCATTGATGTAGACATACCATTTACAGCTACTCAAGTAGATCCGGCTCATGTCCAATCCAAATATGATAGGGCGAACAAATTCATTGAGTAAATTCAGCACGTCCACCAAAAATTCCATGACATATTAGATAAAGGAAATGCTAAGTACAAGTAGTGACATGATTAGCATAATGTGTCACACAAGTTCTAGATGGGTGACAAATTTTTGCTACATTTGTAGAAGGAGCGCCTTGATGGACCTCACCGCAAGCTTCACCCGCTCTAATATGGGCCATACACCATCACCAAGGTTGTAGGGGAGAATTCCTTCGAGATTTTTAGTCCACTATTTCTTGTTCTGAACCTAGTGCTCAATGTGGATAGCCTTCGATCATTCTCTCCACCCTTATTGGACACATCCAATATTGGAGAACAACTCACACCAACAAAGTTAAACCCATAATACATGAAAAAGGCCACAACTAATTGGATCATGGAAACACAGATCAATAACACCCACCAAGAGAGGATCTAACTATATCAATTTGTCAAAGCAGGCCAAATCCTCCACCAGTGCATGTGGTTCATTAGAGACTAGGTGCAACAAAAATTTTCTCACCTCATGGAGGATCTGAATACAATGGGGACCGTTCCTTCCTAAGAAGGGACGATATATCCAAGTGGAAATTAATGGTCACCTTTCTATTGCACCTATGGTTCCAGTTGGTTTCGTTTGGTTTCATCATTTTCCTTGTTTATAGCATCATTTACTATTTTTAGCAGTTTTTCAGGTCCTGAACATCCGGAGTAGTTTTTACCCCCTATATGGCATTTTATTTTTAGGTACACAGTAGGTCCATATTCATAGGCAAGGGCCTATTTAAAATCGTATGGTACTAGGAGAGATATTTCCAACAAGGTATCGTATGCGCCAAACAGAGACAATATGGCCAAGCTACGACCCCGGGATGTTGGTTGCCCAACTAACCCCAATGGGGCCCACAAACGCCTATTTTTCCATCTGTTGGGGTTATGTTTTTCATTGTTTATGGTTTTCCCTTGTTACTCAATAATAAAGAGGCCCTTGAGCCTCATTGTAACACACTTTATAAGCATGTAACCACCACATTTCTTCTCAGAGATAAGTTATCATTGCCCGAGCTAGTTTATTTCCATTCTGTATGTAAGCATATTTCAGTTCTTTTGATATTAATGAAATGAAATTTTATTTCTGCTACATCTCTGTGTTTATGTTTATATCTGTATTATGTTGCGTTCCTGCATAAGTCTGAATAAAAGTGACATGGAGTCACCTACATGAGATTGGGTTACCCAATGGGTTCCATGTGGATGTCACATTAGTGCCACATGGCAGGTCCTTTCATGTGTGCATGAGTAAAAGGAGTAAACTTTAAATGCACATAATTGTTGATCTATGCATCGAATTCAAGTAAAATTTATGTTGTCAAAATCTCTCGATGAGCGACATACAATGGTTTTTCCAAACTTAATTAAACTAAATTGGGAAAGAAGGATTTTTATAACCTTGTCTTCTTAATGAGACCATGTAGGTCGAGTTAATTAAATGTAACTCATCCCATTTAGCTTAGGAATACCAAGGGGGTGAGGAATGTATTACAC
This sequence comes from Pinus albicaulis, assembly GCA_034641835.2. Taxonomy (NCBI): domain Eukaryota; kingdom Viridiplantae; phylum Streptophyta; class Pinopsida; order Pinales; family Pinaceae; genus Pinus; species Pinus albicaulis. Next base: position 219,917,814 of record CM076576.1, read on the forward strand.
TACTCAGAAGTATGCAAAGTGGGTACTCATTAGATCTGGAATTCAATTTCACATTAAATGGTTGTCTACATTTTAGATTTAAGTAAACCTATTAGAGGATAAGTCAAGAATACAATAAAAAAATGTAGTTTCATTTCATTTCTTTAAAAGTACATAACTATTATTTTATTATTGTAACTATTATTTTATTATTTTTCTATTATGTTATTATTTTCTTAGGAGGCCCATTTTATAATTCAAAATTCCCCTAATGTATTGGTTGACAGATGCCACCGTATGTAAATTTTGGAGTGTATTTATTCATAGGTACCATTGCCTAGCTGTTTCTTCCAAGAATAAAAAGAGTTAGACCCCAAACAAGTCTCTCCTCTATTTGTTTGGTAACACTCTCCTTCTATCTACAAGCACAACTAGTACGATGACATGAGTCCTCAGGGTGTGGTCCAATGGTCATGTGGGGAGTTTTGGTGCCCATAGGTTTTGTGGTCCAATACTAGGTAGGACTATGTATGCCTGAGAGTTGTTCTAGACACGATTTCTTTAGTTGAAAAAAAAACTAGTAAGATGACATGATTTCTATTAAAGAAGTTGGACAAAAATGTCATGTTCATGTTAACTTTATTTCTTTAAATTCATCAAAGAGGATAATTATGTTTGTAAAATTTTTCTAAAACCATATAGGAGTTATGTTTATAAATTGTATCCAAAACCATATAAAATTTTTGATGACTTTATTTCCTCATAGATAATGTAACTTAAATTGTGAAGTGTTTTTATTTACAAGTGATATTGCAAAAATATGTTTTTGGCCATATGTTTCTTCCAATAAATGAAGGACTAAATTAGAGCTTAAACGACTCTCACCTCCCTTTTACTTGTAATACTCTCTTTCTAGCTAATGTCAACTAGTAAGATGAAATGTTTTTTTATTAACCCAATCACGTTCACATTATCTTTTTTTCTTTAAAGAATTTGAAGAGGATACTCTCTCTTCAACTAACTTAGTTGCTAAATAACATTTTTTTTTTAATTAATGATGTAAATTTAAGTTAATTCTATTTCTTCACTTTTTTCAAAGAGATAAGGACTAGTCACTTTCGAATTATCCTACTTCATTGAAATAAGAAACTATATTTTTGAAGAATCTACTTTCTTTCAACTTGAACATATTGAGACTATGTAGGTCGAGTTAATTAAACATAATGCCTCTTATTTATCTTAGCAATACCAAGCAAGTGGGGAATGTGTTACACTACTTAGAAGTAGGCAAAGTGGGTACTCATTAGATGTGGAATTCAATTTCACATCCAATGGTTATCTACACCTGATATTTGAGTAAACTTATAAGAAGATAAGTCGAAAATACAATTAAAAAATGTAGTTTCCTTTCTTTTCTTTAAAAATTTATAACTATTATTTTATTATTTTAACTATTATTTTATTATTTTCCTTATGAGATCTATTTTAGACCTCAAAATTCCCCTAATGTATTGGTTTACAAAATTTTGAGTGTCTATATTCATATATAATATTGCCTATATGTTTCTTCCAATAATAAATATACTAACTTAGACCCCAAACAAGTCTTCCCCCATTTGTTTGGTAACACTCTCTTTCTATATACGCTCACAACTAGTAATATGACATGAGTCCTGAGGGTGTGGTCCAATGGTGATGTGGGGAGGTTTGGTTCCTAGAGGTCCTGTGGTCCAATCTTCGGTAAGACTATATGCCCGATAGTTATTCCATCCACGATTTCTTCAGTTGGAACAAAAAACTAATAAGATGACATGATTTCAATTAAAGAAGTTGAACAAAAATGTCATGTTCATGTTAACTTTATTTCTTCAAATCCGTCAAAAAAGATAATTATGTGTCTAAATTGTATCCAAAACCATATAAAAGTCTGGATGACTTGATTGGCTCACAACTAATACAACTTAAATTATGTAGTGTTTTTATTTACAAGTGTTATTGAAAAAATGTTTTTGGCCTATGTTTCTTCCAATAAATGAAAGACTAACTTAAAGAATAGACTAGTCTTTCCTCCCTTTTCCTTGTAATACTCTCTTTCTAGCTAAAATCTACTAGTAAGATGACATGGTTTTTTTATTAACCCAATTGCTTTCTTTAAAAAAATTTAAGATGCTACTCTATATTCATCTAAGTTCAACTTGCTAAATAAAATTTTATTATTAATGATGTCACTTTAAGTTAATTCTATTTCTTCAAATTTTTCAAAGGGATAAGGACTAGTCACTTTCGAATTATCCTACTTTATTCAAATAAGAATCTAAATGTTTTAAGAGGCTATTCTTTTTCAAATAAGTTTAAATTGCTAAATTGCTAAATGAGATTTTTTTTATTATTATTAATGATGTCACTTTATATTAATTCTATTTCTTCAAAATTTTCAAAAAAATATAGATTTTTCAAAGAGATAAGGATTAGTCGCTTTCAGACAATCGTGCTTCTTTCAAATAAGATTCTAAAATTTCATTAACATATTATATAATAAATTTAATATTTATTTAAAAAATTATAGTTACTTAAAAATAATTATAATTATAAAATAATGTTTCAAATAATTTTAATTGTAAATATTATAATATAATTTTCTTGATCCAACAATTTCAAAATATATATATATATATATATATATATATATATATATATATATATATATATATATATATATATATATATATATTTGGTATTGTCTTTTTTTTAAATAAACAAAAGTAAATAATTATAATGAAATAAACATAATTATAAAATCCTCCACTTTATTTTTTTTAAATGTAATGTGTTTTAGTAGGACATGTAAATATTTGTTACTACATGAAATTTTCTTTTTAATTAGATGTTAAATGAGACATTTAAATAAAGATTTAATATTGTTAATATTTTGTGAAAGGAAGTTAATTATGAGACTTTATAGAAAATGTTATGTTAGCATAATGTCACATGTAAATGGTTAGAAAACAGTTACAAGGGGTAGTTGCTACTCAAAAATTGACTTTGGCAAAATAAAGTGGTAATAAAAAGTCTTTTCCCGGGACGAGAACAATGAGAGGAGCAAAATTGTTGGTGAGGGGAACAAACCTGTAAGTGAGGGGAAGAGAGGAAGAAGTTTTTGCCAAGGCCAAAGAACATGAAATCCTAGAGCTGGTGAGCTATTAGGATTTTATAGTAAAAGGAATATGTGTTGTAGCGACTAGATGGTCCATATATAACCTAATACCAACAGCTGGATCAGGGATTGAGATGCAGTAAGTGACTGATCTCTTGGATGGGTGGAGCACTCTCGTTTTCTAAAAATCTTGTGGTGAACTTATTACATTACAGATAAGTGATAAACATCTTCTTTATTTTCACAATAGTAAGTTTAATATGAAGTTAGGCATTGAGGTTAATAACTCTAGTTTGCATCATTCATTTTACAATGATTAAGATACTTGTCTATGTTATGCAAACTTAGACTTTGGTGTTATAGGACCCTAAGTAAATACACAGTAATAGAGGGTCAGATATTGGATTCCATGTATGGTTAATGGAGCTGCAGAATGTGTTTACTAGTGCGATGGGACAAGTATTCATTGGTTTTATACAGTAAGTATTACTAGTGCACTAAAATTATTTCCGTGTAGAGTTAGATCTAGAGAAAATTCGGCATTGTTGATAACAGAGGATCAGTCCCTTTGGGCATGATCACATTAAAAAGTTTAAACCAAGCACAAGGATTCATAATGTTTAAAATAAATACAATCCAGAAATTCGGCAACCCTCAGCACATAGCAAAAAAGCAGAGTAATGGAAGACACCAAAATCACATAGCAACATTCTTGTATAAACTAAAGAACCATAACTAAAGTAGTATTTCATATAAAAATGAAGCACTATAATATTCGAAACAAATATTGCAGTATACTAACATCATGAGAGTTATTTTAACTATGTGAAGACGATGTGGAATTAATACCACAAGAATGATAACCAAGTTAACACCATAAATAAATAATTCAACACGAGTCAACAAAATTGTTTCCGAACGGAGAAATAAACCATATAATTAACCATATGCATGGAAAATGATATATATAAACACAATCAAATGTCTAAAGGGCTTGATAACTCGTATCGGGTTTTAGCACTTAGGAAGAACAATAATATTATTGTCATGGTCATAGCCTAGAAACTGAACTATGAGATGAACACTCATTAACTTAACTCTATGATGAATGTAGCTAAAACAAACTAAGCCCAGTGTTTGGTCAAACCATTAACGATAAAATAACTAGATAATTGAATCATAAGACTCAAATTTATACTCATGTTGTGAGATCTAGAACCTGGTAGTGTGAAGTTCTTAACAAATTAAGGAACGGAAGTCCAACTTGCAGATATGAGAAAAGGATCCTATGAAGTCTTTAGAAAGGTGGTCGATAATCCTCCGTAATCCAGATCATAGAGAGGCAAGGCAAAAAACCCAAAATAAAAATTGCAAAACTAAAATTGAAACAAGGAAAGGAAAAACCCTCTGCAAGGTCAAAAGGTGAAGTACGAAAGTTTGGAAAATGACAAAAAAAATTCACATCGATCTCTGGAAATTGCCTGAGAACAGTTGAACCTTCTTGTTGAGCCCCTTGGGGACCTCCTCCAACTGAATGAAGTAAATCCTATGTAGTAGGAATGAACAAGGGCATGTGCAAAGACACCCGAGGACCCATGAATAGAGACGAAGATAAATCTAACGCATAAAGGTCACCATAAGGCATAACTAGGGTTTAAGATAGGAATAAAAAAAGTATGAGTTAAACCCTAAATTAAAATGTGTTTTCTGTTGAGCTAAAAAATCATACTATTAGAGCATTAGGGAATGATAAATACCTGAGAGGAAGGAAAAGCTTTGACATGCACAGTGAATAAGTTGAGCTCCAAAAAAAAGTTCAAAGCAGTAACAATGGTAGGGAAGAAAAACAAATTGAGGTGAAGAGTAATGACCCCCAACCCTCAATTTTCTCCCCATCGTCTGATGTCGCATGTTTTACGAGGAGCCAGGAACTACTAGAAGGTGGCAAGGCAACCCCAATCCAGTGGATAAATTAATAATGTAATCTAATATTTTATAAAAATAGTACTCGAAGATCCTTCAATATTAGTGCAATTATATTATTCGCAAATTCCAATCGTATGGGTCATGTACAATAAATCATGTAAGTTTGATTTGTTTCCAGAAACTGTAGCGTGTAAGATAAAGCATGATTGATTGGATATATGCGTAAAGATATTTTCTTGGTGCCTAGAATGTTTAAGCCATTATTGTATATATATATATATATATATATATATATATATATATATATAAGTTATGACCTATGGTAAGTTAGATGTGTGTAGGGAGTTGTGACAAGTGGTATCAGAGTGAAGTTACAACCCTACAATGTGCAGTGGGCAACCATGGTGATAACAATTGTTTTTTTTCTATTTTCTTCAAAGAGTAAGAGAAGAAAATTATAAGTAAAGGAGTCATCATAATGATGCTAGAATTAACTAGAATCGCTACAAGTCCTGGCTCGATTCCTTAACATGGACCAAACTGAAAAATTTGGGTCCAGTTTGGAAGTGACACCTCAAATTCTACATCAATGTTTGTGGAGACTATGCAATAGCTGCAAGAGGAAGTGACTAAATTAAAACATGATAATGAGAAAATGTTAAGAGACTAGGAAAGGATTATTAAAAGTTTAACTAATCGAAAAAATCATATAAATTCATATTTGACACTTGAATATGATGATCAAGAAGAGTCTCATCGAAGAAGGGTGATTTGTCCTCTAGAGAAAAGTGAAACACAAGATCAGAAAAAGGAAGAGATTCAGAGACTGAAAAGATAGAATTTGGAAATACCTCTCATATTAAGAAGTTGGAAGGGGGTAAACAAAAAAAATCGGAATTATAAAGGGAATTCAAGAAAATTAATCACCCAACATTTGATGGCAAGTCTGAGGAGGCGAAAGAGGCATGGTTGGTTAATATTAATAAATACTTTGAGATTTACGATTATTATGCTAATCTGAAGACTCACTTGGAAATATACCAATTACAAGAAAAATACACCCTATGGTGGGAGGAGGTAAAATTGGTTCAAGGAGTGGACGAGCAAGGAGTTACATGGGAAAGGTTTCATTAGTTTTTTAAGAATAAATACTTGACTGAACGTTTTTACGACGATAAGGCGAAAACGTTTCATAACATCAGATTGGGGCAGTTAACAATGGACGAATATGTAGCCAAATTTACTTCACTCCTGAGATGTGTTCCATATATAAGAGAGGAAAAGTTCAAAGTCAAAATATTTATAAGCAACGTATCTACTTTTATGAAGGAGCGTATGGAATTTGATAATCTGGAAATGATGGATGAGGTTGTGCAGAAAGAACAAATATTCTATCGAAAAATGAAGTATAAAGGAAACAATTCGAAGAGATGGTCTCGTAAAAAAGGACATAAATATGCACAAAATGGTAATGGAGGAATATTTGGCACCCAAAAAAATTCATCCAGAAATCAACAAAATAAAAATTTGGGCAAAATTTCACAAAAACCTGGAGCATCGGGAGAATAAAAAACAGCTGAGGCTTTGGCTAAATATGGAGCAGATTCATCCTCCAGACCCCCACTACAATTTTGTGGGTGTGGAGAACCACATAATGAATTTTCCTTATCGAAAAAGGCCCAAACATATTTCACAAATTCAAGAAGCATCCACGGTGGGAGAAGTGGCTAGGATTCTCCCTAAGATCAAAGTAGCCCTGGAGGACCACCAAGCAGAATATCAACCAACCATGGTGGAATTCGAAGGTAAGATCTTAAATCATGTTGTGTCAATTTCAATTGATCTTGGGGCTAGTTCGAGTTACATAAGACCCAAAATAGTTGAATTATGTCATCTTCAAACAATCAAATTTAAATGTCTATGGTTGGTGCAATTAACTCTAGGAGCAGGAAGGAGGGTGTCTACTAAAATCGATAATTATCCAATTGAAATCACAGAACAACCCAGCATAAAAAAATTAAATATTTTACCTTTAGGATCATATGATATATTTATTGGCATGGATTGGATTGAGACTCATTGGTCTCTCGTTAATTGTAAGACTAAAACCATTAGTTACCTATATAGTGAAGTAGTTTGGCAGGAAATCTGGGGAGTCCAAAGGCTTGTGAAGTTGATATCCATTACTACCTCACAGCTACTTAGATGTCTTAGGAAAGGATTCCAAGTATATACGGTGTAGGTGGGGTACAAAAACTCGAAAGAGAAAATGGTAACTTTAGAGAATATAGGAATTGTAAAATAATTTCTGGACGTATTTATGGAAGAGATTATGGGACTACCCCCTAAGCGAGACATTGACTTCACCGTAGAGTTAAATCTTGGAGCTGTTCCAATTTCTAAATCCCCTTATCAGATGATTATTCCATAATTTACTAAGTTAAATATGCAGCTCCAAGACATGTTGAACAAAAAGTACATTCGTCCAAGTGTGTCACCTTGGGGAGCCCCTGTACTCTTTGTAAGGAAGAAAGATGAAACTTTGTGGCTCTACTTTGATTATCACCAATTAAATAAATTGAAAGATAAAAACAAGTATCCTTTACCCTCGATATATGATCTATTCGACCAAGTAAAAGGATCCATTGTATTCTCAAAAATTGATTTAGGATACAATTATCATTAGATCTGAATCAAGGAAAAAGACATATGTAAAACTTCCTTCAAAACGCGTTACGGGAATTATGAATGTGTTGTGTTACTATTCATCCTTACAAACTCCCCTACAACATTTATGTGTCTAATGAACAATATTTTCCACCCATATTTGGACAAATTTGTTTTAATTTTCATTGATGTATTCTTGTTTACTCCAAGAGTATGGAGAAAACCGAAATCATTTGAGAATTGTGTTGCAAAAATAAAGGGGACATAAATTGTAGGCTAAGTATAGCAAGTGTGACTTTTTGAAGAGTCAAATACAATACATTAGACGTATAGTATCACTCAAGAAGGAATAGCGATATGGAGTGGCCTACTCCTAAAAATGTGGCTGACATTAGATATTTTATGGGGCTAGCATGATACTATCAATCCTTTATTAAGGGATTTTACAGAGTTTATTATCCCATTAATTCCCTACAAAATAACAGGACAGTGTTTCGATGGACAACAGAGTGTCAGAATAGTTTTGATCAATTAAAACACATGCTCACTATCACTCCTATTTTGCAAGTAGCAAACCCAGAACAAGAATTTATGGTCTATACGGATGCATGTAAAGTAGTGGGAGGGTTATTTATGCAAGAAGGGAGAGTGGTAGCTTATTAATCCCGACAACTTAAGGAACATGATAAAAATACTCCATATATTATTTAGAGTTAGCAGCAGTGGTACACACTCGAAAAGTGTGGTGCCATTATTTACAGGGGAAATATTTTTGTTAATGACTGGTCACAGTTTCCTCACCAATTATTTCAAGCAACCCACATTGAACTCATGAAAAACACAATGGAAAACCTTCCTAAGTGATTTTTACTTTGAAATTAAGCATCTTAAGGGAAAGGAGAATCGAGTAGTCGATGCCTTGAGTAGGAAACTACATTGTTTACTTGAAATTTCTCTTAGTGAAGTTAAAATTGATTTTAAGGAAATAATTAAAGAAGTTTCCTCACGTGATCCTGAATATCATTTTTTATGGTAGCAACTGCAACAAAGAAACAACCAAGAAAAACAACTAGGATATGGCATTAATAAAGATAATTTACTGATTTTTAGAAATAGGATTTATGTACCTAATCAACAAAGTATAAAACATATGATCTTGTATGAATATCATAAACATCATTATACAATTCATCCAGACTACCAAAACTTAATTACAGCTTTAAGGAAATATCTATTTTGGCCTCACATGAAAAAGGAAGTGGTGACATATTTGACAAAATGTCCTGAGTTCTAGCAGGTAAAGGTGGAACACCAACATCCTGTTGGACTATTAAATCCCTACCCATTCCTAAATGGAAATGGGAAGTCATTACACTATATTTTATTACCGGATTACCCAAAACAAAAAGTAGAATGATTCAATTACGTTAGTAGTTGATAAGTTGAGAAAATCCGCACACTTTATGCCAGTACATTCCACCTACAAGGCAATTCAAATCACTGATATTTTTATGCGAGAGATATTTCAGTTGCATGGGATAAATAAGGTGGTGATATCAGAAAGAGATGTGAAATTTTCCTCCATATTTTAGAAGACTTTGTTAATATGGTTGGGGACACAAATACATTTTAGAACTTCCTATCACCCTTAGATCGACTTACATACAAAGAGGGTGAATTAAGTGCTAGAGGACACGCTACGAATGTACACTATGAAAAAACTTAGAAAATGGGAAGAATAGCTTCATTTGGTAGATTTTTCCTACAATAATAGATACTAAGCATCACTTAAGATGAACCCGTTCAAAGTATTATATGGGTGTAGGTGTAAAAAACTTGTTTGGAGTGGTATTGAAGATAAATTAATGTTGGGACCTAAGATGTTGAAAGAGATGAAAGCTACAGTTAAAAATATAAGATCGAATTTAAAGGCGGCACAAAACCGACAAAAGATCTACGCAGACAAAAAACACAATTATCGAGAATACCAGGTGGGGGATCATGTTTATGTTTGATTTAAGCCTAATAAAAGTACTTTACAATGGGGAAGTTGTGCTAAATTAGCCCCTCACTTTTGCGTACCGTTCCATATCCTCGCACGAGTAGGAATGGTAGCTTATTAATTGGCACTACTAAGCCATATTCAGGTTCATAATGTGTTTCATGTTTCCTTACTTAGTAAATATATATACAACCCTAGACACATTATTGACTCAAGATACATACAGGTATAAGATGAATAAGTTATATTTCAATGTTTGTTTTAATATATATATGATTTTGATCTAACAATACTAATGTGGTGTGACTTACAAGTCAAACCAGACAGAGTTTCTAATCAAACCTTTGTGTATCCTAGACCGAAGAGAAGTCATGTTGCGGAAGCGAGCTATAACCCAGGTTAAGGTTCAATGGAAGAATTTTTTCCCTAAGGAGGCCGCCTGGGAAGATGAAAATCCTATGGAAAATATTTATCTCAGTTTGTTTGAAAGTTTTGAAAACACTGGGATGATGTTTGCTTAAAGAGGGGAGAGATGTAATGCCCCCTCGTAGGACATGTAAATATATTGCATGCATTTTTATCTTCTAATTAGATACTAAATAAGACATTTAAATAAATATTTCATATTCTTAATATTTTGTGAAAACAATTTAACTATGACCCTTTTCAAAAAATGTCATGCTAAGAGAATGTCACGTAAATGGTTAGAAACTAGGTACAAGGGGTAGTTACTACCCATAAACAGTCTTTGGTGAAATAAAGTGGAAACAATAAATATTTTCCGGGGACTTGAATAGTGAGAGGAACGAAACTGTAGGTGAGGAAAAGAGAGGAAGAAGTCATTGCCAAGGCCAAAAATCACGAAATCCCAGAGCTCGTGATCGAGTGGGATTTTCTAGTAAAAGGACTATGTCTAGTAGTGACCAAATGGTTCATATCTAACCTAATACCAGTGATTGGCTCAAGGGTTGAGATGCAATAAGTGTTGGAGTTAATGCTTACATTCCATATTTAAGAAGTTGGTTTGTGACGGTTGAGAAATTCTCTCAACCTCTCTCTCTAAATTAGGAATAAGTTAGATCTCAAAAACTCTATTTAATAGAGTAATCTGACTGTAATCCGTGTGTGTGAGTGTGTGTGCACATACACCATTTGTGCATAATATATGACTATGTTTCTGTAATTGTGTCATTTTAGCCATTTCTTTCATGGTATCGGAGCACAAAATGGTCTATGTGATGTGAGTCTAAGTCTTTGGGGAAGGAGATCGTGTTAATTGGATTACGTCTGGATGCAGCAAGGAGTTTCGCTGTTGTAGATCCTTGCGTGAATCATTTGTTGCGTTACTATATTTCGTTGCGTTTGATGAGACCGTGGAAACCGTGGCCCGGATTGCAGTATGGCTACGTGCAGGGCCGCTTGGTGGGCCGGAGGAGAATTCAAGCCTTGATTAACGCCTCGGATAGAATTGATTAAGGCCTTAGCTAGATCTGTTACTAGCCATTTCTTTCAGTTTCATGTTCTTCCATTTAGAAAATTTGAGCTTTTACTCTGCCTATAAATTGACCCCTTGTCGGTTCGCAGTCATATTACGCTTTTCCCATCTGAATTAATTTTTCTTTATCTTTCCAAGAATCTGTGTGCACAATCAATTAAGAAAACTGTGAATATAGGTAATGGTGAATAAAGAATCAGGAGATTATTATTACGTTCTCATGGCAGGTCCGGTCCCTGTAACTCGCAAGAACCCCATTACTAAGAATGTTGAGTAGTGACTGGTTAGAAGAACTAATGCAGCGAGGTGTTTTAAACTGACTGGCCACTGAGTAGTTCTGTCACACGGAATTAGAGGTGACCAGTCGATGTGGAAAGATATTGTGCCATACCTGGTGCCTGATTTTAAGGTCAACACGATTTTCTCGCTATTTTAGAAAAGGTATTTTATTTTTTCTTCTTTTATGATGGAGTTTATGGTGTTAGACAAATTCAGTGGTTTGAATTTTCCCTCATGGAAAGTAAAAATACAACTGCAATTAATGAATAAAAACTTGTGGGGAATAGTGACTGGTTCAGAAGCAGCACCTACAGATGCCAAAGAGTTACTTGAATGGAAAAATAGAGATGACAAAGCTAAGTCTATTATTGGACTTGCTCTTTCTGATTCGCAATTACATCATGTAGATCTTACTAAAACATCAAAGGAAATATGGGAACATTTGGCTCAGCTGTTTGGTGTAAAATCTACAAATGCAAAATTTTCCATAAAGCTGCAATTATTTAGTTTGAAAATGAATGAGGAGACATCTATGTCTAGTCATGTAAACAATTTGATGTCTCTTTTAAGACAATTAAGTGAATTTGGGACTAAGGTGGAGGATGAAGATGCTAAAGCTGTATTATTAAATAGTCTTCTTTCAAGTTATAGTAATGTTGTTTTCACTTTGAGTCAAATGTCTACACAAACATTGCAAGAGACAATTGTAGCACTTCTCACGGAGGAAAAGCGACTAAAACCAGAGGATGTAGAAGAGAACTCTCATGTAGACAATGCCTTGTGGAAAAAGTCAAGGATGAGAAAGAAAAATGCAAACAAAGGTGACATTGAATGCTACTATTGCAGGTAAATTGGGCATACAGCGTGGAATTGCAGAAGTCGTGCTAGTGATGTGTTAAAAGGGAAAGAATCAGCAAATATAACCACAAATGAATACCAATTGAATTCTGATGATGAATTCAATGAAGAGAGTGAACCTGTTAAACTCTTTTAAGAATAACCAGCAGTTCAACTATGTGTCTGATGCCAATACTTAAAGATCAAGTGGCAGTAAGGCTCAATATGGATGGTTGTCCAGATAGTATGGAAGTTGCAGATCTAGGGAAGGATCCCTCATTAGTGGTAGACATGGAAGTGGTTTCCTAATGAGGTTATATGACAGATTGGGATGCTTTCCAGTAATTGACTTCGGGAGGTCCTTGATTCGGGAGTTGAGGAAGGGAACTCGAGAATCCAACTTGCCAACTACACATTTCTGAGGGTTATGAGGCAACTTGATGGAGCATCTACTGATAAGCTTGATTATTTTGTTATTTTCATGTAATGTAATCATTAAGGGGGGATGTTGGAGTTAATGCTTACATTCCATATTTGAGAAGTTGGTTTGATGGTTGAGAAATTCTCTCAACCTCTCTCTGTCTAATTTAGGAATAAGTTGGATCTTAGAAACTCTATTTAATAGAGAGTAATCATTTGTAATAAGTCAATATTGAGTGTGTGTGCCTTACCTGTTAATTATAATATATGACTATATTGCTGTAATTGTGTCATTTTAGCCATTTCTTTCAATAAGTGACTAATCTCTTAGATGGGTGGAGAACTCGTTTTTGCAAACTTGTGGTGGAATTATTACAATACGGATAAGTGACAAACATCTTCTTTATTTACTTGTATTAGTCATTTTAATATGAATTTAGGCAGTAAGTTTAGGAGAATCTAGTATGCAACATGTTATAATGATTAAGTTGCTTTGTCTATGTTATGTAAAATTAGACTTTGGTGTTATAGGACTCTAAAAATACAAATACACGATGACAAAGCGTCGGATATTAAGATTCCATATCTAGTTAATGAAATGTGGAATGTGATTACTAGTATGATGGTATAAGTAGTATTCATCGGTTTTATGTAGTAAGAGTATACGTGTAGGGTTAGATCGAGCCAATTGTGGAAATATTAATGCAATTATATAATTCGCAAATTCAAATGGTATGGGTAATGAAAAATAAATCATGTAAGTTGGATTTGTTTTGAAGCTTTCATAGCATGTAAAATAAAGCATGTTTGATTGGATATATGTCTATAGATATTGTTAGAAAAGAGAAGCGAGATATTGTTCACACAACACAAATCACACAATGATTTTATTTATCTCATATACATTACATATATAAGAGTACATGATACTTCTATATCCGAGAATAGTGGATCTAGATTACTAAAAATAACTAGGACAGCTATTAACCTTGGAACTCACACAATTAAAACTCACTACAACTTGGAATACACATGCCACGGAGCTTCTCCTGGCTTATCCTCCTCTACGATTCATTCAGAAAAGACAGTCAACCCTCCCCTGACTGCACAGGGAGCGGACCCCACTGGTCATTCCACTGCTGCCACCGACAAAACTGATTCTCAGCCTAAACGCACTCAGGAAGAAAAAGACAAAGAGGCCCAAAAGACACCGGGCACCTCGAATGACGCTGGCAAAGATTCGGCTCAAACAAACTCTGCAACCAGACCTAAAGTTACGTCGGCAAAGTGTATTCCTAAGGCGACGGAAAGAACCAAGATCGATCTTCCTAGCCATCGCATCAATGGCCGTATTCAATTCATGAGAGATCACGCCCTCATTGGTAAGTTCCTAGGTCTTTGGCCCACTGAAAAGGCTTTACATGGCTGGATAGCTTCAAAATGGAAACCTAAAGGACAAGTTACCCTTCAACTTGGTCCCAAAGGCTTCTTTACCGCCATTTTCCACTGCCTTGAAGACAAAACACGCATCTTTGATGGAGGGCCATATTTTTTCAACTCGGCAGGTCTTTACCTTCGGGAATGGGTGGAAAGATTTCATCCTGACAAAGAGGACTTCAGCTGGGCTCCGGTTTGGATCCGCATGTACTCTCTACCTGCGGAATACTGGGATGAGGAGACCCTGGCAGAAATAGGGAACGGGCTGGGGGTTTTCATCAAAGTAGCGGAGGAAACAAAAAATCGCAGATACACTTCCTATGCAAGAATCTGCGTCCAGATGCATCTGGCCAAAGCCTTGACGGACTCGGCAAGCCTTTTTCATGACGACTTTGAATGGATTCAGACTATAGACTACGAACATGTTCCCTTTCGGTGCAGGAAATGCCATGAACATGGTCACCTCTTCAGGGATTGTCCCCTGAATCAACAGGCCAAGTCCCCTGACTCGGAGACCAACAAAGATGAGGAAGGCTTCACCAAGGTCTCAGGACGCAGAAAGCATGCCAAGAAATCTCCTGTGGTTAACCACACTCCTATCATCCCTGAATCCAAAAACAGCTTTGAATCTTTATCTGCTATTCCCAGCCAAGATAACTCTAAGATCTTACCTTCCTCCTCTGCTCTTCCTACTGATACGGCCACTCCCACATCCACAGATCTTCATCAGGACTCAGCCCAAGGCCAAACCCCTGTATCCACTCCCTCTGTCATTCCTAGAACTGAGTCAGGTCTCAAAGATACCAGCATGGACATAGATTCTGCTCTAGCTCTTTCAGTTCTTCACCAACCCAGCAATAAAGATCAATCCCAACTCACCAATATGGAGGTTGAACCGGAAAGTATTGATTTGGGGGATCTAGACATTTTGGGACTAGAAATAGCTTGTCGACAGAAGGAGTTCAGTACTATTTCTACCAGGCAGATAGAAAGTCTGGAAGTGGTGCTAGCCAGAGCGCAGCAACATAAATGCTTGGGCATACAAGCAGGAAGCCCTTGGGATGGAAAAAAAATCATGAGAGAATAAAAAAAAAGAGGGCGCAAGACGGATTTGCAAAGAACAATTATCATTGGAGAGATGCTGATGGACTCAGGCAGCTTTCCAAAGTTGACAAAGTTTTACAAAACCATCCCCCACCGTTCCTCATGAAACTCATCTCTTGGAATGTGCGAGGGTTTAACAGCCCTGCAAAAAAAAGAATCCTAAAAAACATGATACAGCAAGAAAAGCCTGCAATGGTCTTTTTACAAGAAACAAAATGCAACAGCACAACACTGGAAGCCTTCCTCAACAGAATCTGGCCAGGTTGTAGATCAGTCTCAGTGGATGCCTCCGGGGCCTCAGGAGGGCTAACCATTCTTTGGAATCCCCAAATCTACTACCTTGAGGATTTTCATGCCTCACACTGTGTTATACAAGCTACTTTTCACCTCATAGGGACCAACATCCATGGTCACCTCTCCAATGTGTATTTCCCTCAAGAACTCCAAAACAAAATGGATTTATTGGAAACTCTCTCAGTGCTCAAATCTGATCGAAAATACCCATTATGGATCTGTGGAGGGGACTTTAATATGATCTCGACCCTGGAAGAAAGATCAGGCGGCATATTGAGACTTGAAGGAGACAGTATAGGCTTCAAAGATTTCATCCACAGGAATCAGCTTATCGACCTTCAAACCTCCAACGGCATTTATACCTGGACAAATAAAAGAAGAGGGTTACAGCACATCGCTTCCAGGCTGGATCGCTTTCTCATATCAGATAATGCTATTCATCTAGGTGGGACCCTTCACGCCTCTATCATGCCCCAGATGGGCTCAGATCACTGGCCCATCATGCTGCAATGGACTCGGCCTGGCTCCAGATGCAATAGGCCCTTTCGCTTTGAAGCCTTCTGGTTCTCTCACCCGAACTTCAAAGCGATTGTAAAAGATGCTTGGAACTCTTTTCAACCCCCCGAAGGCGCACTAATGTTTCAATTTCAACAAAAACTTAAACATCTCAAACAAGCACTCAAAGCTTGGAATCGAGATCAGTTTGGCAACATTTTCGATCATCAGAAAATACTGGAGCAGCAGATGAAAACTTTGCAACAATGCATCATCAATGATGGCAGAACTGAGAATCTTGCTTACCAGGAGCAGGTTCTCACTGACAAGATCGAAGAAAGGAGACTCCAAGAAGAAATTCTGTGGAGGCAAAAATCAAGAATCAAATGGCTCAAGGAGGGAGAAAAAAACACTAAATTTTTTCATAAATCCACCATACAGAGGCGCATGCACAATAACATAGCCTTCATCAACAATAGGCAAGGGGAACGCCTAGAGTAGCATGAGGACATGGAAAAAGAATTCAAAGATTACTTTCAGGATATACTTCAGGAGCCTCCAGGATGTAGATCCCATGCTATCAGATCTATCACACAGCACATACCAAAAATCATCACTGAAGATCAGAACAGTAAACTACTTCAACCTATAGCTATGCAAGAAGTAGAAGACGCAATGGCCCAGCTCCAGGATGGCAAAGCACCTGGCCCTGATGGATTTACAGCCAACTTCTTTCACAACTTCTGGGATCTCATCAAATCAGAAGTCTGGGCACTCGTGGAAGAATCCAGGACAATGCATTGGCTCCTTCCATCTTTAAACACCACCTTCATAGCGCTCATACCCAAATCGGATGATTCCAACTCGCCAGACAAGTTCAGACCTATTGCGCTATGCAATGTCATTTACAAGCTTATATCCAAAGTTCTGGCAAATAGATTGAAACCTCTCCTACCTAGCCTCATTTCGCCTGAGCAAACAGGCTATGTTGAAGGAAGGCAGATTCTGGACGGCATCATTCTGTCTCATGAGGTTATCCACTCCCTCAAGGAGATGAAAAAACCAGGTATGATTCTTAAACTGGACCTTTCAAAAGCCTTTGATAAGCTTAGTTGGAATTACATCAGTCAAGTTCTTTTAGCTTTTGGCTTCAGCGCGACGTGGACTCGCTGGATTATGAATCTCTTAACCTCCCCCAGCTTCTCGATCCTTCTCAATGGGTCCCCTTCGTCGCCCTTTCGCCCCCCCCGGGGTATTCGGCAAGGGGATCCCCTCTCTCCGTTTCTCTTTGTCCTAATGGCGGAAGGTCTTGGTCGCCTTCTTCACGCTGCCATCACCTCCCATTCTCTTAAAGGTCTCTCCCTCCATGGTCAACCTCCTATCTCCCATCAACAGTTTGTTGATGACACTATGCTCTTTGGTCACCCTTCAGTACAAGAAGCCTCTGCTCTCAAAGCCCTGCTTAACCTTTTTTCTGAAGCTTCAGGTACCACTATCAATGCCTCCAAATCCCAGCTTTTCTTCTTCAATACTCCCATGACAACGCAGAGGAACATTGCCAGACTTCTTGGTTATCCTATCTCAGTGCTCCCTTCGAAATATCTTGGAGCTCCTCTCCTAATTTCGGCTGTCAAACAGGCTTCCTGGCACACTCTCCTTGACAAACTAGAGCACAGGCTCTCTTCTTGGACCTATCGCTCTCTTAATATTGCCAGCAGAGTTATTCTCATAAAATCAGTACTTCAAGCAATGCCCTTATACTTATTCTCCATTTTGGCTGCACCAAAATGGGTGCTTAAAAAAATTCGCAATCTTCAAAGAAGCTTCCTCTGGGGCTCCAAAGGTCTCAATAGGAAATGGGCTCTTGTAAAATGGAACGAAGTCTGTCTTCCTAAGTCGGCAGGAGGGCTGGGACTTCGGGACCCCCTTCATAGTAATACTATCATGGGAGCCCGTATTTGGTGGAATTGGATCTCCAGATCCCACTCTCCTTGGGCAGGCCTCTGGCATGCGAAATATGCTGCTGGATGTCCGAAGGATACTCTCATTCGTTTTAGCTCACTTACCCCAGGCTCTCTAATTTGGAATGCGGCCAAGCAGCACAGCTCTTTTATACAAGCTCATAGTTTTTGGGAAATACACAAAGGTTCGTTGGCAAGATTTTGGGAGGATTCGTGGCAACAATCTCCCAAGCTTGCCACATTATTTCACAAACCCAAATGGCAGGCTCACATGCAAGATACTGGGCAAATCCTAGTTCAACACTTCTGGCAGCAGCAGCCCTCTCAAGGTTTTCAACGATGGCGTCCTGCTGGCACATGGCAAGACAATTGGCAGGAGGAAACTTATAATGATCTGGATCAAGAACTTAATCTTAGAAAAATTAAACTCTCCGATCAACAAGATAAAGTCAGATGGGGATACACCACTAAAGGTACTTTTACTACAAAGGAAGCTTATAGTCTTCTCTACCTTCCAGAGCAGCCAATAAAAGATCTGATATGGGACCAAATTTGGCAACCAGGCTTATGGCCAAAGATCTCTACATTTCTCTGGATGTTAAGTAAGAAGCGAATCCTCACTTGGGACAATTTACAAAAGAGAGGATTCATAGGCCCCTCAAGGTGTCCGAATTGCAATCTTCAGGCAGAAACTATTTCACATCTCTTGGATACTTGTTCCCTTGCGAACAATCTTTGGGAAAGAGTGGAGCATTGCAATAGAAGAACAGGTCGTAGACCAGGAGATATAGTCAACACCCTTAGGAACTGGCCGAGGAATCCATTCCAATGCTTATATCTTAACACACTATGGAAACTCCTACCAGGGTTCTTCTATTGGATAATATGGAAAGAGCGCAATAGTAGAATCTTCAAGAATCATAGCTCCAAGATAGACGCCCTATGGATACAACTCAAACAGTACCTACAGGAAACTCTAGCGCTAAGGCAATGGCAGGATTCGGAAATGCCTAAGATCCCCCAAGAGCATCTCATAATGCAAAATTGGAACCTGAACACTGCCTCCTCGGCTCAGGAAAGTCATATTCTCTCCACTCACAAGGACTCCCCTCTGTGCTGGTCGCCTCCTCACCCTCCCTCTTTCAAATTGAATTTCGATGGAGCGGCTAAGGGTAATCCGGGGCCGGCTGGATTTGGGGGAATATTCAGAACTTCGGAGGGGTCTCCCTTGCATATCTACCATGGAGCAATAGGCAGGGACACCAACAATGCCGCAGAATTGGAAGGCCTATGGACAAGTTTATGCATTGCTGAAGATGAGAATTTCTTCCCTCTAGACATAGAAGGGGATTCTCAAATTTTAATCGATGCTGCCACTCGAATCCAATCTGGAACCACAGCTGTCAAGATTGTAACAAGCTGGAGGCTATTGGGCAGACTAGAACAAATCGAAGGCTGGCTCAGGACTCCCAGAAGTGTCAATTTCAAGCATGTTAGACGTACTGCAAACAAGGTTGCAGACAGATTGGCTAATCAAGGGGCTAATCAGCAGTTCCCTTTCTACTTTGGACCCTTATACAGTTCCAATGACCCTCAACTACAAAAAGACTGCACACTTCTGGTGCAACAAGATCTCTTGTCCCCGGATGCGGGTGTACGTAGTTAGTGATTATTTGCAGATGGCGAGGTGGCCGGGCACGTGGTTCACCACCACCGCCAGTCCTCTGCATTCAAAGCGACAGCCCAACTCGTAGACTTCGTCAGTTAATGCAGCATCAATTCGTTTTATTACGCCTCGTTTACCTGCCCTCCTCGGCGTTATGGAACCCATTCCATTGATCCACAGAGTTTTACCTTTGAATTACTGCTGCTCGCAAGTCGTTTCAGAGCCCTGCCTGCGGACCAGTACAGGGAAACGGTGTTATTTGCAGTGTGGTCATCAGCTTTCAGAAGATTTTCAAGTCTCCTCGGGGCCGTTTGGCTATTACGGTGGCTTCACCTCTGTTTGCAGTCGCCCTCCAGTGTTTCTCCGCCCTACCCGGCTCACTATGCCTCACCTGAGACCTAGGATGACCGCCAGGCGAGGCTCCTCTCGAGGGCTTGGTATGAGACAGCCAGTGTCTCCTTCCTCATCCTCCCCGTCGGACTTTTCTGATCCTGAAGCTGGACGCAATGTTGTTTACAGGCGTGGACGTGGTCGTGGCCGTGGGGCGCAAATTCGCCTCTCTTCCAATGTTCACTCTCACTCCGCCCGTTTCATCTACCCCTGCTCCCTCAATCATCATGAGTTTATTGTCGAGGTTTCCATCACTCTGAGGCCTAATCCTGTCGCTCAGTCTTTGTTCTCTGGCCATAATTCGAATGCTCAAGCTCTGCCCTCTGAAATTGTCCCTGCTCCTGAGGATGAGGTTCTGTTCTGTCCTCCCGACGTCAGTAGGCCAAGCGCTCCGGATGATAACGCCTCTCAGTTAGCGTCTCAGATGGCAAAGCCCAACGCTCCTTCAGGCAGCGGTTTCTCTGACAAAGTTCCTCTTCCTCCAGATGACGAGGACTTCAATCCGTTCGCTTGCCCTGTGGAGGAAGAAGCGCCTTCGCCTAACGAAGCTTAATGGAGTCTGAACGACAGTTTTGGTCTACAGGTATCAAGAAGGGGTTAAACCTCCTTCTTTCTCTCAGTTTTTTGCAGATTATTAATGGTCATTCTTCATCGAATTATCACAGGCCTTCCAGACACAGGTTACACAATAGGATTACTGATGTTACTGTCCTCAGGACAGCGTTTCATGGCCATACTAAAATTACTTGTAATTTTTGTTTCTGGTTTTGTCTGTTGAGGTCTTATCACTCGAAAATTGTCCTTCCTTTCAGCAGTCACAACAAACATAAGTATCAATGGTATAACAGTCGGACAAGGTCCTGGTCCTCAGTTTTTGTCATAGTCTGTATTCAGCCGTTGGTTTTAAGTGTCAATATGCAGCAGTGCAATGCTAGAATGCCACATCATTGGGCTAGCCACTCGGAGGCCTTTGCCTTGTTGTAATCTTTTTGTATCAATATAGAAGTAGACTTATTCAAAAAAAAAAATATAATATACCCTTTTTCTATTATCTCTATAATAAAATGATTACATTGATTTATGAGTTCTTTATTACTACTGCATTTTATTAATCTTTTTAACCATATAATATAAACTCTCTTTATATTATTTCTATAATAAAATGATTATAATAGATTTGATTATATTAATCTATTATTCATCTTCAACTAAGACTTTCTCTCTTCTATAGTGTATAAAATTCTTTAGATTTTCTCAAATCAATTAGATTTTATTTATTATAAAATTTCAACAAAAATATTTTTATATATTTACTGTATCAAATTATATTATATCAAACTAATTATAACATCATGGATGACAAATAATATGCAAACTCATTATCACACCACTGAAACAAATTAAAAAAATCTTCGTTTTCGGAGAACACCCAACAATATCGTAAATACTAAATACCAGAATTACTTCGTTACCACGGCACCGCTGTGAAAACCACAAGTGTGCCTCTCATGGCATTCCACGTCACAATGCTTTTGGTATCAGTCTCTGTCAAATAGTTTTCAACCATTGACATCCTACAAGTTTCCTTTAATATTGTTTCAACCATTGCCGATAAATCGCACCCAATTCCGAGAAGGTAAAATCATTTTATCAGAAAACGAGATGGCGAGCAGCAGGATTCTGATAATTGGAGGAACAGGTTCCATTGGTCGCTATATTTCGAAAGCCAGCATTGCTAATGGCCATCCCACATTTGTTCTCGTCAGAGAATCCACAGCTTCTAATCCTGAGAAAGCCCAGCTCCTGGAGTCGTTCAAGGCCTTAGGAATAACTCTAGTCCAGGTAATCTCATTAATCTCTTAATTGTTTTAAAATCCACTGGTATACTAGTAATTAATCTTGTTATGATGACCGAAAATTTATTCCGATGATCGATTTTATAATAAAAATTTCAATGCCCTGCACGGTTCTCTGGAGAATTATGTAAGCCTGCTGGAGGCAATTAAATTGGTGGATGTGGTAATCTGCACAGTAGGCAGAGCACAGATATCAGACCAATTCAATATTATCAATGCTATCAAAGAGGTTGGCACTATCAAGGTACTAAAAGCTGCTCTGAAACAGCAGTGCACAGAATTTCTTTGCTTGATTAATAATATAATCTCCTCATCATACTTTTGGAAAAATTGATACCCTAATGGGTATTTTGCATGATGAAACAGAGGTTTTTGCCTTCTGAGTTTGGGAATGTTGTTGAAAAAGAAATAGGGTTGGAGCCTGTAAAGAGTATGTACCAACTGAAAGCCAAAATCCGTTGGACAATTGAGGCAGAAGGCATTCCTTACACATTCATCTCCAGCAACTATTTTGCAGGGCATTTCGTTCCAAGCTTGGGACAGAGTGGCCTTACAGCCCCTCCAAGGGACAAAGTTGTCATTCTTGGAAATGGAAATGCCAAAGGTTGGATGGATTATTCATTTCTGTTCAAAATTTATTATATGTATCCATGTCCCTATGAACCATTTGAATATATTGTGAATATGCAGCTATGAACCATTTGAATATTCATTTCTGTTCAAAATTTATTATATTTATCCATGTCCCTATGAACCATTTGAAAATATTGTGAATATGCAGCTATGAACCATTTGAAAATATTGTGAATATGCAGCTATGAACCATTTGAATATATTGTGAATTACTATGAATCATTTGAATATATTGTGAATATGCAGCTGTGTTTGTGGTTGAGGATGACGTTGCAACTTACACAATCAAGGCAGTGGATGATCCTAGAACTTTGAACAAGACTTTGTACATGAGGCCTCCTGCAAACATTTTGTCTGTGAATGAGCTTGTGGGTCTCTGGGAGAACAAGATTGGCAAGACTCTGGATAAGGTCTATGTACCCGAAGAGCAAGTCATCAAATCAATTCAAGGTTAGTTCTAATACACTGGTCATGAAATATTTCTAATGGAATGATAAACGAAACATTTATGCTCACGAGCAGCATATATCCATATTAATAATCTTCTTTCATATTGTTTTGATATAAACTGGTTATGGTTGGTAAAACTATGTTGTTGCAGAGAAAGAGGACTTTTTATTATCGCTTTTCCATTCAACTTTTGTGGAAGGCAATCAAACAAATTTTGAAATTGGACCGAATGGGGTAGAGGCCACTGAATTATATCCTGAGGTAAAATACACGACAATTGACGAGTACCTCAATCAGTTTGTCTGAATTATCAGGCTGTATCATGTTTCCCTTATGATTTAGGTTGATAATTAAGAGGTTTTGTTTTTTTGGGAAGGTGGATGTAGGTTTTAATGCAGAGATAAGTTGTATACAGGTTTATAAACCTAATTGTAAATAATGAAGATCTCAGATCTTCATCTAATTTCTAATAATCAAGTTATATATTTAAATTAGATGTTATTATTATTTACTATCTACTAAATTTAGTTCATGTTATAATTCTCTGTATTTAAAATTTGTATTCATGCACAGAATCATTTAATAATCTTTTTCTTTCCTCTACTCCGTTCACTTTTCCATGTCTGGATGTGTTCGTCTTGTTTTGGAGGTTAAATTTATTGACAAGCATTCATGCATCATTACATATTTTAACATTTATTTTCAAAATTATAATTTTGTCAAACATATTGTGTCCCATAATATGAAGGGAAGTGCTGGTTTGTCCAGAGTGATACCCATATCCAGCAAAAGGAAATGGCTTTAAAAAAGAGAATCATCATATTCAACAAAAAGAAAAGAAGAGAATTATGATATCCAACAAAAAGAAAAGAAATGGAGAATCATGATATCCAACAAAAAAAAAAGAAAAGAAATGGCTTTGAAAAAGGGAATTATGATGCTGAACCGCCTATTCTAATTTGAATGTCAAAGAGGGCATTAAACAAAAAGGAGCCCTTCACCTTCACAGATAGGATAGTAATGGTTTGAATGTCAAAGAGGGCATTAAAATAAAAAGGAGGAACCCTTCACCTTCACAGATAGGATAGTAATGGAGAATGTAGCCATTCACAGGGAACTCTTCACCTCCAGGGATAAAAGTAAATGGAAATGGAGACTGAGTTCCAATCATATAACCATTCGTAAGCTTCCATCAACCATGGGAGGACGCGAGGATTCATTTGTTGTTTAAACGATAGCAGAGAAAACAATTCATTTGTTTTTTGAGAAGATAAATTCGTTTACATGTTTCATGGATGTGGTTTAAGGTTTATGTGGTGTAAAGTTTAATGAATAGGTAATTAATAGCTTTCATTGAATAGGTGAGAGTAGATGGGCAGTTTGGTGTTACAGGTCTTGTGGTCTAATTCTCAGCAAGATTATCTATATGACTATGTATGAATGAATAGTCTCTCATGAATATGTGGGAAGTTTGGTCTTATACCTCATGTGATTCAATTCTGGGCAGGACTATCTATGACTATGTATGAATGAATAGCCTCTAATGGTCATATAAGTTTTATTGTCCAATTCTGGACAGGATTATCTATGACTATATATGAATGAGTAGTGTCTAATGAATGTGATCCAATTCTGGGCATGACTATCTATGACTATGTATAAATGAATAGCCTCTAATGAATAGGTGGGAAGTTTGGTCATATAGGTCTTGTAGTCCAATTTCTAGCAAGACTATTTATGACTATGTATGAATGAATAGTCTCTAAGGAATAAGTGGGTGTAGGTGGGAAGTTTGGTCCTATAGATCTTGTGGTCCAATTTTGGGCAAGACTATCTATGACTATGTATAAATGAATAGCCTCTAATGAATAGGTGGGAGTAGCTGGGAAGTTTGGTCATATAAGTCTTGTAGTCCAATTTCTGGCAATACTATTTATGACTATGTATGAATGAATAGTTTCTAATGAATAAGTGGGTGTAGGTGGGAAGTTTGGTCCTATAGGTCTTGTGGTCCAATTTTGAGCAAGACTATCTATGACTATGTATAAATGAAGAACATTTAATGAATAGGTAAGAACAAGTGGGAAGTTTGGACATATAAATGTTGTGGTCCAACTTTGGATATGACTATGTATGACTGAAAGTTGTTCCAAACATGATTTTTTCAGCTAAAAAATAATATACTACTTGAGAGATAAGTTGCAATGATAGAAATAAGTGTAGAAAAGCTAATGATTTGAAGGCTAAGAAGTACACTTAAAATCACTGCTATGTATCTTTACTTTACAGAAGTTCCCGAAAGAATGATGAAAGAAAATTGTGGAAGAAAATTGTGGATGAGGCAACCCTGTATGGTAGAAGATACTGTAAAGAATGCAGATCACAGTCATGAGAGTAGAAAACCAGATAAATATGTTTAACATATTGTAACCTGTAAAACCATAAATTAGAGTCTGTTGCTGACTTTTCCTCTTTTCATTCTAGAAATCAAATTTTTTTAATATTAGTTTAAACACAAAATAGAACATGCAATGCTTTACAATTTTCTAAAATAAGGTTATAAATTATATTTAAATTAATTAATTTAATGGCTACTATAATCTTATCACTAAGTTGTTGAAACTTAGTGATTTGGAAGCTCCATATTTGTTTTCGTGGATGCAAATCGATCATTAAAATAAAGTATTATAATGAGTGGGCATAGTGTTATAAAGTATTATAATGATTTGGCATAATGTTTTCTTAATAATGACTCTTTTTTATATTATTATATATTCCATTCAAATCATGTTAAATCATGTTGGTAGTTAAAATTTTTATCGGTTTATATTTTTAGTAAAGTTATAACTTCATCAAGCATATAAAGAATTTTCAAAAAAATCATTTAATTTCAGAATATAATTTTTTAACATAATATCACAATAACAACAAAAAAACATTAAAAAAATATCACAATTAAAAAAGTAATAGAAAGAGTTGTGTTGGTTTTTTTATGAAGATAAGAGATTGTAAAGGATTTTTAGGTATTTTTTTAATGAAGATAAGAGATTGTAAAGGATTTATAATTTCTATTTTAATAAGAGTTAGGTGTTTTTTTATCAAGATGAGAGAGATTGTATTTACAACAAAAAATAGTTATATTTCAAGTGGAATCCTATCTCTTTCCCATCTACTTTATGCATACTCATATTGGATTTTTTATTTATAATATCTACTTTAGTGAAAGTTAGGTGTTTCTTATCAAAATAAGAGAGATTGTAAGAGATTTATAATTTCTATTGTAATGAGAGTTAGGTGTTTCTTATCAAGATAAGAGAGATTACATTTACAATCTCATTTAAATACTTCTAAAAATATTTAGGTTGAGAATAAAAATCATAAACAAAGAACATGGAGTCGTAATAATATTAATTCTTTATATATGACTTTCTTTTTACTTTAGCTAATTTTGTATGATCTAATAATCTCTCCTCACATGTTCTATTTTATTGAAACACTTAAAAATTTCATTTAAACACTTAAAAAATAAAGGCAACCTCACATGTTCTATTTCATTTAAACACTCTTAAAAAAAATAAGTTGAGTATAAATATCCAAAAAAAGAATCTTGGCAATAATGAAAAAGAGGAAAATGAAACCAAAAATACTAGCTTTCTTTGTATGACAATCCCTTAACCTTATCTTTTTATAATATGTTTATTTACTCAATTATTTTTTTCTCAAAAAACTCAATCTAATTATTCTATGTTTGTAGTATACTTTGAACCCAAAGATAAGTTGTATTTATTAATTATTTCAAATTATAATATAAACAATTTTAAATACTTAATTTGATTATTTTGATTTTAATAGTAATTTTGAATTTATATAATTTTATTTATTTATTTATCTTATATATTTTTATTTATTTATTTATGGATTTAATAAAATGTAATTTTCTTACAACATTGTAAATAAAAGCATGTGACAAAGTATTAAAATATTCTTCTTATATTATTTCAAATATAAAATATTAAATTATACTACAAAATATTTACTTCCATAAATTGAAAATTAAATCGTATATAATATATTAATTAAGTAACATAAAATAATATATATATATATATATATATATATATATATATATATATATATATATATATATATATATATTATTTTATGAGGTTAAAGATATTCCTATATCTATTGAGTTTTGTAAATTTTTATATTAGCACAACCACATTTATAAATGTGGTTGATATAAGTTGTAGGCATATAGGAAAATTTTTCACAAACATATATAAACTCAAATCCAAAAAAAATTATGCAACCAAAACCCTAACTCTAACAACTAATAGCTAAACCTTAATCTTTAATATTTAATCTTTCCAATTTTCAAATCTTTCTTTTGTGACCTACTAATAAAACCCTAAAGCCATTGAATCTTGAAGTGCTATCATTTCTTAATCTTCCAACTAGAACGCTTACCAAAAATTTCACCTTTATCAACACATATTATTCCTTCCCACATGTGAGTGTTCTCAAATGGTTTCTTTTTCCATGTTGGTCAGGTAAGTTTTAAAATAGTAACAAAAATACATTTCATGATTAATGTACAACGAAATTTATAGAGTAAATGGTTAAGTACTATCAAATCTTCAATTATTTTAAGATTAAGAAGACCATGAATCCGATCACCTTGGGGTATGATCACATTGCTAGGTAGAATAAACTACAATCAAAAGTGGATTTTGATGCATCATAATTAAGAAGCAATAAGAAATAGTGATACAATTTGAGAACCACAATAATATACTCCTATCTATCTCAAACTCTAAGAAAACTTATCTCTATTGAACAAATTTCACAATCAAATTATGGATTTCTAGATATGATTTCATTCAAACAACTATATACTACAGTGACAATTTAAAAATTAAAATTTATATTTCCATAATCTTCCAAAGAATTTTTTTCCCCACAACAACAAACTAACGAACAAACAAAAAAAATCATCTTAAATAAATCTTTGTGAACCTATTCCATACCTTAACTCATGGTATTGATTGCTTCTTGTTTGCAATTCATATACAGATCTTAAAAACCACTCATTAAGGCCTTCGTGAGGATCTACAAAAACAAATTGAAAAGTGAAACTCTTGGAAATAATAAGAGGGGTGTGAATTGGTATTTATTTTCAATTGTTATTTTAAGTAGTTAGATTATTCACAATTATTATCAAAGAAATGTATAATGGTACTTTTATTACGAAAGAAGAAGGATTATAATCCTTTTTCTAATGAATGAGTACAATAAGATATGAGGGTACCAACCCTTCAATAATCGAGGCACCAACATGTTTCCAAGCACCAACTTGGACTTTGATGAGACTCTCACCTCTAGGGCTTCGACCCTATATTTTCCAAGGCTCCAACCTTGAGTTTTAGGGGCGCCTAACCAAGGAAATCAATCCTTCTTATCTTCTTTTGATATGAAATGAGTGTTGTACTTAATTGATTGTCCTTGACATAGTCTTCATTGTACATTAAAATCCAAATATGCTCCAATGCCTAATCACCTTGTTGTGTGTTGACTTCAATTTCATAATTAACTTGCTTCACTATTCAGGTGTAAGTATCTTCACTATATTCCCTTCATTGTTCTAGGTGTTCACTGTACTTAGTCTAAATTTTGTATCACCAATCTAGCACCATCAATTATGCACCATTATACAACATTAATTTTTCACTATATTGCACCATCAATTCTGCACCATACTACACCAATAGTGGATATTTACCACAACAATATCACCGAGCTTTATGAAGTAGCTACACCATAGTCCTGAAATGTCACAGTTCCATAGTCCAAAGGCCACGCAATCACTGAAATGTCATGCATTGTAGTGATAGCTAATCCAATGCCCACAGATTTTGGTTTCACCAATCAAACTCCATGGAATTAGAATAGTCACAGATCCACCTCAACACCTATACTTCAATGAAGATAACACCTTATAGATTGAATTTTGTACCACAACTCAAAGCATCACCACCTGAAACCACAACAAGTGCTTCAAGGATCTGAGCTATTGCAATTAGGGTTTGTGACTGTTATATATCACAGGTTCGAGACTGTTGTAAATCATAGGTCCGAGACCGTTGAACATTTATCTGACCTTAGGTGTAGAGGCACAGATCACTGTAATAGTTCTACCGAGTTAAAGAGATATTTTCAACGAGATATATCAATGTGTTGTTCTTATTTTGATAGTTCATGAGATGTGAACTTGTAATTCTCTTCTATGTAATATTTGTTTTGAACTCATGATGTTTGAATGAGATCCAAGATCCTTGTATATAGTATATTCAATGCTAAACGAATAGACATGATTCCTATGGGCAAGCTGACGTAAGAGGTCCAATACAGTTCGACTCTCTCTCACCATGGGGAGTTTGGAGGTGTTTGATTGCTCGTTGGAAAGGAAAAAACTATTCTCTAAAAGACGGTATAGGAATCATATTGAGAACCTGCCTCTAGAGTAGTGAAAAACATTTTTTAATGTGACTGGCCATCAAATAGTGTAGAATTGGAGGTAGAACAGAATGACTTCATGGAGACATTTACAAGGAGAGCTCTTACAAGATTTAATCAATGAAAATTATTGACCAACAATCTTCCCCTTTTTCATTGATGGAAATATTCTTCCCATCTCTCCTCTGCAACATCAATGGAAAATGGGGTGCCCAAGTACTCCCCCACATCAAAATGATGCCCCTGTCATGCTGCTTCTTGCTGAAAGTGTCTTCTTAATGTGATGCAAGAGAAATAACCCCCATCTTTTGGCGAAGATGCTCCAATGCTTCCTGTGGAAGGGGTTTGGTAAAGATATCTGCAACTTTGTCCTTTGTATTGATGTATTCCAACTTGATGTTTTGTTTACCAACCTATTCACGAAGAAAGTGATATTTAATTGGAATATGTTTTGTCTTTGAGTGCATCACTGGATTTTTAGTCAGAGTTATGGCATTAGTGTTGTCAAAATATATGGTTATTGGTTGTTTAGTTTCTATGTTGACATCCTTCAAAGCTTCCTTCATCCATAGTATTTGTGTACAACAATCTGCAGTAGCTATATATTCGTATTCAACTGTAGAAAGGGATATAGATGAGTGTTTTGTGTTGAGATAAAGATACTAAACAATCTCCCATGAAGAATGTATTTCTATTGGTACTTTTCTTATCATCCACACTTCCAGGCCAATCAACATCAGTCTAATTTGTCACACTAAGAGTTGAGCTCTTAGGATACCAAAGACTGAAATTAGAAGTTCCTTTCAAATATCTAAGGATTCTCTTCACAACTTCTAGATGGTTTTGTTTAGGAGTTGAATCAAAATCTTTCCACCATTCCCACTCCTTGCATAATATTTTCCCTTGTAGCTGTGAATTATAAGGGAGATCCAATTATTGACCTATAAATAGTTGCATCTATGAGAGGGGAATCATCATCTTTTATTAATTTTTAATTTGTGGTCATCGAAGTGCTCATAGGTGCACAATATTCCATCCTATGTCTTTTAAGCATGACTTTAAGATATCTTTCTTTAGATATGAACATTCTTGTAGTGGTTTGAGATACTTGTAGCCCAAGAAAGTAGGATAACTCACCAATCATTGACATTTTGAACCTTTTTGACATATTTGGAGAAAATTCATGGATCATCTTGTCATCATTGTTGACAAGGATTATATCATCAACGTATACAAGAGTGATCAGTGATTATCCATGTCTATTTTCATGTAGATATTACTTCCTGCCACTCCCTTTTTGAAACCTTCTTGTTGTATATAGTGATCCAATTTTGCATACCAAGATCTAGGAGCTTGTTTTAATCCATGCAAAGCCTTTTTCAACTTGCATACAAATTCCTTTCCTTCAACTAGGTCAAACCCTTCTGGTTACTCCATGTAAACTTATTTTTTGAGTTCTCCATTCATAAATGTTGACCTTAAATCCATTTGTTAGACCTTAAATCCTTTCGAGCAAGTAAATGCCAAAAACATCCTTATTCCTTCCAATTGGGCTACTGGTGCAAACATTTCTTCAAATTAAGGTCCTTCAATTTGTGAGTATCCGTTGCAAATGAGTCCTTCTTTATTTGTGATTATTTTTCCATCTTCATTTATCTTGCTTTTGAATACCCATTTGGTTCCAATTATATTTTTATCTTGTGGACGAGGTATCAGATCCCTTATTTCATTCTTCTCAATTTGAGACTTTTCTTCTTCCATGGCCTTTATCCAATCATGAGGATCCTTACCTGTTTAAGTAAATTTTTTTGGTTCTATCATATATAAGAGAGCAACATCATCTTTCCTTGGTGTACTTTCCATCCTTCTCTGAGTTTGCATTCCCTCATCTACATTCCCAATAATTTGTTCTTTCAGATGGTTTTTTTGAAGTAATTTTATCTTTGAAGGATTTTGTGAAGGTTCCTTTTGAAGTTCTTGATCCTTTTCATCTTTTGGAGGTTCTTCTTTGAATTCATCAAGAATAGATTCTTCTTCATGGACTTCAATTTATTTTTCTCAAAGAGATTCGTCAATATTTATATCAATTCTTTCTACTATTTTTCGTAGTCGATTATTGTAGCATTTGTAAGCTTTGCTCCTTGTAGAATATCCAACGAATATTCCTTCATCAACCCAAGAGTCAAATTTTCCTGGTGAGTCGTCATTGATCTTCATGAAACATTTGCTTCCAAAAATCCTAAACTATTTTACTGAAGAAGATCTCCCTTTCCATAATTTCTATGGAGTCTTATCATTATTAGGTCTTAGTTGTGTTTGATTCAAGGTATAAACTGTTGTCCTGATTGCTTCTTTCCAAAATTTGGGTTGCAAATTAGTTGCTAGTAACATTGTCCTTTCCATTTATTAAATAGTTCTATTTCTTCTTTCAACTACTCCATTTTGGTTTGGAGTTATAGCAACAGAGATTTATCTCTTGATTCTAGGCACTTTGCAGAATTCATCATATTATTTTGAAGTAAATTCTCCTCCTATATTTGTTCTAAGACATTTAATATTTGAATATTGCTCATTTTCTACAAGAGCTTTAAAATTATTAAAGCATTCAAATGCTTTAGATTTGAACTTTATAAAGTATACCCACATCATTCTAGTATAGTCATCAATAAATAAATAAAAATACTTTTCACCTTGTAGAGTTGGAGTTCTAGTTGGTCCACATAAATACGCATGTAGGATCTCCAAAGGTTTTGATGTTGAGAACTCCTTAGCCTTGAAATTGGTTCTAGTTCCCTTTCGATGTTGGCATTGAACACATACAACTTTATATCACTTTATCATTTTTGGAATGTCCCTTACTGCATTAATTTTACTAATAGTAATCAAGTTATCAAAACTTGTATGTCCCAATCACTGTTGTCATAACCAACTTTCATATGTTCGACTCATGTAACATTTAGCTTCTTGATTTTTTTCAAAATGTATACATTATCAAGAGTTCTTACTCCTTTTGCTACAAGTTCACCTGAGGAAGAATTCCTTATCTCACAATGTTTGTAGTAAAGACAATTGTGTGTCATTGGTCACAAATTTGGCTTACACTTAAGGGATTGTATTTCAGCCCTTCCACCAATAGTGCGTTTTGATATTTTCCTTTCCCATTAACGAGAGAAATAGTTCATTTTCCAACAATATTGGCAGATCCACTTCCAAAAGACACATTTCCATCCTTATTGTTTAATGAGATAAATTTCTTTTGATCACTTGCAATGTGTCTTGAGCATCCATTATCCACAAACCATTGATTTTCGTCACTACGAGCACATAGAGATAAGCCACATCTATTAGTATGGGTTCCTCCATTTTTAATCCTTATTTTCTTAGTGGACAATTTTGTTCATTATTTCCATAATCATTACAAATTGAGAAAGTTGGATCAATCTTAGCCAAGGGATCAAAAGAATTTTAAGTCTTTATTTTTCCTCGTTCTTTGAAACTAAGTAACTTGCTTAGTTGACTCTTAAGTCTTGATGCATTGTCCTTATAAGCCTTGTGATTCTTAGCTTGATGACCAAAGCTTTACAATAGTAACAATAACCAAGAAAGATTGTTTGGTACCTATTATAACAACCTTGACTTGAAGTAGCATTCTTCCTAGGAGTTTTCCTTCCTTCATTCCTTGTATTGCTAGAGGCAGACCTTTTTTCTTGGTTGAATGAATTCTCCTCTTTTGGATGACTAGAAAGGATGTCGGTATAGCTTCTTTGAGGTTTCTCATTTGCATTTTATTTTTTACTTAATGATTCTCCTTTGAATATGATCCCAGATTTGTCATATTGAGGTCTTTGAGTATTGAGGATGTTATCAAATGTTTGAGAGCTTTTCCAACCCTTTTTGACTTGATCCAGCTCTTTCCTTAGAGATTCTTTTTCAGCTTCACGTTTTTCACAAATTTCTTCTTTCTCTTTTAGCTTATTGTTCAAGAATCCTTCCCTTCCATTTGCTTCCTCCTTTTCTACTTTGAGAGAGATAATTTTCTTTCATAATTTCTCATTTTCTTCGCTGAAACTTGTTGGCTTGATGGGGCCTAGACCCAGGTTCAATGTGACTGCACAGTCCAATAAAAGCCACTGTTACCGGCCCTTTCAGTAAGCCCGAGGAAATATAGGGGGATGCTAGAACTAGGTCTCTCCATCCAGAGGGATAGAGGATCATGGCTTTAGGTATTTTCCTTCTTTACATAGCTTCACAGGTCATATCTATCAATAACACAGGTGTTTTTCAACACATTTGTTGAACTTACTAATAGACTGTGAAATATTACTTATTCATGTAGTAAACAAAGTAAGCAACCATAAACAACACTACACTATTCAATTACAAATCAAAACCCTTATTTAGAATATATATTCATAAATATTAAGTAAAATAAAACACATAAGTAGAAACCATATCTATCCAAAAAAAAATCCATTAATATCCAGATCCTTCTCATACATTTACTTCCACCCTAGACACACAATTGCAGGGCTCTACGCACACAACTGCAGACTTCCTAAGCTCTCTGCGTACTCAGCTGGAGGAGCATTTTCTCTAACCAAAACACAAACTCTAACTCAAAACAATATCGCATTCAAATGAATCTCATTAGATCTATCGCTCAAGCTTACTTATGACCTCTATCTAGACTCCTTATATAGGTTTGGCATTTTTCAATACCATGGTACGAAAACCATGGGCGAAGTCCAACGTTCAAAAAATAATCCCATCCCATTACATAATAAGGGGCTTTTACCCACCCCAAAGCCTCTAAGACTCAAAATCGACTATGCATTGCGCGCTCCACTCCTATATCTCCAGAGTCTTTCTTTGTTGCTTACTTCGTGGGGATCCCATCTCCAACAGGACCCTAACACAAAATTGTGAATTGTCCCGAGTCATAAAGGTGGTATGCCTATTATCTTCGCTTTGATGTTGCTCAAGGCATCCTACAATGGTGGAATGATTCAGTGCACTGTTTCTAAAATTTGTTGATTTCTCTAAGCAACATCTTTGTGACCTTCTTGGCTTCCTTCTGCTCAATTCCCTTTTGTGCCTCATGCAGATTTTTTAGCTTATGTTCTACACTTTGGGATAGCTAACTCGCCTCATATTCCCATGGCTTTATCCTCGCTGCAAGTAGCTGCTCCTTCTTGTGCAGTGCATCAACTTTCTATTGTAAAGATTTACCCTCTTTGAGATGGGTAAGTCGTTGCATTGGTTCTAAGGTCTTTGTAGTGACCTTAATTTGATCCAGTTGTTCAAGTTTTTGGAACACTTCGGCTTCAATCTTCTGTACCTAAGGGTCATCCTGTAGTGAGGAACATACATCCAAAACTTCTCCAAATACATTCACACACTCTTGTATGCGGGACTCAATCTGTTCGGTATATTAAAAAAATTCCATGACTGCGAGAGAGCGCGACACTATGGTATGATGGGAATGTCATACATGTGCACTAGCAAGATATGTTATGATGCACATGAACCATTAACATGGTATCCATCTGTAATCCAGTCTGGAAACATTACTATTATTCAAATCCTGAACCCATTTGAATTCGAATTCAAATTTGATATTAACTACCCAACTTCAGCTCTAATTTTATTTCTTAAAATCCATTCATCTGAATTTGAAGGATTCACACAGTTTCATTCATTGCCTCTTCATTTCTCCTTTAGGCATGTCCTTGCTCATATGGAATACCAACAAAACGACACTAGCAGTGAGCAGAGCTACAAAATTTATAGGGAAAGGGGAATTTTTTTCACACTAACAACAA
Organism: Pinus albicaulis; assembly: GCA_034641835.2. Lineage (NCBI taxonomy): Eukaryota > Viridiplantae > Streptophyta > Pinopsida > Pinales > Pinaceae > Pinus > Pinus albicaulis. The sequence continues at coordinate 219,953,197 of CM076576.1, forward strand.
CACGAATATGACATTGAATCTGAGCAAGATGGTGATCAACATGAATTCCATCATTCAAAGAGCAAGCATGAAATACCCTAAACTGCAATTTGTTGTATTGTGTTGTATTGTGGTTGTGTTTAACTTGTTGGTGGTCATAGCAATTGGGGAAAGAATATTATCAGCTTTAGTTTATGTTACAACAACACTAGTATTTAATTTATATCTTCAAGGTCAAGTTTGTAATAAGATATGAGTCCCCACCTATGAGAAGTGTAGCAATAAAGCAAGATGAAATGATTGGGAGGTGGACTGTCATTTAGATATCAAGAAACTCTTATCTGCACAATGTACACGAGATTGATGGTACCTTTACTTTTGAGATTTGAAGTTAAGTAACTGTGATAACCATATTATGGGTTGAATATCATAGTAAGAAATTTCATATTCACTTATATTTGAATGAACACTAATAGTAGATTTCAGATAATTCCTATATTAGAAATGTTGTTATTCTTGGATGACTTTAGACGTGCCCAACTGAACAATGTTGGTTAATTGTTAAAAACTTCAAAAGTTTTATGGAATTTGAGAATATTCCATAATAATATTTTACAAAGATTGAAACTCAAATTACATTTTTTGACATGAATTGTTTGTTTTGACTGATCATTAAATCGTATTCCAGAGCATGAGTTTGAAACCTTAAATCTTTGAAATCTAAAGCAATTTATCGGCTGCCATCCCTTCACTTATCATTTCATTTTGTCAATTTTGCTTCACCAAAATTATATACACGCTTTATCCATTATCAAATCATAATATATAAACCTCCAGTTAATGAAATCTACTCTTACCTAGATTCTGTAGTTTTGATATTTAATTTTTGTCCTGATTATAGTTCATATATTTATCATGATGAAAAATTATATATTCAATATTTCTATAATAACATTTATTCACGTAGACCAAGATGATAAAGCACAAGATCACCTTTATTAATAACATAAGTTAGAAAATATAAATTTCAAATCAAGAAAAATAAAATATCAAAAGATTTGAAAATGATTACATCAATCTCAGAATGGAAATTCTGATGGAAAACAAAAATTACATTTCCCTAAGATTGGAAAATGATTATATCAATTTCAGAATGGATATTTGGGTGTAAAAATAAAATTACATTTCCCTAAAACTAACCCTAGAATACTTGATTTTCCATGCTAAAGATTGCAATATGGCACTGTACAAAACAAGAATAGTAGAACATTTTGTTACTTGCAGAGAGCACCGACTAAAAACAATAAAATAGAAATCACCCAGCCATGATTGAGAGGAGAAACATTCATCTGGATTTATGCAGGAACACAACAGAATAAACATATAACCATAAATACAAATATGCAGCAAAAAAATCACTTCATTTCATTAATATCAAAGAACTGAAATTTTCTTACAGACAGAATGGAAATAAACTAGCTAGGGTGCTAGTAGCTATCTATGAGAAGAGATGTGGCGGCTACAGGCCTCTTAACTGAGTTACAATGAGGCTCAAGGGCCTATTTATTATTTAGAAACAATGGAAAACCCTAAACATCCAAAACCCTAACCCTATGAGATGAAGAGCCAAAACTATGGGCCCCGTTTGGGTAAATTGGTGTTTCAACTTCCTAGGGACGTAACTTTGGCATACGATCTTCGTTTGACGTGAACCATACCTAGTTAGAAATATCTATCCAAGGAATGCAAATTTTGAGTGAGAAACATCGATCCATGAACCCATTTTTCTCCCGGTTTTCCCAAAAAACGTCGTTTAGGGCCTCAAAACGGCTCCGGAAGTTCAAGACCCAAAAAACTGCTAAAATAGTAAGTTGTGCCGAAACTGAAAAACTAAAAGAGACAATGGTGGGGCATCAAGTGGAATAGGCAGGTGACCACCAATATCCACCTAGATCATTCCTCCCCCCTCAGGAAGCAATGGTCCCCATTGCGTTAAGTTCCTCCATCAAATGAGGAAACTTCTGCTGAACTTGGTCCTTGGTGAACCACTTTCCTTGGTGCAGGAGTTAGCCAACTTTGACAACCCGATACAGTTGGATCTTCTGTTGGCGAGTGTTCTTGATTTGCATGTCCATGATACAATCTATGGTGGCTTGTTCCATGCAGTCTGGTTTAACTCTGTTGGTGTGAGTTGTTCTGCAATGTCAGAAGTGTCCAGTAGATGTGGGAAGTAAAGACAAAGCCGGTCCACATTGAATATTGGGTGCATACCAAGGAATGGTGGAATACTGAGCTCAAAGGCATTGTTCCTATAGCCTTGGTGATGGTGTACTGCCTGTATTGAAGCGGGTGAAGCTTACAGTGGGGTCTAGTGAGGCGCTCCTTCTGCAAATGTAGCCACACTTTGTCGCCCACTTGGAAGTTGTGTGGCACCCGATGTTGATCATGGCGTTGCTTGTACTTAGCATTAGCTCTGTCCAATATGTCATGAACCTTTTGGCATATGTGTTTAATGCGCTTGATGAAGCTATTTTCTTTGTCAACTTCTGACTAGACATGAGCCGAATCAGCCTGAGTAGCCGCAAATGGCATGGCTATGTCAATGGGACATAGTGGCTGGAATTCCAAGCCCACCTGAAATGGGTTGTGGCCGATTGAGCTATGGAGAGCCCGGTTATAACTGTGTTGTACATAGGGAAGGCTCTCGCCCCATGTGCGTGGATGCTTGGAATTGTACATGCGCAGAATGTGTACAATCATTTTGTTGACAACCTCTGTCTGGCCATCTGTTTGGGGATGGAAATCTGTGGACTTGGTGAGTTTGGTGTCCAGCATTGACCAGAGGCTGGACTAAAATGTGTTGAGGAACCTGCTATCCCGATCTGATATGATAGACTGTGGGATCCCAAAGTGCACCCACACTCTTTCAAAGAAGAGTTTAGCATTGGCTTCTGCTGTGATATTCTTCTTGCAGGTCGCCATAATGGCCATCTTCGAGAATCTGTCAACAACCATGAAAACACAATCATTTCCATGCTTAGTAGAAGGAAGGCATGTCATGTAATCCATGGAGATGGATTCCCAAGGTTGAATAGGGGTAGGTAGCGAAGTATATAGGCCTTGCTTCTTGATGGTCAGTTTGGCAATGGCACAAGGAGTGCGGGATCTGATGTGCTTCCCGACATCCTTTAGAAGGTTTGGCCAATAGAAATACTTCTATAGTATTGCTACTATTTTCTCGACCCCGAAATGCCCAGCTACTCGACTGTAGTGTGCTTCCCATATTATCTTGGCGCACTCGCTTGAAGGAACACAAAGGTGTCCCAGGTGACATAAAAGTGCATCTTGGAGGTGAAATTTTGGAACTTGCGTACCCCCCAAGAGTGCCTTGTATGTGTGGCTGAATTCTGGGTCTCTCTCGTAGAGAAGCGACCAATCAAAAGTCTCTTGCCCACAAGAATTGAGAACGGTGGTGAGCACCACGATCGGTGGTCGGCTGAGACAGTCTGCAACACTATTGGTGCGACCCTTCTTGTACTTGATGTTCAAATGAAACTGTTGCAGATATGTGGACCACTTCTGATGTCGATCATTCTGCAACTTCCCTTGTGTCTGTATGAATTGCAGGGGCCGGTGTTCTATGTGGATGATTGTTTCATTCCCCAAAATTTAATGCTTCCATTTTCGACAAGATTGCACAATGGAATACATTTCTTTGTCGTAAGTGGGATACTTGTGAACTGTGTCAGACAATGTCTCACTGTGATATGCCACTAGATGTCCCTGTTGAGTAAGAACTGCCCCAATAGCATAGTCAGAGGCATCTGTCTCGATCTCAAATGGCTGTTTCAAGTCTGGTAATGTGAGCACAGGGGCAGAACATAGGCGATTTTTCAATTCCGTAAATGCCTTCTGTTGAGATTCCGACCAAAAGAATTTTTCTCTCACTCCTCCCTTGGTGACTTGACTCAAGGGCCAAGTGATATGAGAGAATCCCAACACAAACCTACGGTAGAAATTAGCAAGACCCAGAAATCTACGAAGCTCTGTTATAATGGTTGGGGCTGGCCAATCCCAAATGACTTGGATCTTGGTTGGATCCACATGCACTCCCATTTCATCAATAATGTATCCCAGATATTGAACCTAGGTCATGCCAAAAATGCACTTCTCGAAATTGGCACACAACTTGTGTTGCCGCAGTGTTTGGAGGACTTATCGGATGTGGTGGAGGTGCTCTTCCCAAGTCTGGCTAAAGATTAGAATGTCATCCAAGTACACCACTACAAATTAGTTGGTGAATGGCCGCAAGATGTTTTCCATCAACCTCATGAAGGTTGCGGGAGCATTCGTCAACCCGAAATGCATGACCAACCATTCAAAAAGGCCTTCCTTGGATTTGAAGGCAGTCTTCCACACATCGGAGGGTTCAATTGGTACCTAGTGATACCTAGACTTCAAGTCGATCTTGCTGAAATATTTCAGCCCTTTGAGTTGGTCCAGGAGGTCATCAATCCGTGGGATCGGGTACCTATTCCAGACAGTGATCTTGTTCAGCGCCCGATAGTCAATACAGAGTCTCCATGTCCTATCCTTCTTCTGTACCAACACGATCGGGCTCCCACAGGGCGATGAACTTGGTTGGATGTGACCTTTCTGTAGTAGTTCCTGAATCTGCCTCTTGATTTCATCGTTCTCCAGAACAGAGCGCTGATAGATCGGTCCATTGGGCAGCGGCACACCTGAGGTCAGATCAATCGGGTGCTTGACCTGACAGTGCAGAGGAACCCTTGTGGGTGAGGTGAAGATGTCCTCGTACTCCTCCACAACCTTGTCCATTTGCTGTTGTCGTGCAGAGGAGCCCTGTCTGGAGGTCGTGGCCACAGTCTTCTTCTTGCCTTGGGGGTGTATCATCAGGAAAACGAATTTCCTGGTTTGGGAAATGAGCTTACTGCATTTTTTTGCATTAACCAAAGAGATAGCGGCAGGAGGTGGTACCTCTGGTATCCTGTACAAATTATTTCCCAAAGTAACAATAACAACGCGAGGCCGAGACTCATACACATCATGACGCTTCCACAAGTATGGTTGTCCTAATAATAAATCAGAAACAACAATAGGAGCAACATCTCATAATACCTCATCCGTGAAGGGCTTGATGCTATTGGGAAGGCGACACTGATGGCTGACACGGAGATCTCGTCCTTGGTGAAGCCACCCGATGGTGTATGGATGTGGGTGAGTTGTGGTCAGCAAGCCCAACCGCTTCACGACGTCTACTGAAATGAGGTTCTTTTGGCTCCCATTGTCGACAATGAACTGTACTGGGGAGCCCTTTACCCACATTTGGGAGTGGAAGAGACGTTCCTCCTCCTATAGATATTTCGGTTCCTCCTTCTGGATCTTCATAGTGGAAACAGTGGCGTTGGGCTCCGCATCAATAATCTGTTTCCATTTTTCATTCCCCTTGTTAGGTTCTGATTCAGAGTCGGAGCATGCATCTGACTTAGAAGCCCTCATCTCGGCCACTAGTGACTGCTTGTCCTGGCACTCACTTGTGTTGTGAGCAGAGCTCTTATGGAACTCACACCACTTTACTGTCTCCTTCTTTGGCTTTGCGGTGTTGTTCTTTGCTTGTGGCTTCGACAAGTTGTCTTGAGCCACCATTCCTTGGCTCTGTCCTTTGTTCTGTGGTTTTGGAGCACCTTTCCCTTGCTTTTGATTCGCAGATCCAAAGTCTCACTTCTTTTGTTTGAATTTCTGCTCAATCTTGGCAACATACCGGTATGCCGTACCAAGCGAGGAGATGTCGAGGAACTCCATTTCCTCTTGAATGTATCTTTGTAGATAACTGTGATACTTTAGCACCAGATGTTTCTCTGAATCTTTGACACCCAACTTTGTGCGCAGGGTATGGAACAAATTCGTAAGCTCATGCACATCTTGATCCCTTTGTTGTCGCAGCGTGGTCCATTGGATGTAGTTGTCCTCATAGCTCCCTATGGGATAGTACTGTTCCTTGATGGCGTCTCGGAAAGAATTCCAAGTTGGTATGACCAAGAGCAGAGAGGGTTCTGTCTAGTCCTTGTTCTCAGAGTAATTTTACTACCAGTCCTTGACATGGGGGTAGCTTTGAGGAGTGCAAAAATAATCTTCTCCCAGTCGGAAAAGTCATGAACCAAGAAATATCCTTCTAATAGATTCAACCATCTATCTACGGCATCTGAATCTATTTGACCCTCAAATATGGGAATGTAAAAATTTACTTGTACTTTAAAAGGAGTCGCACCTCCAAAGTGGCTGCTGGATGCAGATGTGCCGCCAGTGGGTAGCCGTTGAAGAATCTAGGCAAAGTTATCCATCATCGCGTTCATTTGTTTTTCGAGGGCCTCCTCGAGAAATATTTTGAGAGGATCTCCTGCTTCCTCATCTTTCTTTTCATCCCCCATGGGCGTCCGTTGGGGTTTTTGAGGCTAATCTTGCAAAGGTTCCACCAGATCGAGCCCTAGCTCCTTATACCCCGACCTCATTGGGGACATGCAAAGAAGGATCGAGAAAAAGTAGACCGCTCTGATACCACTAATCCGGATTTATGCAGGAATGCAACAGAATAAACATATAACCATAAATACAAATATGCAGTTGAAAAATCACTTCATTTCATTAATATCAAAGAACTTAAATTTGCTTAAAGACAGAATGGAAATAAACTAGCTAGGGCGCTGATAGCTATATATGAGAAGAGATGTGGCAGATACATGCCTATGAACTGAGTTAAAATGAGGCTCAAGGGCCTATTTATTATTTAGAAACAATGGAAAACCCTAAACATCCAAAACCCTAACCCTAGGAGATTAAGCGCCAAAAGTATGGACCCTGTTTGGGTAAATTGGTGTTTCAAATTCCTGGGGACGTAACTTTGGCATACGATCTCCGTTTGACACGAACCATACCTTGTTAGAAATATCTATCCAAGGACTACAAATTTTGAGTGAGTAACATTGATCCATGGACCCTTGTTGCTCCTAGTTTTCCCAAAAAACGTCGTTTAGGGCCTCAAAACAGCTCCGGAAGTTCAGGACCCGAGAAACTACTAAAAATAGTAAGTTGTGCCGAAACTAAAAATTTGAAAGAGACAATGGTGGGGTCTCAAGTGGAATAGGTGGGTGACCACCAATATCCACCTGGATCAAACATCTCCCTAAGAAAATAGAAAACAAATACAAAATATGCACATGAAAGGGATCTCCCACATTTTAGCTTTTTATGTGGGCTTTGGATGCTCGATAATCTTGTTTTCTTCTCCTCCTTTCTCATGAATTCCAGTCCTTTCTTTTTCCTTGTGTAATTCGTGGTCTAAAGAACTCTTCATATTAATTGAACATGAGTATATAAAAAATTATCATTCATTTGAAGAATCTAGTATACCCTATGAATTTTCTCTTTATTTTAATATATATAATTTCAGTAAAATCTTAATATTAAATCATATGAAACTGACCTCATCATCAAAACCAAGAAACAATTGCAATTGAATAAAATTACAATGTAAATATATCATATAAAACATACAACTACATAGTTAAACTAAAAAAACTTTAGATCCCAATAAAATAACAATGATCGAAAAAAATTCAATGTAAGTCTCTGTGAAGTTTATGTAGTTATATGTATGAATATATTTAGTTATAGGTTTGATAAAATATTATAAAAATGAAATTTTATTTTAATTGAAATTTTAATTAAATTAATGGTTGTGTGAAAGGCAGATTATTAAAATTATATTTTTAACTAAAAAATTAATTAAGTTAATGTTTTTGTGAGAGATGCATTTTACATCTAAGGTTTCATATATCTAGGGTATAATATTAATCATACGGTTTATAAGATTAATCCTAGGTTTTAATATAAATCCTCTGGCTTTATAATCATGGTCAACCATGGCACAACCTCACATTGTGACAATCATGTTCAACCATGGTCCATCGTCACATTGTGACAGAGATTGTCTCAATATGAAAATCAACCATGGTCAACCATCGTCAAACATGTTCAATGAATGTCAAACATGCTTCAATGTTATTACCTTTGGTTTATAATCCCTTGGTTTTTTAAAATTAATCCGTTGGGTTTATTAATCCCTTGGTTTTATAATATTAAATGTGAGGTTTATAATATTAACGTTAAGTCTTAATGTTTATTTTACGGTTTATAATATTTATTTTACAGTTTACATCCTTTGGGTTTATACTATTAATCCCTTGGGTTTGTGACAAAGATTGTCTCAATATGAAAATCAACCATGGTTAACCATGGTCCAATGCCGCAGTGTTAGAAATATTGTCTCAATATGAAAGTCAATGATGGTCAACGATGGTCAATCATGGTCAACCATGGTCACATTAAGACCAATATTGTCTCATGGTCCAACATCACATTGTGACAACCATGGTCAACCATGGTCCAACATGACATTGTGGCAAGGATTGCCTCAATATGAAAATCAATCATGGTTAACCATGGTCAACCATGGTCCAACGTTTCATTGTAAAAAATATTGTCTTTATACGAAAATCAATCATGGGCAATCATGGTCCAAAATCGCATTCTGACAAATATTGTCTCAATATGAATATTAACCATGGTAAAACATATTTATTTTAGGGTTTATAGTATTTATCATAAATTTTATATACCTTGGGCTTGTAATATTAATTCCCTAGGCTTAATATTATTCCCTTGGGTTTTTAATATTAATCTCTTAGATTTATTATTCCCTTAGGTTTATAATATCAATCCTTTAGGTTTATTAATATAAGTGTTCATATTACTAGGGTATAATATTATTCATAGGGTTTATAATATTAATCTTAGGGTTTATTATAAATCCCTTGGGTTTATAATCATGGTCAACCATGGTGAACCATGGTCCAACGTCACATTGTGACAAATATTGTCTGAAGAAGAAAATCAAATATGGTCAACCATCATCAACCATCATCAACCTCATAAAATCACGGTTAACCATGGTCCAACGTCACATTGTGATAAGGACTGTCTCAATTTGAAAATAAACCATGGGAAAACTTGGTCAACCCTGGTTAATCATAGTCAATCATGGTTAACCATTTTCCAACCTTGCATTGTGACAAAGATTGTCCCAATATGAAAATTAATCATGATCGACCATTGTCCAATGCCACATTGTGACAAAGATTGTCACATATGAAAATTAACCATGTTCAACCAAGTTTAATCATGTTTATAATATTTATCTTAGTGTTTATATACCTTAGGTTTATAATCCCTTGGGTTTGAAATTTTAATCACTTGGTTTTATTATTACCTTGGGTTTATAATATTAATCCCTTGTGTTTATTAATCTAAGGGTTTATATTCCTAGGGTCTAATATTATTCATAGGGTTTATAATACTAATCCTAGTGTTTAATATAAATCCCTTGGGTTTATTATCATGGTCAACCATGCTCCAACATCACGTGACAAATATTGTCTCAATATAAAAATTAATTGTGGTCCATAATCATCAACCATATTTATTTTATGGTTTATAATATTTATCTTAGGATTTATATACCTTGGTTTTATAATATTAATCCCTTTGTTTTAATATTATTCCCTTTGGTGTATAATCCCTTGAGTTTTTAGTATTAATCCCTTGAGTCTGTTATTCCCTTGGGTTTATAATATCAATCCCTTAGGTTTATTAATCTAAGGGTTCATATTCCTAAGGAGTAATATTATTCATAGGGTTTATAACATTAATCTTAGGGTTTAATATAAATTCCTTGGGTTTATAATCATGGTCAACCATGGTTAAGAATTTTCCAAAGTCGTAATGTGAGAATCATGGTCAACCACGCACCAACGTCACATTGTGACAAATATTGTCTCAATATGAAAATCAACCATCGTTGACAATGGTCAAACATAGTTCAATGTTATTCTCTTTGCTTTATAATCCCTTGGGTTTTTAATATTAATCCCTTCGATTTATAATATTAATCCTAAGGTTTATAATATTAATGCTAGGATTTATATCCTTTGGGTTTAAAATATTAATCCCTTGGCTTTGTGACAAATATTTTCTCAATATGGAAATCCATCATGGTCAACCATGGTATACCATGGTCAACAATGGTCAACATTGTTCAAACATTGTCGACCATGGTGAGTTATGGTAAACCATTGTACAACACCACATTGTGACAAATATTATAAAAAACAACCATGGTCCAACGTCACATTGTGAGAAATATTGTATCAATATGAAAATCAATCATGGTCAACCATGGTCACTCATGGTCACTAACCATGGTTACATTGTGAAAAGCATTGTCTCATGCTCCAACGTCACATTGTGACAACTATGGTAAACCATCGTCCAACGTCGCTTGTGACAAATATTGTCTCAATATGAAAATTAACCTTGTTCCAACGTCACATTGGGAAAAACATTGTCTCAATATCGAAATCAACCATGGTAAGCAATGACCAACCATGTTTATTTTAGGGTTTATATACATTTGGTTTATAATATTAATCACTTGAGTTTAATATTAATCCCTTGGGTTTTTACTATTAATCCCTTGGGTTTATTAATATAAGGGTTCATATTATTAGGGTATAATATTATTCATAATATTTATAATATTAATCCTATGGTTTAGTATAATTCCATTGGGTTTATAATCATGGTAAACCATGGTCCAATGTCACATTAGGACAAATATTACCTCAATAGGAAAATCAACCATCGTCAACCATCGACAATAATGGTCAACCATGGTCCAACGTCACATTGTGACAAATATTGTCTCAATATGAAAATCAACCATGGTCAACCATTTTCAACCATGGTTAATCATGGTCAACCATGGTCGACCATGGTAACCATGGTTCAACGTCGTATTTTGAAAAATATTGTCTCAATATGAAAATCAATCATAGTCAACCATGGTCCAACATCGTATTTCCTCAAATATTGTCTCAATATGTAAATCAACCAGATCAACCATCGTGAGTCATGGTAACCTATTTCTATTTTAGTGTTTATAATTTTTATCATAGTGTTTAGATACCTTACTTTATAATATTTATCTTAGTCTTTATCATATGATTTTCTCATTATCAAAGTCAATCATGGTCAACCATGATCAATCATGGCCAACCATGGTCCAACGTCGCATTGTGACAAATATTGTCTCAATATGAAAATCAAGCATGGTCAACCATGGTCCAACATCACATTGTGACCAATATTATCTCAATATGGAAACTAATAATGGTCAACCATGGTCATACATGGCCCAATGTTGCATTGTGACAAGGATAGCCTCAATATGAAAATCAACCATGATAAACCATGGTCAACGATATTTATGGGTTTATAATATTTTTCTTAGGGTTTATGTACCTTGGGTTTATAATATCAATCCCTTTGGTTTATAATCATGGTCAACTATTTTCAACCATCGCCAGCCATGGTCAATCATGGTTAACCATGGTCCAATGTCTTATTGTGACATATATCGTCTCAATATGAAAATAAGCCATGGTCAAGCATGGTAAACCATGGGCTAACATTTCATTATGACAAATATTGTCTCAATATGAAAATCAATCATGGTCAATCATGGTCAACATTGGTTAAACATTAGTTAAACAATGGCTTTACGATATTAATCCCTTGAGTTTTTAGTATTAATCCCTTGGGTTTATTAGTGCCTTGGGTTTATAATATCCATCCTTTAGGTTTATTAATCTAAGGGTTCATATTCTTAGGGTGTAATATTAATATGGGGTTATTATATTAATACTAGGGTTTAATATAAATCCCTTGGGTTTATAATCCATTGGTTTTATAATAGAAATTCTTTGGGTTTATTAATCCCATGGGATTATAATATTAAAAATCGCTTACGTTTATAATATTAATCCCAAGGATTTATAATATTAATATATTGGGTTGTTAGTATTAATGCCTTTGGTTTTTAATGTTAATCCCTTGGGTTTATAATATTAATAATCCATTTGGTTAATAATATCAATATTTGTTATATTATTAATAATATAAATAATAATCTCATACTATTATAATATGATGATAACTATTATAAATTTTCATTATAATTGTTGTAACGCTTATCATATTTATAATATAATAATAATGATATTTTATAATATAATTATCATTATTGTATTATTATTATATTTATATATTTATTAATATCAATATTACTATAAAATGCATATCCATTGAGGCCTATCGGCGTATATCAACCACATTTATTAATGTGGTTTTGTTAGTTTTACAATATTTAAATATAACACTATAATTAAACTTACATGTAAGAGCGAATTTGAATGAAACATATTACTTTTTCTCTCAACTATAAATATTTAGATGAAGGCATTTTATATTTTTATATTGCATGGATACTAGTTTTTCTTAACACCCTTTCAAACAACCATAATATTACAAAATTACATAATTTGAAATAGTTACACCATAGGGGGTCTATATTGGAATTGGGTTTGAGAAATTTCAATTCTTGAAAAATATAAATTATTTGTACCGTGGTGATTTGATATGCCTCAAATATTCTTAGTGTTTTGGAAATTATAGATCACAAATTTTATTTTCAAAGTTTATATGACATGAGGTAGCATTAATCATTTCAAATATTTATCTCTCTGTTTCAATTTTTGTTTTTTTTCAATTAATAGGTTATGGACAACCTAGAGAAATACATAATTGATATCCCTCTAGTATATTATACCAAATTTAATAAAAAAAAATATAAATAATATATAAATAAATCTCAATCCTTAATATGTTCATACTAGAAAAATATCTTATAAAAATTAAATTCATATCATCTATATAATAATTATGGATAATAAAACAATATTCTAAAATAAACTTACTTATATATATAACTAGAATACCACCTAAACACTTAAGGAACTTTAAAGTGCATAAACAAAATGTGAGGTGTATATATGGTAAAATATTTTTTATTTTTTAATTATAATGAATTGTACTTTTATTTCTTTATTTGGTAAATTTCATATATTTAAGTGATAGTCATGATGTACGTTGAAATTGGGTTTGAGAAATTTCAACTGTTGAAAAATATAAAACTATTTATATGGTGGCTATTTGATATGCCTCAAATATTCTTTGTATAAGTCTTAATCTGATGGATTAAATTTAGCGTTTTGAAAAGGAAAGATAACGATTTTCAGTTTTGGATTTTATATGCTATGAGGTAGCATTAATCAGCAAGATTTATGTTTCAATTTTCTTTTTGTTTCAATTCATAGGTTATGGAAAACTAATGGGAATACTTAATTGATAACCCTCTTGTACACTACCATGATTTCGTTCCTAGTGGAAAAAATGCTTTATCAATTTTAAATTTAAATCTACTGAAAATTGAGGAGATTCAAAAATACCAAATGAAAATAATCTAAGATGATAACGAGTTTTATGTTTTTTTTTACCACATATTTCACCTTAACTTGTAACAAAATAAATAGAAGGTACACCGATTAAATTTGTTTGATAAATCAAGGCTCGCAGATCCTCACCCTGAAATTTGTTTGATAAATCCATGCTCTGGGAAAAGTCTTCAGAGTGCAATTTCTTTTCATAGATCCTCACTAAGAAGGCTCCACACTCAGTGGTTTTTATAATCTCTATATGAATTGAAAACAAGAAGCAATGAGATACATAAGTGAAGGTCTCGAATAGCTTAGCAAACAATTTATTTTAAGGTCATTTTTTTTTTGGTTTTATGTTGTTGTGGAGAAAATTTTCCTATGGAAGATTATGGAAATATAAGTATTATTTTTTAAAAGTGTAATTTTAGTCTCGAGTTGTTTGAATGAAACGATACCTAGAAATCCAAAATTTGATTTTTAAATTTTTTTATTTTGATTGAGACTTCCTCACAAGAGATACCTTTTCTTAGGAGTTTAAGATGTAGAGGAATATATTATTTTAGTTATTAAATTGTATCACTATTTCTTTTTAATTACTATGCATAAGAATCTACTTTCAATTTTTGTTTGTTGTAGCTAATAATATGATCATACAACAAGGTGATGGGATTTGATGTTGAAATCATTGAATATTTGATAGTAGGTGAACATTACATGTCTAAAAGAGAATTTTAGTTTATGCTATAAATTTGGCTGTACATCAATCATGAGATGCATTTTGGTTACTGTGTTAAAACTTACCTCACCTTGGAAAAAAAAAAAAGCCATTTGAGCACACTCACATGGTGGGAAGGAATAATATGTATTGTTAATGGTGGAAGTTATTGTAAGGGGTATAGGTGAAGGATTAACAAATGAAAACACTTCAACATTCAATGGCTTTAGGGTTTAATTCGAAGGCCATAGAAGAAATATTTAAAATTTTGAAATTTCAGGGTTTAACTATTAGTTGTTAGGGTTATGGTTTTGGTTGCATAGCATTTTTTGGATTTGAATTTATATATGTTGATGAAATACTTACCGATATGTCTATTGCATATGTCAACCACATTTATTAATGTGGTTTTGATAGTATATAAATATAACGTTTCCTTCCTTTAAAGTTATCTCACTTTTTTTTCAAGATATAAATAAAACTAATAATCAAACTATAATATACTTAAAGAAATGAAAGGATTTTTCCAAAAAAAAATACCAATAATGGTTGACATTGTTCAATGATGAAACCCATGCTCTCTTATGATTAAATATATAAAGAACCTCTACTCCAACATTCCTACACAAATTCATTAGTTAAGATAATTAAAAATTAAGAATATAAAGATGATGGAACCCAACCACATGTCAAGTATTCATGTAGAATTTAAATGATTAAAAATTAAGAATATAAAGATGATGGCAGCCAACCATATGCCAAGAATTCATGTTGAAATTAAATGCATGTATGGATATTTCTTTCAACTATTTAATAAATTGAATAGTACAATAAATCTAGATGATACATTGTTTGAATACAAGATAATTTTTTTATAGGGGTCATGGAAAAGTAAAAGAGGATCCATTAGTCAAGAATTGTCATAATTTATTTGTAAATGTACACAATAATGTTTCAATAAAAACAATGTTCTCATTTCTAAGTAATATCAACTATAATAATCATTGAAACTATTACATCCAAGGGATCTTGGCACTTGTCTTTTGAATGGGATGATTTCTCAAGCTATGAGAATGGAACAAGGAGATGTAGATTTCATCTTGTCTACAATGAGGGGTGTGGATGAGTGGGTTGGGGAGAAAGAAGTTATTTAGTAATTCAAGGTTCAAGAAGGGGTTTATATGGTTAAGCATTGTCATATTTGATTTCTATATATATATATAGAAGAATTTTCCATGAAATACCATGTTCTCATTTCCATGTATAGTGAGCTACAACAACCACCTAAAGTGTTGTTTACTAAGCATCATAGTGCCCATCCTTTGAATGTGAGGATTTCTCAAGTCTCATGAATGAAAAATGTGGTCTATAGTCTAGCTTTTCCATTGTGAAAAATGATGATGAGTAGGTTAAGGAAAAGAAGGCATTTTTCAGGCAAGTAAGAATTTCAACTCATAAAATAATCCAAATTTGTATTAGAATACTTGCATGTCAACAATTTACTAGGAATGATGCCACTCTTTCGGAAGGTATTATATTTTTGGAGATAAAGTAACAAAGTGACCATTATAAGTGATATTGTTACCGTGGAAAATTATAAAGAATATGCACAAGTCAACTTAGCATATCATAAACATAGTTTGAAATTTAGAATTTGAACTTGTATTTTAATTTGATACCAGATAGGAAAAAAACAATTGAAAATTTTTAATTAATTTTTTTTAGAAATTTTTTGATAATATATTTCATTCAAAAAGGTGAATATAGTCATATCCTTTGGAGATTATCTATATATGGAATTGTATACATTAGAAAATTGATATTGACTTCCCTATATTTTCCACAATGCTACATATGTAGTTTTTAATTTCCAAGAAAATATATGATGATGAACACATAATAGGATGATATATCATCATAGGAGGACCACATATTTCTATTTAAGGGAAATATTTGTGGATGAGAGCCTTTATAACCTAGATTGGGGTATCTATCTCCATAATTATTAGAAAACTAATTATATAATTCAATAATTTTTCTAGTGAGACACATGTGTCAATCATTTTTCTCTTTTCTCTTAATCTATATGTAACCATCACCACCTATTTTAGGTTAAAATAAATTAGTACACACCAACTACAATATCGTGGGAGCCACATCAATGCTACACATACCAACCCTCAACTCATAAAAGAACAAGAGAAAGTACCATCATAAGAAGAAAATGTAGTTAATTATCAAGATAATCCACTCAAGGCATCACACCAATCCTTTAATCACATGAGTTTGGCTATATTCTACCTGACGGCAACAAAGCCGAAAGTCGCCCCTGAGGAGAGATTGTTTACTGTGGTCGTGGCTCTGTCATCATTTCCCTTCTGAAACCCCGTTCCTTGCTCCACGTGGCCTCTTTGGTTTTCTTGGAATTTTATTTATCAAATTCGAGGAATTTGAAAAAAAAACATTATTAACAGTCCTTGAAAAATAATTTACGTCTCCGAACTTTATATAAATGTCCAACGCTTTTATCAAATGAATTTATAATAAACCTTTGGCTCCGGGCCCCACCTCTATGATCAATATCCAATCAAATGCATGCACAGTACCTCGGTTATCATCCGCGCATCTTTATCAACCGATCACCGTCCGATGGCTCCTTCCTAGATCAACGGAGGTCCACGATATCGCTCGACTTCCTTGGTCGAACGTTAATGTGCGATGGTGTGTAGCAACCGCGGTTTTCTGTGGGTCCACCTCGCCACGTGTCAAACACTCTATGGAATTGCTCCCCAACTAGGAAATATCGCTTATCTCCGAGAGGCGGTGCGATATGGGCAATCCGACTTCGTAAATCCGCTCGCAGTTTTGGTACAGTGGTTAACCACAGTTCACGTTGGGTTGCGTAATCCTTCGTATGCCTTAACTCAAGTTCACAACTCGAGGTTATTTCGATAGAGTTCGGTCCGGTCATTCGACGGTGAGTTTCATAGTAATACAGACAGCGGATTGCGTTGGAATTCCATTCGCAGAGTTTATCTAAACAATTCACGGGAAAAATAGACAGAGAAACAGAATTACCAGTACACAATCACCTCACAGTTAAACAATTCTTCACAATTAACAGTTCGAGACAATTCAATGGCCAACGAGCACTGTTATTATTTAACTGGAAATAATTGTTAACACACAGAGATTTTATTACAGAAAATCTCTCTTCTCCCCTTCTCTTCTCCTCTCTTTTTTTTTTTCAATGCATCCGAAGAATAAAATTTATATACATTACAGGGCGTCTCTTCGGTTCCTCTTTGAGGACCGTTTTAGAAATTCAAAAGCCTAATTACAATAATTCAACTAAGCGAAACATGAAAGACGGACTAACTGAACTATTCGACTTCTACAACTCTGACTAATCTAAATGATACAGTCAGCTGAGGTATTGACACGTAGCTATTAAAATTCAAATATTTTCGAACCCTGCTAACCACAACATGTGGACAAAACTTCCTACATTGCTAGCTAGTGTCTAATGCCCCTGCATCAGACTCCCGAGGGCAATTTTCTTCATGGGCTCCTATCCATGAGCTCTTCAACTGATCTTCCTATCTTCTGCAACATTCCTTCAGTCATCCAAGTGGCATCTTCGTCTGGCTTATCCTTCCATTTGATTAAGTACTGAAAGTACTCTTGTCCTCTGGTCTTCCTGAACACTCTTTTGTCCAGTATTTTCTCTGGTTACAATGGTTGTGTTGGAGGTAGTTGCTCTTTCCACTCAATATGTCCCTTGTCTGCTGATATTTCTTCTGCACCATCATCTTCATACTTGTACAAATTTGCAACATTAAAAATGGGAGATATTCCAACATCAGGAGGTAATTCAATCTCATAAGAATTTGCAGAAAAAATTCTAAGTATCTTTCATGGCCCAATCTTTTTGAACTTCAATTTGTTATACTGCTTTCATGGGAATCTCTCCTTTCTCAAGTGTGCCAAAACCAGATCTCCTACTTCAAAATGAACTTATTTTCTACTCAAGTCTGCTCTGCTTTTATATTTGATGCTGCTGCCTTGTAGTTTCTGTTTCACTTGTTCATGTATGGCCTGGATCTCTGAAGCAAATTCCTCACCATCTGCACTCCTTAGCTCTGCCCTTCCCAGATTTCTTAACTCTGATATTCCTCTAGGGTGCATTCCATAAACAATATGGAATGGACTCTGCCCTGTGCTCCTATTTGGTGAGTCATTATATGCATATTTTGCCTGGGGAAAAATATGGTCCCACTGCTTGGGATGCTCTCCTGCAAGACTTCTCAACAAATTTCCCAGACTCCTATTCACTACCTCAGTTTGTTCATCATTCTAGGGATGATAAGCTGAGCTGAAACTCAGTTTGGTACCAAGTTTCTTCCACAATGTCCTCCAAAAATGACCCACAAATCTGGTGTCTCTATCTGAAACAATACTCTTGGGCAGCCCATGCAATCTAACAACTTTTTTGAAAAACAAGTTAGCAACATGGGTGGCATCATTAGTTTTATAGCATGGAATAAAATGTGCCATTTTGGAGAATTTGTCCACTACAACAAAGACTGCATCATTCCCTCTCTGATTCTTGGGCAATCCTAGAACAAAATCCATACTCACCATGTCCCAAGGCTTGTCTGGAATAGGCAAGGGAGTGTACAATCCTGCATTCTGGCTCCTTCATTTAGCATATTGACAGATTTTGCAATTCTTCACAAACTTATCCACTTCTATTCTCATCCTGGGCTAGTAATAGAAGTGACTCAATTGCTCATAGGTTTTATCAGTACCAAAGTGCCCAGCAAGTCCACCACTATGCTTCTCTTTGATCAAATTTTCTCTCATGGAACATTTTGGCACACACAGTTGGTTTCTTCTGAATAGTAAGTCCTCCTGCAAGAAATAATCCAGCCACTGGCTTCTATCTGTTAAAACAGGGTTACAACATGCCTCAAATGCTTCCTTAAAATCTAAATCTGTTTTATACAATTCTTTGAGAAAATCAAACCCTACAACTTCAAAATTAGTTTCTTGAACAAGCATGTGCCTCCTACTCAAAGCATCAGCTACTTTATTTGCTTGGCCACTTATGTGTTTCAAAAAAAATTTAAAACCTTGGAGATATTCAACCCATTTGGCATGCTTATGCTTCAACTTGGGCTGCTGTACAATATACTGCAAAGCATGATTGTCAGAATATAATACAAATTCCCTGGACATCAAATAATGTCTCCACTTTTTCAATGCCTGAACAATTGCATAGAATTCCTTCTCATAAGAGGAATACTTTCTCCTGGTGTCATTTAGCTTTTCACTGAAATAGGCTACAGGCCTATCATCCTGACTCAACACAGCTCCAATGGCCTCTCCACTGGCATCACATTTTACTTGAAATGGTTTAGTAAAATCAGGCAGAATCAAAACAGGCTTCTCAACTATCTTTTACTTCAAAATTTTAAAATTTATTTCTGCTTCAGCAGTCCACTTAAATGGTTGTTTTCTCTTCTTTATTGTCTCAATTATGGGTGCATTGATCTTACTAAAGTTTCTTATAAAGTTTCTGTAAAAACTAGCAAGTCCATGGAAACTTCTTACCTCAAAAACATTCCTGGGCGAAGGCCACTCCACAATCGCCTTAACCTTTCACTACTACATTTGGCGGAAATTCCGACACTTGTTTCCGACGCTTTTGACCAAATGTCGGAAATTTTCCCAAATTTTTTCCATCCCGCCCGAAACCGTCGCTATACCGACGTCTATAGAAAAATGTCGCAATACCGACACTTTAAAACGTGTCGCAATTGCGACGTTTAGAGGAAGACGTCGCAATTGCGACACCATGGCCCAAAGCGTCGCTATTGGGACGACTCTAAACGTCGCAACTGCGACACAATGTCTAGGTGTCGCCATTGCGACGTTTGGAGGTACCCGTCGTAATAGCGACGCCTATTCCGCCGTCGGTATAACGACAGTTATTTTCGCGCTACATAAAAGTACCAAACTTATATGCGTGCTACATAAAAATTCGAAACTTATATGCGCGCTACATAAAAATGATTTTATTGTTTCGTATTTGTCGCAATAGCTACATTAACGTTTGATATCACGCGCGCATTCGCCCTCTTCTCTTGCAGAACAACATTTGCCCATTCGCGCTCAGCTCTTGCAGAACAGCTTTTGCCCTCAGCATTCGCCCTCAGCGTTCGCCCTAAGCTCTTGCAGAACAACATTCACCCTCAGCTCTTGCAAAATGGTAAGTTCTTACTGCAGGCCCTTCCTCCTATAGTAGGGTTGACTCTATTTGGGGTTTTTTGGTCAATTCCATTGGATTGTGTTAGGCTGTAGGGTTCTCTCTAGATGTCAAGAATCAAGATTCAATACCCTCTATTATCTTCATCACCTAATACAAGATTTAAATTTTTCCCAAAGAAACGCTTATTAATTTGGCAGCCATTATTTCTCCCTGCTTTAAAAACCCTACATTTAAATGAAAACAAGCATTGCATTTCAACTACAAAAATCTATTAGTGTTCAAATGTATATGTGTGCTACATTAACATCCCAGAACGAAAATCACGCGTGCATTCGCCCCCCTCCGCTCTTGGCCACAGCGTTTCCTCGCATTCGCTCCCCGCCCTCTTGGGCATCAAAGATCGCCCGAGCTCTTGCGGCAATGCCATCCGCCCCCGCATTCGCCCGAGCCTCTCGCAACATCATTCGCCCGGATTCGCCCTCGCCCTCTTTCGTACGCATCCGCCCCCGCATCCGCCCCCCCCGCCCCCGGCACGAAAGACGGCCCTCGCATCCGCCCCCGCCGTTTGCCCCCCGCCCCTCTTGCAAAACAAAACATTCGCCCTCGCCCTCTTGCAAAATGGTAAGTTCTTACTGCAGGCCCTTCCTCCTATAGTAGGGTTGACTCTATTTGGGTTTTTTTGGTCAATTCTATTGGATTGTGTTAGGCTGTATGGTTCTCTCTAGGTGTCAAGAATCAAGATTCAATACCCTCTATTATCTTCATCACCCAATACAAGATTTAAATTTTTCCCAAAGAAACGCTTATTAATTTGGCAGCCATTATTTCTCCCTGCTTTAAAACCCTACATTTAAATGAAAACAAGCATTGCATTTCAACTACAAAAATCTATTAGTGTTCAAATGTACATGTGTGCATCACTTGTGTAGGGTATTCCTTTTCCACTTT
Source organism: Pinus albicaulis (assembly GCA_034641835.2). NCBI lineage: Eukaryota > Viridiplantae > Streptophyta > Pinopsida > Pinales > Pinaceae > Pinus > Pinus albicaulis. The sequence continues at coordinate 219,974,582 of CM076576.1, forward strand.
CACATTATCCAAGAATATGTGCAGTATAGTTCATATTTTTTGTGATTTAGATTGTCTTGAAAAAGGAAAGGTAAATTATTTCCCATGGAAAAAGAAGGTTTTCCTTTTTTATAGGTTGTTTGGACTTACGTGGAAAAATTTATGGTATGCCTTTCATATTATGTAGTTTAAATTTGAATTAACAGATTATTCTACATGAAAATATAATTACCTATGTGATGTCCTTCATCACTAATTAAAAGTATAGGGTTTCAATTTCCTAGACTCTAACTCATCTAATGCTAAATTCTAGGTTCTCATTGGTGGATCACTCTTCCATTGATTTCCTTTCCCTCTGGATCTTGTCATACTTTAAAAGTCATCAATGATACATATATTATTTCAGGTATCCCCAAAGGCTTTATAGTAGAACATATTGTGAAGTTTTTTTGACACTTGAGGATTCTTTTTAGAACTGCAACGTGGTCTATGCTATCGAGTTATATATCAAGCAACTTGTCCTTAATAACCACATTATGAGGTAGGTTCAACCAGTTTGAACTTGTTGGGACATAGCATATGAAGTTGTGTGATGAGTCCATATCACAGGTCTATTATGGTGAAAAAAGTGAAGACACGTAATGATATTTATTATGTTAACATTACTAGAAACATTTTCGAAATTATCCATGCTATCAAGATGTCAAATTCCAGGCATTAGGTGTCAATACTCGTAGCTAATAGATAATAATAACAATATAAAAAAATCACAACTTTATTCTTGAAATATGATTGTTACACATTGGTAACCTAGTTCATGAGTTACTATCACCCAAAGATTGCAAAACAAACTTAAAATATAAATTAAACGAACATGAGAATCCAACTAAGGGTTTCTCGACAAAATCATGCCATAACCTGGCATTTTGAAACCCAAATTTGAATCCATCATAAGTAATACAATGAAAACTCAGATGGATTTTCAATGCATGTTTGCATGCTACACTTATTCTCTGTCTAGATATCATTTTTTAAATGGAACCATTAGTCAAGCCTACAGTCCTTTTTATGTGAAAAATTTCAGCTCTATTTGAGCTCTTTTTTGCTCCACCACCTCCATAAACCAGTGTTACACGGGGTCTCGCCCCCCCACCTAGGGGTCTAGATTCCTCGCCCCCTCGCGCTCCGGGGTCTTGGGGACTTCTAGGGGATGTTTCCCTCACGCCCCCTCATGTCCCCTCACCGCCCTTTTAGTTTATGGTTTCGTGTTAAAAGTTGATGTGCCACTTAGCATATTTGAGAATCCAAGTGATTATGATTCAGATGGTGACATGGTTGATCTTGATATATTCGTGCAGAAGTTGGATGCAGAGACTAGTGGGGCATTAAATTGAGCATTTATGCTCATTTATCAGTATGATGATATCATTTGATATTCATATGTTATGTTTTATGTTTTATGTTTCAGACATAACTTATTTGCGTTTAAGTTTTATGTTTCAGACTTGAGTTGTAAACTTCAGTTTAAACTCTATTTTGAATCTCGATATAATATGTCATATGATATCTTAAACTTTATTTTCATTGTACAATGTTAGTAGTTACATTAATGATTATATAGTTACAAACTTACAAACTTACATGCATGATTGTATGATGTATGTTTTAACTTTTAACTTTTAAATTTGTTTCAATTATATGATTCATCATTCATCGATTTGTAATTTTATCATTTATGATTTGTCTTTCATGATGCAAGTGTATGATGACTGTATATACATTCCTTGCAAAAATATAGTTACATTTTAAATATTAAATTTTATAATTTTTATGACCCCGACGTCCCCCCCACGTTTCCTGAAAATTGGTAGGGAGCTTTTGCATAGGCCGCTCCCGCGCTCCCTCGTCCCCTCGGTCCCACCTCCAGGGGACTTGGTGGAACATTGCCATAAACATATGCAAACATATATCATGATCTTGGAATTCCATTACATATGTATGTGCCAATGTTCCATAATCTTGCCCCATCATCAATTTAAGAAATTTCCATTAAATATCAAATTATGGAGGGGGGGAACTTTTTGCTGCAACATTTGGCTCAAAATCAGGGACCATCTTCGTATGAGGTGAATGAGAACTATAGATATTTGAAGAAGTAGATTAGTGCCTTTTCCTCTGGCCATGGAGTCATATATAGTCATCCATCACAAAAAATTGTCTTTGTTCATTCTCACCTTGAAAGTTGCAAAAATTCATGCCCTAATTGAAACGACACTAAATTTGAAAGATATAATAAAAATGCAAGCTAGAAGTGCCTATTAATACAAAGGGAAAACCTTCCTACCTACCCTAACTGAGATAAATTTTGATTGAATAGGAAACATGATATTGCCAATGGAGTTGATCCAACAACTCGTTAAATGTATGGGACTAAATCATGCATTTGATTTCCAGGGAAACATGCGCATGAAGAGAAAAAGTGCAGAATTAATGGAAAATCCATACATGCCACTTATAAAAACTACACCGAAAGGTCAAAAAATACTTAAGGCCTTAACTTAATTTGAATCCAAAAAATGACAAAACAGGATTAGTGAAAACACGAGAGTGGTGTGGGTGAACAACATAAATAAAAAGTGAAGATACCTTTCCCCAAGATGCCTTTGTCACCGTTGTATGAAAACATGTTTTCCTTTTCCTTTATACATGCAAGTGAATGCATTATAGGTATGGTGTTTTCCCAGAATAGGAGAAGCCTACTTAAATATATCATTTGTGGATTGAATGTTTGGGTGCCTTAATGTGCAATGACATGTTTCCAGGACTGAATTCAATGCAAGGCATATTTGAAACTCTAACTTTGTCTTCCGGTGTCTTATTAGAAATTATTTCAGTTTTCATTTTGTGTTTTCAAGTTAGATATTGTTTTCAATTTTTTACATTTATAATTTTATTGCAATGTGGCAGACTGATCAGAGCAGTGCAGGAACAACCCCGAGACAGGATGATCGCGGAAAGAGGCCAGCGGAAGAACATGTAAAGTGCCAGCATTGCTCTATCTTTAGGTATTTCAGTTATTTACATAATTGAAATAATATTAATTTTGTTCAAATATGCAGACACCTAGCCATGGTACGCCTGATGATTCCCTCTTTGAGGAAGAGCTTTCTTCATCCCTATCTCCAGTGTTCTTGTTGCAAAAAAAGGCACGAGATGCAAGGTTGGAATTTAATGCTTTGATAGACGCGCCTCAAACACCTGAAACAGAAGAGAGGATACAACATCTTATGAGGCAGCTAAATAGATATCAAGTAATAATAAAAAGTCAAAAGGATATTTTTTTTGTTCTGCATGAGATGAATTGTGATAGTTTGATTTTTAATTTTTACATTGACTAAACTAACAAAAAGTTCTTTTGTATGTAGCGTTTTCTGGCATTTACTGAACCCGTTGTTGGTGGTAGTGGGACACAAGGGCAAGAGATTGCCCAAAAACCCTCTCGTACACCTTCTACTCCTTTAGGTGCTAGCCAAGAAACACACCCTGCCCAAGCTGACACCCAGCCAACTGCTGAACGTGTTGGCAATGATGAGGTTGATATGGCCAACTACATTATTGCGTTTCCTGGAGCTACACGTGTCAGCTCCACAGGGACCATTAATGGCACGTTGTTGGTGAACGATGAGGGTGTCCCCATAAAGCATGTACAACTCCCAGGTAAATTTTAATATTTTAACTATTTCATGTACTTTATCTAAAACATATTTATCATGATTTTTATTTTTAAATTAATGATAATATCTTCTTTTTCTTTTGGTTTTATTATGTGTAGGAAACAATGAGTTCTACAGGATTCTGGAGAGCCATGCGTTGTTAATTTTTGGCCCAACCATACGTACAGGGTGGAATTCCCAGAATTCCAACCTGAAAAAGGAACTTCTAGATTATCTAGAAGCCCTTTTTGGGGTCGGCACATTTGACAGAAAAGCGGTGGCTCAGGTAGCCGGCAAATATTTGAAATATACCAGGGAAACCTATAGGACACAATTGCAATTTAACCCTAGATATGAGCGTCCTCTCGCAGTTTCAGAGAGTGAGTGGAGAGCACTCATCCATGACGGAAAAGAGAAAAGGGCAAAGAAAGAAGGAAAAATGCCAACTGGACCCGCAAGGTAAATTACAACTTTAATTCAATAGCTTTAATTTTCTTTATGTCTAAAATAAAAGTGTGCTACGTCATATCTGACTTCAATCTTTTGATTCTAGTTTTCCTAACACCTCAAAGGCAACCAAAGCTAGGATTGAGAAAAAGGGCCATCACAAGCTCGGCCAGGGTGGCTACTTGAAATTAGCTGCAAGAATTTTAATTAAGTAGCTAAACATCTTATAATTAATTGTATCGCCTTCCAACGTTTTTGTAATCCTATCAGATATGATTAAAAATACACAATCATATATAATGTAGGGTGATGACTTTGGAACAATAACTACAGAGGAAGATAAAAATATTGCTTTCCGTTTTGGCTATCAAGCCGTAGTTGAACGTCGCAGAAGCTTGGGGCAGGTCCCAAGATCTACAATGCCTGATAAGGTAAAACATTAACCTTTCAATATTTTTGTTTTCGTCCATAAATTTAATGTCTAACAACTTTGTTTAAATCAAGGGAGCAACACTACCGACGAGGTAAATAACCCAGTTTTAGAGCCAGATGTAGATGATCCTCTCGTGCAACCTGATCATTGTAGTGGGGACCAGGCCGACAATGCTGCTATCAGTGAGGGCCGTGACGGTAATTAATTTCCACTTATAATTTTTTCTAATTATACCTTGATGGTTGTCCTTATAAAGTTTTTTGTTTAAATGATAGAGAATGTTTCCCTTGAGGATCTTACCACCAGAGAGGAAGACAGGGCAACAGTCCCAACGGCGACAACTGGTGCACCAGGTAAATAAACTCATTGCAATTTTTTATTAATATTACCGAACTAGTTCAATGATATTTAAAAACTGACAATTAAAATTTAATATTATCTGTTTTTGTAGGCGATGCCCCGTCACTGGATGAGACCAGACATCGTGACTATGCAACTAGGTCAGCGGCGACAACTGGTGCACCAGGCAAATAATCTCATTGCAATTTTTTTTATTAATATTACCGAACAGGTTCAATGATATTTAAAAACTGACAATTAAAATTTAATATTATCTCGTTTTGCAGGTTTATGCCCCGTCAACGATGAGCCCGTACATCGAATACACAACTAGGTTGTGCTATGGTTGAAAGGGCACGAAACAGAGCAAGAAAGTACGATGATATTGGATGATGTAATTAGGAGCTTTAAAATAGAAGAAGAAAAAGAAAATTTGACAATGTAAAATATTGTATTATTATAAGACAAACGTTGGCTTGATACTTGGAACATTTTTTGCGTTATATAAAACTCATTTATCATACTATTTTTATGTCAAGCATTAATTGCAATGTTTCCTTGCGTACTTTTTGTTGAATTGTTTTTTTATTAGTTATTGAATATTTTTTTTATGCTCATGAAAGTAAAAAATGAAATATAGATTGGGTATTTGGGAATTGAGAGTGATGTGAGGGGGGGGGAGGGGCCATAAGAGCTTCCACCTTCACGTGGTTGGCCATGTTTAGTAGAGAATAATTTATTGGAGCGATATAATCTTGGAGCAAACCTCCCTCGATCCAGCGTAGCAACAAAAAAGTCGTTGTTGACTTAGTTGCTACTCTTTCAGATCGTGGGAGGCTTGTTCCAAGTTCATGCGACTCCAATAAATTGTTCTTGAAACGAAGAGGAGCTTATTCAGGTATGTTTTGAAATTTTCAACCTATGTTCTAACATTATCATAAGAATGCATCTTAGAGTAAAAATACTACATCAATTACTTGTATTTATTGTATAGATAATGATGAATTTTGATTGACTTGGCAGTGCAGGTACAAATCCTCTTGCATCATGAGCAATACAACTTGTCAATCAGGGTCATGTCCAGGATATTTTTGCTTGTGCGCTTGACCAAGTTCGTAATGTCACATTTTGTAAGTTCCTTTACAGTTCATAATTCAATATTAAGCTTGTTCACGATTATTATCTAGGTTTTTTGTATGTGTTTTTTCATCTATTCGATTGTAAGCAACTATGCATGTTTCCTGTTGTTCACTATGATTTCTCCCATTACCACTCCCAGGATGAATCCGACTTTATTGTTACATAGGTTACTTTATTGTTACTATGATTTCTCCATTTACGATTTCATAGGTTACATCATGTAAAGTTGTCAATCTCGTGTTGGTGATGAGCTTTAGTTCTCCAGATTTGGGGCTTTTCTGATATTTTCTCCCTCATGTCATTCCTGCATCACCTCGTTGTTTGAGCATGCCAATTTTCTACCACTTGTACCAATTGGCACATGTCAATCTCTGAGTGGTGCCACATTTCACCCATTTTCAGTGAGAGTTTAGGGTTTCTCTAACATAGCTTCAGAAATCCGATTCAGTGCCTGCTTGAATATTGTCACATAATACTTATGGTTTGGATTGATGAGCATGTTCTGAATGGTTGGTTGATTCATAAGAACCACCCATAAATCTCCTTTCCTCTAACACACAGAAAATAAAAATTTCTTTGACAGGAGACAGAGTTTCAATACTTTGAAAACAAACTTCTATTCCCTTCAATAACTCAAAAAAAAACTATTACACTACTTCCTCACCGAGAGGGATTACAAAATTATGACTGCTACAAAACGTAGTGCATAAAACCAACTCAATGTCTGTTCAAAACAAACATACTCTGTCTCTAAGACACTCTGTTGTGTTTTTCCCTTTCGCACTGCTGTGCATACACACTTAAAAAGTTACACTCAGTTTTTCACTTTTTACACACTGCTATGTAATAAAAAATTTACGTACTGTCTATAAAAAAAACTACCAAGCTTTTTCGACCTTTTTATTTTTATATGCTGGAACATATAAAACATATTATAATAAACCCTCTTTTTAAAAAAATAAAATTAAAACTAAATTCTATGGCCCACCTTTCATTTCGCATATGATATATATATAACATATGTTTAAAACATATGTATATATTAAACTATCAAAACATTAAAGAACCCTTTCCGTCGTACTTCAAAAGTCTGAATAGATTGAATTTCAAACCAAATTCGCGTTCCAAAATGGGATGCTGACGTCTGCCTAATTTTAACTCGAATTCTCAATCCAATGTGCCCTATAAAAATTTCGGGTCCGGTTTTCAGGTTTTCAGATTCCCTTCAATTTCATGCGATCCAATATTAATGCTCCACGTGTCCTCCTTTTGAATTTACAAAACTGTCGGGTAAATTTCTGTTTGTTTAATTTCCGGTTGGTGAATTGCGTTAATGCTGGCTGTTGTGTTTAAATACAATCCTGTACAGAAATATGGCTGTGGCCGTCTACAAAAAAAACTTGCAGGAATTTTAAATGCTGAATTAAATTTCTGGATGGCATGCAAGTAACCTCCAAAAAAAAATGTTGCTGCTGCATCCGTCCTTCTGCTGCAGCAGTTGAAGTTAAAATTCAACAGCACAGGGTTTAATAAGTGAGGGTGTAAAGGTAACTTTTTGTCGATGGTACCGGATTAAGATCATCTATTCATTTTTGTAGGGTCTTATGGTGTTTGGTTTTTTAGTTTTGGGTTGGGTTTATTGAGTCTAAGATAGTTTTTGAGTGAAAAAATTGCTATCAGGTATTAAAAAAATTTGGTTCTTTTGTCAAAATTTATGAGCTTGTTAGGAAATACAAAACCGACAATGGTTGTATCTTAAATTTGTGGAAAATAATTTGAAATGAAACCTTTTTTTTTAGGTTGTTGCAGCAGGTGCAAACCCCATTCAAATTACTAGGGGCATTGACAAGACAATAAAGGCCCTTGTTTCGGAACTCAAAATTTTGTCAAAGGAGGTAAACGCTTGCCTTTTGAGTAGGCTGGTTTTCCTTTTTGCTGATGGTTTGGTGTATCTAACTGAATTAGTTGCCTAAGGTATTTTTGGTTGCAAACTCCTTTTCATTTTTCATACAGTATTGGCCTTGTGGAATACATTTGATTGTGTGGTCTTGTTAGATCTACAACATTTGTAGTTGTTTAGTCTTATGGCCGAGGTGCACTTTTATTATAGAAATAGTTGATGCAATATTGTCATTTAATCCTTACTACAGGGTAGCATGTTGAGAAGTTTCTTGTGAAACATTTGGTATTCAAAATGACACTTGATCCTATACAACATCATGCACTTGACTTCAAAATTCATATTCAAAGTGTACCAGACAATTCTTGCAAAATTTCAAATATTTATGTTGTTTTAAACCATTATCTTTTTCATGTATTGGATGCTGAAAATGAGAAAAAGACTTTGGTATGAAACCAACTGGTGAATAATTTCCAGCACAACAACCACTTCCAAGACATGATTTAGAAGTAGAAAAAATGTGCTTATGAAGCATAGAAAGATATCCTTGATGCATTGTCATTGTTTGGCTAGGGTTATTTTTGGAGAAAATAACTCCTTATTCCTAGAATAGTGATCTTCAATACAAGTAAATGCCAGAGAAGAGAGATCATCGTGTGACGCAACAAAACTGAAATTGGACCCCCAAGGAGAGTTGGTGTGTCTACAATCGCTCTGTCAGCATTTTCCCTTGGTGTACCCCGTTCTTTTCCTCCAGCCCGAGTCTTAATTGACTTCTTCTTTCTTCGGGTTTATTTATCAAATTCGTAGAATTTGATAAATAAATACTATCCACAATGGTTGGACTTTAATTTATATTCCCCACTTTATATTATCTCCAATCCTTATAACCAATGTTTAACTTTCAACACTTTGTATTTATACTCCACGTTTCTTTTTAAATAAATAACTTGTAATGAACTTTCGGCTCTATATTTCACCACCTAGCCTTACAACAATCACGCTCCAGACTTATGCTAATTATCCGCCAATCGTTTAATTAAACAATTTCATTATACTCCGGCCCCACCTATATATATCAATAACCAATCAAACACTCGTATTGTACCTGGCTATCCTCCGCACACCTTAGTTAACCTCCGGGCAAGTTCAACGTGCGACCACCATCCGATGGCCCTTCTCCAAATCAACGACTCTTGGCAATTTCGCTCGGCTTCCAACGTCGGGCTTTAACGTGCGATGGCGTGGGTTAAACGGTTGTTTTCCGGGGTCACTTCACCACGTGTCACATTCCCTATGGAATCGCTCGCGAATAGGAAATACCGCCTACTCCGCAAAAGCGGTGCGATATGGGCAACCCGCTTTTGTGATTCCGCTCGTGGTTTTGGTACAGGGCTTGACCATGGGTGCAAGTCTGGTTCCGCTATCCTTTTGTTTGTTAACTCATGTCCAATCCTCGGGTCAGGTTCCGAAAGCAAAACAATTTTGTCTCTTTATTAAGCGGGATTTTAATATGTGTATTATCAAAGAAAACCAACACAAATTTTATAAGAAAATTGTTCAAAAGTCGAGCCCGCCGGACTTCAAACGGCGATAAACCATAATTCAAACCAAATTCGCGTTCCAAAATAGCCTGCTGACGTCGGCCAATTTTGTGATGCGAATTTCTTATCAAATTCGCCCTAATATTTTACGGGTCCGGATTTCCACTGCGCGAGCGGCCCAAACAAATATCCGCTCCAATCAATTTTTTCCACGTGTCCTCAATAAAAACTTGCCCTGCTCCCGGCTGCGGGTGCATTCGATGGCGTTTAAGGTGATGGGACATGGATATGGCGATTTCATATCATTCGCATTAACATTTAACGCTGTTCAATTAAGTTTTCACATCAAATCTACATTAATTAATTTTTAACACAGTTCAAGATCGGACTCCACTCCTCTGAGCGATTCCGCACGCTCCAATTTGATCCGGCCTTCGGCTCTCATTATTAATGATCGATTAATTATGACGGCGTCCTCGATCGTACTGCGCACGGTCGACATACAAACGGCGTTTAGCCACAGCTCTTCGCACAAGCCGCTTGTTGACTAATCGCTTCCAGAACGGACAACAAGGAGAAGTGGCCAGCGGAACTTCTGCCTAGACTTTGCTGCATATTTCCATTTCTCTCGGTTCTGTCTCTGTCTGTCTTCCTCTGTTAATTGGAATTCTTCTTCTTCGTCTCTTGTGCCCACTGCGCCTGAGATTGCACCCATGCCTCGCGTGCGTCATAGGATGCGTTGCCGCAGGGGGAGCACTAGAGGTCAATCCCGGCGCGCTCCCTCCAGCACCTCAACAGAGATGACTTCCGGCTAGTCCAATGATTATTACTTAGGTCGATATCCAAATACTAGGAGTGGGCGGGGTCGGCTTGTAGCATCTAGCCACCGTATGGATTCCCCTGCTCCTGGCTTCCCCACCGCTAGTTCACCTTCTCCCACGACGCGCACTGCGCAATTTTCCTTTGATTGCTCTCTCAACCGCCCGCGAATCACAGCTGTAGTCACTGTGGTCTTCCGCGAGGAGGCCCAAACGGAGGAAGAATGCACCCGTCCCGCGGGTCTGAGCTCGGAAAAAGCCGGCCAGCATTCGGGCCTTCAGGAGGGGAGCCGTGGCATGCATGTGGAGGTAGCACCTAGCGATCCTGGACCTTCCGAAGGATGGTGCCGAATCGTGGAGGAACCACCGGAGGAATAGTTTGGTTAATTTGTTTTTCTTGCTTAGCAGGCCCACTTAATTGGGCTGCTTTTAGATTATTTTACTGTGCTGGACCTTTGTAATATTTTTGAATTCTATAAATTAAACGTTCAAGACTGGTTTCCCCGTATGAGGGCAGTCTTCTTAATTTTTTGATTTTTTGATGACAAATTTTCCATGAGTATGGCCAGGCAATGTTTTTGACTTCGGTGTAATTTTATTCGCAATGTTAATAGATTAAATTTACTTAGAATTCTCACATGATTAGCGTTTTTCTTGATCCGTTCAAGGATTTTGGGTACTTTAATTTGTATTTGGAACAATGGACGTCGGTACTCTATCTGTTTCTTTACTTTTCTACATACTACTATTTCACTTTCTTATAGATGCCTCGGGCATATTTGAATGCTTTCTCAGATTGTCGATAATCTCCATGTGGACCGTTACCGGATTTTATATCATGTCCCTGTATGTGACATGGGGTATTTTTCTATCATTGTCTGGGGTGGGACTTCCACTTTTCTGGATGGATATTTGGGTTCCAATCTTCAGATGTGAAAATGTAATGACTTCATGGACTGTTTTACTTCATATAATATATTCAAAATAGCGTTTTTTCTCTTCCGAAAAAAAAATGATTAATGTTTATCATTTTGCCTTCAAAACTAGCGATGCTAGTCTATGTTGCTAGTTTATTGATATGGTCTGATGGTCTTTTTATATTTTGGACATATCACACTCCTCACATGATTAGCGTTTTTCTCTGTTCAAGGATTTTGGGTACTTTAATTTGTATTTGGAACAATGGATGTCGGTACTCTATCCGTTGCTTTACTATTCTACATACTGCTATTTCACTTTCTTATAGATGCCTCGGGCATATTTGGATGCTTTCTCAGATTGTCGATAATCTCCATGTGGACCGTTACTGGGTTTTATATCAAGTCGATGTATGTGACATGGGGTATTTTTCTATCATTGTCTGGGGTGGGACTTCCACTTTTCTGGATGGATATTTGGGTTCCAATATTAAGATGTGAAAATGTAATGACTTCATGGACTGTTTTACTTCATACAATATATTGAAAACATCGTTTTTTCTCTTGTGAAAAAAAAAATGATTAATGTTTATCACTCTGCTTTCAAAACTAGCGATGCTGGTCTATGTTGCTGGTTTATTGATATGGTCTGATGGTCTTTTTATATTTTGGACATATCACACTCCTCACATGATTAGCGTTTTTCTCTGTTCAAGGATTTTGGGCACTTTAATTTGTATTTGGAACAATGGACGTCGGTACTCTATCTGTTGCTTTACTATTCTACATACTGCTATTTCACTTTCTTATAGATGCCCCGGGCATATTTGGATGCTTTCTCAGATTGTCGATAATCTCCATGTGGACCGTTACTGGGTTTTATATCAAGTCCCTGTATGTGACATGGGGTATTTTTCTATCACTGTCTGGGGTGGGACTTCCACTTTTCCGGATGGATATTTGGGTTCCAATCTTCAGATGTGAAAATGTAATGACTTCATGGACTGTTTTACTTCATATAATATATTCAAAACAACGTTTTTTCTCTTGTGAAAAAAAAATGATTAATGTTTATCACTCTGCCTTCAAAACTAGCGATACTGGTCTATGTTGCTGGTTTATTGATATGGTCTGATGGTCTTTTTATATTTTGGACATATCACACTCCTCACATGATTAGCGTTTTTCTCTGTTCAAGGATTTTGGGTACTTTAATTTGTATTTGAAACAATGGATGTCGGTACTCTATCTGTTGCTTTACTATTCTACATACTGCTATTTCACTTTCTTATAGATGCCTCGGGCATATTTGGATGCTTTCTCAGATTGTCGATAATCTCCATGTGGACCGTTACTGGGTTTTATATCAAGTCGCTGTATGTGACATGGGGTATTTTTCTATCATTGTCTGGGGTGGGACTTCCACTTTTCTCGATGGATATTTGGGTTCCAATCTTAAGATGTGAAAATGTAATGACTTCATGGACTGTTTTACTTCATACAATATATTCAAAACATCGTTTTTTCTCTTGTGAAAAAAAAATGATTAATGTTTATCACTCTGCCTTCAAAACTAGCGATGCTGGTCTATGTTGCTGGTTTATTGATATGGTCTGATGGTCTTTTTATATTTTGGACATATCACACTCCTCACATGATTATGATTAGCGTTTTTCTCTGTTGCAGGGTTTTGGGTACTTTAATTTGTATTTGGAACAATGGACGTCAGTACTCTATCTGTTGCTTTACTATTCTACATACTGTTATTTCACTTTCATGGACTGTTTTACTTCACTGTTGTAGGGTTTTGGGTACTTTAATTTGTATTTGGAACAATGGACGTCGGTACTCTATCTGTTGCTTTACTATTCTACATACTGCTATTTCACTTTCATGGACTGTTTTACTTCATATAATATATTCAAAACAACGTTTCTCGTCTTTTAAAAATTCAATTTTTTTTTTTAAATTGAACCCACCGTCGGTCTACCGACGCCTTGTAGACGTCTGAACTGCGACAACCCAGAAACGTCGGAAGAGAGACAGTATGAAAATGTCGGAAGAGCGACGTTCCAAACGTCGGACCCCATATCTTCAGCATTGCGACATCTTACAGACATCGGAAGAGCGACGTCCAAAACGTCGGACCACGTTTAGTCGAAATTGCGACGGTTTACAAGCGTCGGAAGAGCGACGTCCAAAACGTCGGACCACGTTTAGTCGAAATTGCGACGGTTTACAAGCGTCGGAAGAGCGACGTCCAAAACGTCGAACCACGTTGAGTCGGAATTGCGACGGTTTACAAGCATCGGAAGAGCGACGTTCCAAACATCGAACCACATTTCATCGGAAGTGCGACAATTTACAAACGTCAGAGGCGCGACGGTTTGTGAGACGTCGAAAGAGTGACGCTTGTTTGGAATGACGGAAGAAGTGTCGATAGTGCGACACTTTTTACGTGCGTTGAAACGGTGATGGCATGACAAACCACGGTTTGTCCACCTCCGAACTGTCGCTCTTGCGACGACTATGTGTCGGAATAGCGACGAATTGGCCGTCGGAATTTCCGCCAAATTCTCTAGTGTTTTCTGGGTCCATCTTCAATCCTTCTGCAGAAACAACAAAGCCCAAATACACCAAATCTTCTTTCATGAATGAGCATTTTTTTAAATTTATCAGCATTTTCTCTTGGTGCAGCTTTTTCAAGACATGATTAAGATGTCTTAAATGTTCTTCTTTAGTTCTGCTGAAAACTAATATATCATCCATATACACTATCACAAATTTACCAATGAGTTCTTTCAATACTTCATTCATAAGTCTCATGAAAGTGCTAGGTGCATTTGACAACCCAAAAGGCATTACCATCCATTCATACAGTCCTTCATTTGTTTTAAAGGCAGTTTTCCACTCATCACCCTCTCTTATTCTAATCTGATGGTATCCACTTTTTAAATATATCTTTGAGAAATATTTAGCACCACTCAAACAGTCCATCAAATCCTCAACTCTGGAAAAAGGGAATCTGTACCTGATTGTGATCTTATTGATTGCTCTAGAATCAGTACACATCCTCCAGCCTCCATCTTTCTTTGGGCTCAATACTGCTGGTACTGCACATGGACTCAAACTTTCTCTGATCAACCCCTTGTCCACCAATTCCTGTACTTGTCTCCTGATTTCCTCATTTTCCTTGGGAGTCATTCTGTAGGCTGCCTTATTTGGTAGATTTGAACCAGGGATAAAATCTATCTGATGGTTGATCTTTCTCACAGGTGGTAGCTCATCAAGTAAATCATCCACAATAATGTCACAATAATTGTCTAACATCTCTTGGATTTCTACTGGCAAATCAGAAATCTTTGTAGAAGTAAGAACTACTTTAGGTTTGCAAACTAGAGCAAAACTTACCTCTTCTTCTTCTATCTGTTGTAGATATTCCTTCCCACTCAGCAACAAGGTCTTTGGATCAATCACTCTACTGGATGGCTCTTCTTCTTCCATGGGTATCAATGTATGATGTACCCCATCTTTGAAGAACCTATAAGTGTTCTTCTTGCCATCATGCACTGCTGCTCTGTCAAACTACCAAGGTCTACCCAGCAGTATATGACACACATCCATGGGCATTACGTCACAGAGGACCTTATCTTTGTATTTGCCCATTTGCAGCTCTATCTCACATTGTTCTTTTACAACCAGCTGGTGCCCTTTGTGCAGACAGGACACCCTGTAGGGAGTTGGATGCTCCCTTGTCTTCAACTTCAACTTCTCTATCACCTCAGTGGAAACCAGATTGTCTGTGCTGCCACTGTCAATGACTAGCTGGCAACATTTCCCTTGGACTTTGCATATGCTCCTAAACAAAGTCTTCCTTTGTGCAGGCTCAGTGGCCTCCTTGGTTTGCTTCAACAGGACCTTGTTAACCACTAAGGATTCTCCCCTCTCTGGTAGAATTTCTTCTTCAATTTCTGCCTCTTCTCAAGCCTGGGTAACAACAGCATTCCTTGGACTAGTACCCACATTCTCTGGACATTCATAGTGCTTATGTCCCACTTGCTGACATCTATAGCACCTCAACTCTCTACCTCTGCCTCTGTCTCTGCCTCCTCTTCCTTTTCCTCTGTAAGAACCCCTTCTACCCCTTGCATCATCCTCTATAGATGCATTCTGAGGTGAGCTACTATTAGCTCCATCCCTGGGTGTAGTAGGCTTTCCTCTACCACCCTGACTTCCCTTTCCACGGAAAGTACCTCTCTTCTTGGCAGATTGTTTCCTTAGGAGTTTCTCCTCTGCTTTCAAGGCCATCTGGTAGGCCTCTTCCACTGTCTTAGGAGACAAAAGACCAATCTCATCTTGGATCTCCAGCTTGAGACCATTCACATATCTGGCAGTCTTCTCTGGTGTGTCTTGAAATTTCCCAGATCTCATGCTCACTCTGTAGAATTCCTCTGTGTATTCCTTTATTGTCAGCAACCTCTGTCTCAGGTTCTACATTTGCCTATACAATGTTAACCGATAATCACTAGGCAAGAATTTACCTTTTAATTTAGCCATCATTCTGGTCCAGCTCTTGATAGGTTGCTTGCCAACTCTCCTCCTTTCTGCCTGCACTCCATCCCACCAAAGTGCAGCATGCCCTTTCAGCTTTGTTATTGCAAACTTGACATTTTTATCTTCGCTTATTTCTTCATAATCAAAGCACTTGTTCATTTCATTAATCCAGTCCACCAGTTCCTCTGGATTCAATCCTCCTGCAAAATTTGATACTTCAATCCTGGGCTTAACTGTAGACCCCATAACAGTTTTGAGGAGCCTCATATCAGGAGGAATCTCAACATTTTCTTCTGATTCTTCTATCTCAAGTTCACTGGTGTCTTTAGGATCTCTGGGTTGTCTTCGCTCTATGACATCCATTCTAGCCTCGACCCTCTGCAACATCCCCAACACCTCTACGTTGGCAACAGGTCTCCTTCTACCAGCACCTCTACCAACTCGGATTTCCATGTCAATTCTCTGCAAAAGCAACTCGGAAACAACAGCTCTGATACCACAAATGACGGCAACAAAGCTGAAAGTCACCCCTAAGGAGAGATTGTTTACTGTGGTCATGGCTTTGTAAGCATTTCCCTTCTAAAACCACGTTCCTTGCTCCATGTGGCCTCTTTGGTTTTCTTGGAATTTTATTTATCAAATTCGAGGAATTTGATAAACAAACATTATTAACAGTCCTTGAAAAATAATTTACGTCTCCGAACTTTATATAAATATCCAAATCTTTTATCAAATGAATTTATAATAAACCTTTGGCTCCGAGCCCCACCTCTATGATCAATAGCCAATCAAATGCACGCACAGTACCTCGGTTATCGTCCACGCATCTTTATCAACCGATCACAATCCGATGGCTCCTTCCCAGATCAACGGCGGTCCACGATATCGCTCGACTTCCTTGGTCGAACGTTAACGTGCGATGGCGTGCAGCAACGGCGGTTTTCTGTGGGTCCACCTCGTCACGTGTCGAACACTCTATGGAATCACTCCCCAACTAGGAAATACCGCTTATCTCCGAGAGGCAGTGCGATATGGGCAATCCGGCTTCTTAAATCCACTCACGGTTTTGGTACAGTGGTTAACCACGGTTCACGTCGGGTTGCGTAATCCTTTGTATGCCTTAACTCAAGTTCACAACTCGGGTTTATTTCGATAGAGTTCGGTCCAGTCATTCGGTGGAGAGTTTCATAGTAATACAGACAATGGACTGCATTGGAATTCCATTCGTAGAGTTTATCTAAATAATTCACGGGAAAAATGGACAGAGAAACAGAATTACCAGTACACAATCGCCTCATAGTTAAAAAATTCTTCACAATTAACAGTTTGAGAAAATTCAATGGCCAACGAGCACTGTTATTATTTAACTGGAAACAACTGTTAACACACAGAGATTTTATTACAGAAAATCTCTCTTCTCCCCTTCTCTTCTCCTCTCTTTTTTTTTTCCAATGCATCCGAAGAATACAATTTATATACATTATAGGGCATCTCTTCGGTTCCTCTGTGAGGACCGTTTTATAAAATCAAAAGCCTAATTACAATAATTCAACTAACTGAAACATGACAGATGGACTAATTGAACTATTCGACTTCTACAACTCTAACTAATCTAAATGATACAGTCAGCTGAGGTATTGACACCTAGTTGTTACAATTCAAATATTTTTGAACCCTCCTAACCACAACATGTGGACAAAACTTTCTACATTGCTGGCTAGTGTCTAATGCCCCTGCATCACTACCACACCAATCAAATTTTACCCAAACAAATAAATCAATAAAGTTTCAAAATTTTCTTACTAGTGTAGCCAAAGTTGGTAACTATGTATAAGATCTAGCATTATCTAACATGAGGAGAGAGGGATAAAATTTCTCCATGTTCAAACTTATTTTAGAGTGAAAAAACAAGATGTACATTTTCATTGTTTAGATTGTATTTTTGAATGATTTAGAGATTACATAACAAGTGCATTGAGTGATTTACATTAAAACTGTTTTTTCTTTATTAATATATTTTTAAGTATAAATCAATATTAATTCATATTAAAATATTTTAGTAGATATTTTATTATATGTAATATACAATATTTTCTTTTAACATATTTTTAATATATAGATATATATGAAATTGATATCAAGTATTAAAATATATTTGAAAAATATAAAGTTTAGATATCTTACTCATATATTTTTTTACTTCTAATTACTTTACATGAAATTATATTAAGTCATATAAATATGTTATTTTTATTATTATAATATCTTAAATTAATTTTCTATTTAAAAAATATTTTATTTTTATTTTAAAAATGACATATTGACTTACACATTACCTTCACTATAAAATAAACTTCTTATCTGAGTGAGCCTCTAAGCTCAATAATATCTAATATTATTTCACATTTAACTCAAATCTTATACTAGATGTATATAGTCTTTATATGAATGATATCATAGATTATTATTATCTTTCAAATATGTATTGGAATTATTGCTTGATTATTTATTTGAATTCTGCATTTATTTTCATATATTTTACATTTTATTGTGCTCGATGATGCATGCATCTCTGAGAAGTTTTTATTCTTTTATAATCGTAATATAGATCTAAGGAATAATGTAAACTTGTTTAATTTAAACTTTCATAGCTAACACTTTCTTCATACATGGATCTTGTATGTATGGATTATGAATATTTGATCATGTATGAATTATGAATATTTATAAGAATATTATGGATTATGAATATTTGATCAAGTATGAATCATAAATATTTGTAAGAATATTTTATTTATAAATTAAAAGAAACGAATAATTTAATTTATTTATTGAATAAAAAATTAGGATTACTTGGGATATGTACCAATAATCTTTGTGGACATTTGGAACATAGAAGCATAAATGTCTCACCAATATCCTTTAGGCGTTAACATGCAGGACAATGACCATACGTCACTGTTTTTATCGTTTTCCTACCCCGCATTGACGAAAGCGTCACCATGATTCTGTAAACCACTCACTTTTCACGATGTTTATCTTACGTCACTGTTTTTATCTTCTTCCCACCCAGGCATTAACGAAATGCTTGAAGGATATGTAGCGTCGCATTGTTTTTGTAACCCAGTCAGTTGTTAGAGTTCGCTTCGTTTGTTCAAGCTAGTCTCTCGTTTGCAGTAACCAGCCTTGAGATCAACCTGATTACTAGAAATTCTTATACATGAAACCTTCCTTGAGAGAATAAGCTATACATGAAAATTCCTTACGAGAATTGCTTATTCATGACAACGCTTTTAAAAGAAATGATATGGATCAACTACTATAAACTTTTTACTAACTTGTTTTTATGGAAGGAATATGAGCACAATCACATTAATAAATATGGTTCATACAAAAAGTAAACATATAAGTAAATATTTTAGCAACACATACAAAATAAAATCAAAAAAATGTTATTTAACCAAAACTGTTGGAACACCTAATCCTACATGGGTAGGTGTGGAATGCGAAAAGTCACAATGGAGTCCAAGTGACCTTGGAATGTGAAACCAAGAGTCACACCATTGTACTATAAATGTACATCATATGTATAATGGAAAATAAGAAAGCCCCACGCTTATCTTTCATTGTGTGTTTGAGTCTCTTGTGTGTGTGTTCATCTTCCTCATACACCATGTGTGTGTTTCAACATGGTGTTTAACATGGTATCAGAGCGGGCGATTGCTGGCCCTACTCCAAATTGACTGAGCCATTTGTGTTTATGGCCTGTGCATATCTGCAAAAATTGTTGGCATTTTTGCAGCATTTGGAGGATTTTTGCAGCAATGTTTTTGCCGCCATTCAGAGGTGTTTTGAAGAGGAGCAGCATTCAGTGATTCTGCAGCATTCAGAAATCTGCTTTGAAGAAGAAGAAGCATTCAGAAATTGGTTTTGAAGGAAAGGCAGCGCTGCCCATCTGAAGGTTTTCATTCTCATTTTTTCTGCAATTTCTATTAAATTCTGCACCATTTTGAGCTGCTGGAAAATAGTTTAAAGAGGGTTTCTGAAGAAGTTTCTGGCTTTTATTAGAAAAATCTGTGAGTTTTTTACTGGAGAAATTATGCCACATTTCCTGAGAAAGATTTCTGGGTGTTACTGTTGAAATAATCTGGAAAATTCTGCAATTCTGGATTTCTCTGCTGCTGGAAAAATTCTATTGTTGCCCTCATTTCTGCACTTTGTCCATTCTGCTATATATTTGAAAGGAAGAAAATTTTGCGGCTGGAAGAAAATGTAGACTCTCTCTTCTACTCTGCTGTTTTTATTATTAAAAATTAAAATTAAAAAAAAAAAAAAAATTCCTGCAACAATCGGCCTCTCGGCCTTGTCATTCTACCCTTCATCTACGCCTACCCTACGCTCTCCCCACAGCTCTCCACGCCTGCAACTATACACCCTAAACCTACGCCTCACCGCTCTATCACTCAACTTCACATACAACACTCACCGTGCACATATCCATTCCCAAACTAACACACAGCCATACGCCCCCCTTTCAACAATACGCTCACCCTACTACCCAACCTAATCTACGCTTCCTCCCCATTTCATTGTTATACCGCCATACCTTATCCACGCCATACCTTATCCCTCCCCTGCCCATACGCACACTCTTCACACTGCTCACTGTACCTCACCCCACAGCATTTGCTTCCCCTTCCCCTCACATACGCTCTCCCCTCCCTCAAACCTTTCGACTCCTCTCCTACGTGGCCATTAAATAATAATCTGCCCCATTAATAAAACCCCTCCCCATTTTAAAATTCGATTCTTTAATATTTCCCCTCCATTTAATAAATTTTCCCATATAATAATCCCCCCATTAATAAAACCCCTCCCCATTTTAAAATTTGATTCTTTAATATTTCCCCTCCTTAATTTTTAATGGTCCCTAATTTTAAATTAATTTCCATATCTTATTAATTCTCCTTTTTAAATGTCCTTTCCCATTTTTTAATTAATTTCAACAAAAAAAAAAAGAAAAAAAATTCCCATAGTTTCATTCCCCTTTTTTAATCCCATTTTAATATCTTCCTTTCCCACCCTTTTTAAAATTCCCCCTTTTTAATTATTCCCTTTTTTTAATTAATTTTTAATTTAAAAAAAAAAAAAAACAGCAGAGAGAGAGAGGAAAAAGAGAAGATTTGAACAGCAGAAAAAGAGGAATGACATGTGAGCAGAATTGAAGAAATGACATGGACTATACATATTGCAGATTTGACATTGTGTGATTTGTGGCATATATAAGAGGGTGATTTTCTGAAGAATTTTACATGAGAAGACAAGTTTGCCATCATTTTCAAAACAGTTCTTTGAAGGAAAATTCAGCTGCATAGTGTTTTCAGCTACACATTTACAAATATTTTGCAGAGATATGTATTGAGCTGACATTGTATTTTGAGTAAAATTTGTTGCTTCTTCATTCATAATCAGTGTTTGAGTCATTGTTGATTGCCCTCCATCATTTGAGGAGCAGATTTTGTACTTGAGATTTCCATAGTTGGAAATTCTTTGCAGTCATTTGTATTTGTTGAATCACATTGTAAACGGGTGCATTTTCGGTTGAAGCCGACACCCTTTCATTCTTTGAGCCTAAGTTGTTGAAAATGGCCAAAATCAATGAGGTATTAGTGTTGTTGAGTAACCTCATTCATTCAAATGTTGATGATGTGATAAAAATGAGTAAGCATGCTCTTTGTAATATTCAGATTTGTTTACAAAATGCACAAGAAAAGATTGAGTTTTTGCAGTTGGAAACTCAGCTTCAAAAAGAAGAACTTCAGCAAAAGAGTCACCGTTCTGAACCTGTTTCTGTTCAGAAGATTGTGATGGACTCTCATCAGAAGAAAGAAGATAAAGTTGCAGTTGATCCACATTCAGTTCATTGCACTAGAGCAGATGTACATGCAGATGCAGCAATTCAACCTGCACTTCCTAAGCCCATCATAAGACCTTGGGAAGAGCTTGTCCACAACAAGCACAGAACTGGTCTTGGATATGACAAGGATGTGTCCTTTCATATTCCAGATTACACCAAGCCCATCATATTTCAGAGTGTTGGATTCTTGTATGACAGTTCACCAGCAGTTGTTCCAGATCCTGTTCCACTTCCACAATAGATTGAGAAATGCCAACACTGTGATCGAGTTGGTCACATGAAAGATCACTGTTTTGATCTTCATCCATGCAAGCACTGTGGACGGCACACCCATTCTTCAGACAGATGCTTCAGACACAAGCCTCCTGCAAGAACCAAGATTCATCTTGGATGGATCGCTTCTTGGCAATGGGCATCAACAGCCAAGAAGATGTTTAAGACGCATGTTAGAACTTGTTCACAGATATTGAGCAAACTTGCTGTTGAGTTTTCGCCATCATCTCACCTTGTCTCTGACAGGGGGGAAAATGGTGGTCATGTACAAGCTTCGACGTCAGATCAAGCGAGCCTGAGCCACAATCTCTAATTCCATGTTCAGAGTTGTAGCCAGCAGTTCAAGCGAGCCTGAGCCACAATTCGTCATTCCGGATTCAGAGATGTAGCCAGAGACACAGATGCCCATGAGCATACCTTCGGTTGGTGGATAACCTAAAACCATCATTTTTCGTTGGTGACAACTCTAAACCATCATCTTTGGTTGGTGGACAACCCAAAACCACCACAGTAAGAGACTCCTTTCTCTTTTAGGTCAGCGGTCTCCCTTTTTTTATGAGGGACACCCTTTCAGCGTGCTTTCGCCCTCGTCAGCTTTTTGGAAGAGTTCCGGAACTCGCAACATGTATTGCGTTCCGTTGTTTGTGGTCATCCCAAACCACCTCCTTTTTCCAACATTTCGCAGAGTTGATTCATACCAAGTGCTGCCATGTATACTTTGCGTATTTGTATTACAACCTTTTTCGGGACTCACACATACCCCTTCGGATTAAGGGGAGATGTTGGAACACCTAATCCTCTATGGGTAGGTGTGGAATGCGAAAAGTCACAATGGAGTCCAAGTGACCTTGGAATGTGAAACCAAGAGTCACACCATTGTACTATAAATGTACATCTTTGTATAATGGAAAAGAAGAAAGCCTCACGCTTATCCTTCATTGTGTGTTGAGTCTCTTGTGTGTGTGCATTCTTCTTCTCATACACCATGTGTGTGCTTCAACATGATGTTTAACATAGTATTTGAAACAATCAAATGATATATACAATGATGTGTCTTGTGACCAACATAGTTTAAGTGAAATAGTGTTTGAGCAACTTGCCATTAAAAGGTCCTCCTAATAATTTTTCTCCAGTCATATATTATAATAAAAATGCAATGGTTCCACGGAAAGATGTGTTAGTCTCCTGTATTCTAGAGTATCACTAGATGACTATGGATTTTCTACAATCTGCTGAAAATAACATTCCCTGACTATCATTTATTTTCATAAATCTCACTGCCTTCATTATTTTCATTTAACCTATCCATTATCTTTCACTTTACCTATTCCTATTTCTCTCATGTTCTGAAATCTCTTTTCTACCCCTAATCCCCTCATTCTTGGCCTTTTCCCATTCTTAAAAATCTTATTCCCTATGCTAAAATCCCCAAATCCTCCCCCCTTCATTAATTCCCCTTCTTCCATTAAAAAAAATGTAAAAAACCCATTTTTACATTGTTTTAAAAACAAATTTAATTTATTCGGAACCCACCCTTTTAAATAGAACCCGTTTATTTAAAGAAAACCTGACCCTTTATATGTTTATAAACCCTCGCCTTTTAAAACTTACCCTCTGCTATCATATAACCGTGGCCTGTCCTTATGATTAAGCGCTTATGCTTAAATATACCCCCAACCCCACATGTCAAATCAACCCGCGGTTGGTCCATCGCCCTATAGTCATTCGATCTCTGCCACCAGATCTGACAGCCCGCGCACCCTATCACAAGTCTAAAAGCCTAAGGTTTAAAACCTTTGGCACTTGCAAAATAGGAGGTTTTCGCACCCCTCCTTCCGCCACGCATCACCCCAATGTTTTATTGCATCCCCGCAACATAAACGGCCAAATCGCCTACGCCCCATGCGAAATACCAAAACCTACCTTCGCGCCACAAAACAAAACTGTTGACCCCGTTCAAACATGTTGAAACCCTGTGTCACTGCGAAATACCCCTGAACCTCTATGTTAACCCCTAAAACATTTCTAAAGTCTGGAAAGCCACGAATAAACGTATAAAACAAAAAACCTCCATTTTTCGGACTTTGTCCATAAATTTCCCTACTACCTGCAAGCCCCCATTTCTCCCCACCCTCTGGGATCTAGTTTTTAACTAACAAATTGTTTTTAATTGTGTAGGCGATTGATGTATAAGAAAATGCATAATTTCATTTCTAATTCCAAAGATAATTAAAATAGGCTTTCTAGGTGACGATCTAGAAGCCTTGTTAATAAAAAGGATTAGGAGCGCAAAATAATCAGAGCCAGCGATGGATCATGTTTAGTCAGGATCATGCAATTACTCCCGAGACAACAAGGTTTTCTTCAAAAGACAGGGTAAAGGGAAAAAGGAGAATTTCACAATGACTGTGTAGGCAAAGATGAAGACAAATAAATAACAGTGACAGTTAAAATATTCACCATGACATTGAAAGGTAAAAGAATATAAAGATCAATCAAAGGTTAAAGTTAGAAGACAGAGTTAAGACAGAGAAAGCAGATAAAACAGTGAGAGAAAAAAATTAAGGAAAAGAAAATTCAGTGTTTAAAGACAAATCAGAGGATAAACCAACAAAGAAAACAGAGCCAAGTGCCAAGGCCATTCAACATTTAACTCTTCCAAATCACATTGGCCACCTATAGTGAAATTTTTATTTAATATAAGATACCTCAGTTAAAGTTTCAGTCAGATATATTTTAGCAGCTACTCAGAAGTTATTGTAAAAGTTAATATTAAAGGAAAATAGTAAAAAATATCTTAAAGTTAGCTCAACAGTTAAGTTGAAATTTATTATTACAGTGAGTCAGTTAGATATAATTTGGCATTGGGCCTTGCATGGTCTCAATTGTCAAACATCATTTACTCTGAAGTAACTACAAATCTGCCACCCTAGATTAGGCCTACCTCCTCATCTGTAGTTAAATATTGCATGTATTGTTCATTATCATTGTTGGTTGGTTGTTTGGTTGGCTGCTAAGTCGAATTTTGATCAAGACTCCGAGTTGAAAATATTATTGCACTAGAGCATTGCAACTGTTTTGAGCTAGACATCAGTAATACAAGCACATTCACAGAATTCTTGAGCTATGTTAATGGTGATGTTATCCCTCTTTGTCAATGTTTTCTCCATTGTTTTCCCTATTGTACATCAATTTCTCTGATAATAGAACAAAATTTTTAGATTGAGATATGTTGTTTGGGCACCTTAATTCTGTTTGTTACTATTATCTTTATGTTTTCATCTGCAAAGTTTAGCTAAATAATTCAGGGGTGTCCTGCTCTTTAGTTTCACCTAGCTTGTTGCCTTGAGGTTTTCCTAGTAAAGTTTAGCTAAAGAATTCAGGGGTGTCCTGCTCTTTATTTTCTCTTAAACTATTTATCTTATAGGCCTTCTTTGAAGTTTGGTTAAAGAATTCGGGGGTGTCTTGCTCTTTAATTCCACTGAACTGTTATCTTGAATGTTTTCTCTATTTGAAAGTATTATTAAAGAATTCAGGGGCTTCCTGCTCTTTAGTATTACTGGATTGGTGTCTTTAGGCTTTCTTAGTAAAGTTTTATTAAAGAATTCAGGGGTGTCCTACTCTTTAGTTTCTCTTAAAACTGTTATCTTAAAGGCTTTCTTGTTGAAGTATAGTTAAAGGATTCTTAATTGCCCTTTAGTTTTACTGAATTCACAATTTTTTGTCATTTCATATTCATCTTACCTAAGAAGATCCATTTGATATAATTAGCTTGCCCTATGAAAACCCTTGAAGAGTTGATGTACAATTTAAACCTTTTATGACTCCATAGCCCAATGGATTAAGCTTCCCACATTCTATCTGTCCAACCTACAATCAATCAATCAATCAAACAAAAAAAACAAACAACCCCAAACTTCATAACTAGTCTAAAACCAGAAAACATAAGCATAAAGATAAATCAGTTAATCATAAACATAAAGAGAGCCCTCTCTGAGCCCAGGAAGGCTAGTTCCTTGGACTCCAAATTTTTTTGATGTGGTTCCCTTATACTTGTTTTTTCCAATATTTCAAATCAAAGGGAGCCAACAAGATGCAATATTATAAGGCCTTGTCCATAAACTATCAATCTTCCCATGTTTTCCTTTGTCTTCATTCCTGGAATCCCACTTTATAACAAGGTAATTTAGCTTGAAATAATCTTCTTTGATTCTCCTATCATGATTCCTTTTTATTTTATCCTGAATTATCGGTGTGTTTTTGTAGACTTCTTCTCTGGTTTGTTGTAAATGTATCATTTGGTTTATCCTTCTTAGTGCATGATTTGTTTCAACATATATTTCTTGCAATAATTTTACCACTAGAATTCCTAGGGAAGTAGGAAAAATTGCTTTTGTTCCATAGACCAACTAGAAAGGTGACATTCCAATTGAAGTCTTTGTGCTTATCCTATCATCCCATAGAACATTGATCAATTTATTGTGCTAGGATTTCTTGTTTTCCTGTAGTAATTTATTTATGATATTGACCAAAGATTTATTAGAATATTCTGCTAACCCATTTTCATGAGGGTAATAGGCACTAAAATGTCCCACTACTATAATATATCTGTTGTAGAAATCAATCATCCTATTGGATTTGAAAGCATCAGCATTATCTATGATGATTTTGTGTGGACAACCAAATATGGATAGAATATTACCTTCTATGACTTGGATGATTATAGAGTCGGTATCCTGTGTAGTTGGGAGTGCTTCTATCCATTTGGTGAAGTAATCTGTGGTTGTTAAAATCCATTTGTGCTGAGCAGTAGAACTCGGATGAATTTCTCCTATGAAATCTAAACCCCATTATTGGAAAGGATTCTCCACTAAAATGGGTTTTAAAGGAAAAGGCAAGAGCTTCCTCTTTCCTTCAAAGATTTGACATTGATGATAAGTTGAAACCTTCTTGTGAATGTTAGCAAACAAGGTAGGCCAATAAAATTCAACACTTAATTTTTTTTTTGATGTGTCTTTCTAGTACAAATGTCCTCCACAATCACGTTTATGAAATTCTTCCACTATCCTATCAGCTTCATATTTCAACAAACGATTAAGTAAAATCCCACCAACATCTTTCCAATATAAGGCTTGATCTAAAATGCAGAATTTTAAAGCTTTTAATTTAAGGAATCTTGCCTGGTTTTTGTCAAACTAGGAGGGGCTTGTAAATCCTGCAAGACATAAACAATATCTATATACTAGGGGGAAGTGAAAAAAATCTCTAATAGTTGTGGAGTCACTAGCTCTTCTTCTCCATCTAGAGAAGCTACAAAATTTATATCAAGTGCATGAAAATTTGATTCAACCATTAAATTGGATAACCCTTTACCTTTGATAAGCTTTGTTGGTTTTATTTCAATGTCATATTCCAAAATAATCCTTATCCATTTACCTCTTTTTCCATATGGATCATTTTGATTAATGATATCCTTTACTATTGCATTTGGAACAAAACCAATTATGTGAGAATGTAACACATACACTCTGAATTCCTTTAAGGCTTTGAATAAAGGAAAATATTTCTTTTCCATGATGTTATACTTCAAAGAAGAATATCTCAATCCTCTACTGAAAAGGCTATTGGTTGCTCAAGTCCTTCTTTGTTTTTCTGTAACAATACTGCAACAATAGTATGTTTTGAAGCAAATGAAAATATTATGAAGTCTTTAGTGTAATCTAGACTGATCAATACAGGAGCACGAGTCAAGGCTAGTTTTTAATTCACTAAATGATTTCTTTGATTTTGTATTCCATTTTATTTCAGTGTCTTTTCTCAACATGTTGGTTATAGCTCTCAGGAGTTCAGCTAGGTTTGGAATGAATCTTCTTAAACAAAATATTCTACCAATAAAAGATTGCATTTATTTTTTGTTTCTTGGAGGATCAATTTTCATAATTGATTCAATTATGTTAGGATTTATCTTAATACCATCTTTGAGATTATATGGCCTAATAATTTACCCTCTTCCATCTCAAAAAGATATTTCTTTGGGTTTAAAGAAATTCCATACTTTCTGCATTTTTTAAATACACTTCTTAAATGATGTACATGATCCTCATAAAATTTGGAGAAAATATTAATATCATCAAGATATGTAGCAATGAACTTATCCTTTTCATATGCAAAGGAAAAGCCCATTTCTCTTTGAAACATTTCCCCTGCATTCATGAGTCCAAAAGGCATCTTGACATACATAAAAGTTGTGAAAGTTGTCTTATCTTGATCATCTGGATGTACTAAGCTTTGCTTATAGCCATAAAAACCATCAAGTAGTGAAATTCGGCTAGATCCAACTACTCTTTGAATTATATGGTCCATTTTTGGTAGGGGGTATTTGTCCTTAAGGGAAACCTTATTCATGTTTTTGAAGTCCACACATAATCTTATTTCACCAGACTTTTTCCTCATTGATAGTAAATTTGATAGCCACTTAGAAAACCTTAAAGGCACTATGACCTTAGCATCAAAAAAATTTCTAAATTTTTTCTCAATTAGAGGAAACAAAACAGGATTTACTCTTCTCAATTTCTATTTAAAAGGTTTTTGATCTTCTTTAATATTAAAAGTATGTTGAATAATACCTTTATCATAAACCTTTAAATCTTGATATCCTCATGCAAAAACATCAGTGTATTTCTTAAACAAATCAATGTATATTTTCTTTTCTTCTAGAGGTAATGACTTTGAAAGTTTCAAAATCTTGGGATCTTCTTCAGTACCTATATTTCAATATTCTACTTCAGACCTAGTTGGTTGTATTGTAGGAATTTTATCTACATCGTTAAAATCAAACAATTCTTCAAGTGGCACTAGACCTATGGGTATTATATTGTTTTTAAGCTGTAGTATTTCAGATTCTTCAAAATACGCACTAGTTTGATTGAAAATAGTTTCATTACCATTACCATCAAGATTTTTTCTTGTATCAATGTTCAAATTCTCAGATTCTTCTTTTAATCGCAAGAAATTCTTGAGTTGTTTTTCATTATCAAATACTTGCCAATATCTAATATTATCAAGAATTGCAGGTATATGTTTTACATCAATCTCTAGCTTCTTACTTGCTCTAAAAGGCATTTTGCATGTACTTGTTGAGGTAGCTAATGCATCAGCAAATACATTTTGATCCTTGGGAATTAATGATAACCGATATTCTGGAAAATACTGTAAAAAATATAAAACAACATTTATGTATGTTCTCATTCTAGGATTTTTAGCTGAATAGTCACCTTTGATCTTTTTTATGATGAGTTTTGAGTCCCTATGAATTGAAATTATTTTAGATCCTAATTATTTCAACTTTTGGAGTACTAATAATAGAGCCTCATATTCAGCAACATTGTTTGTGTATTCAAAATTGAGTTTATAAGAATATTTCTTTGTTGTGCCCGATTTCATATTTGAGATCCATACTCCAATCCCATCTCCCTCTTTTCTAACTTCTCCGTCAAAGTCCATTTTCCATAGGCAATATTTTGTTCCTTATTTTCACTTTCTAACTATGGTTTTTCATCATGTATTTCTCCTCATTTGGTATCTACATCTTGAATTTCTTATTCTAGAAAAATATCTTTATGTAGGAGGAAAGAGTTTATGTCTGAATGTACAGAGTAAACTAGATAATTATTGGGTTTATCCTAACTACTCACCATATATTTCATAAGAGCTTATCTATATAATCTTCTTTGCTGGAAAAAAATAGGGATAGTTGCATATTTCATGTTCATATGTAATGTACCTTGCAACTTTACCCCCCATGATCTTGATAAAAGAATTCAATATTTGGGATGGATATCAGCCACAACAATGTCCATAGCTAGAATTTTTACTGGAATATGAGTAAGGGTTACACATAAATCCTTTATTAATCCAAGACATTTTACTCTATTTGAATCAAAAGAGTAAAGGTATTTATAAGGTCTGGTTATATATAATCCCAAATTTTCCATAATAAAATTTTCCATCAAGTTGTGTGAAACACCAGAATCCAACATGGCATTGTGCAGAATAAATTTATGAATGCTAATACTAACATATAATGGATGAACACTACCATCTTGTGTAATTCCATCTACTTCAGTTCCAAACAATAACTTAGGTTGATCATCAGTACATTGACATTGTCTATTCCTTCTTCAATTTTTAGTGCTTTTACAAGTTGGTTTCTATATGCATCCTTTTTCACCAATTCAAGAAATGGAATAGGAATTTTAACCTTTGACAATTCATTTCCATTGTTGAAATAAGATTAAGGCTTTTTTGGTTCTTTAATATTTTCATCCTGCTTCGGAGGAAATTCATTTGATGTGTTGACCTTTGTTTGGCCTGTGGAAGGTGTATCCATTTGGGCTCTCTTAAGGATTTACTGAAGTCTTTTTACCTCTCAAGTTATATTGTTTATGTACTTCCATAATGGAATTTTGATATCCCTTTTCATAATATGTTGATTTTGCAGGCATATCCTCTGGTTGTGATAGTAAGAAAGGATATTGATCTTCCTTGGTGAGGAAAACAACATCTGTCTCTCCTTCCCAAAAGAGATTAATTTGATCTTCTTCTATCTCTTATATAAATCCTTGTTCTTCTTCAGAAAATGTTTCTTGAAAAGGAGGTCTAATTTGTTGTAAATCATGTTGGTTTATGCTTTCTCTTTGTTTGATTTGAGGTTGTTGTCTCCTAAAATCTGGATTCCTGATTTGAGGCCCTCCACGAGGTTCTCTTGGTGGCGATCTGTCAGCCACACTCACCCTTTCCATGGTTTTAACTAAATTATCCATTTTGGTATCTGAAGAAGAAGAAGAAGAAGGTTATTCTTTAATGGTCACTCTTCTCTCAGTCCATTAGGGGAATTTTGAGGTCTAAAATGGGCCTCCTAAGGAAATTATAAAATAATAGTGGAAAAAATCTAATAAGATTTGATGACATCATCAAATTTTAGAGGGAAAAATGAAAAAACTACTTTTTCAATTCATATTTTCAACTTATCTCCCAAAGTTTTTACTCAAATTTCGAGCGAGAGTACTCGTTAGATGCATAATTTAATTCCCCATCCAAGGAGTACCCATGT